>OW679201.1:40406973-40457517 GCA_940337035.1 Agriotes lineatus | reverse complement strand
GTGGTCTTTAATAGGCAGCAAACTTCTCGACTTGGAGATGTGGATTTTCTGAAATTAAATTTCCTTAACAAATTGGAACCATTCCGGTTGCTAACCCCTGCGAATGCCCTGTTGTAAAATTCTATTACCTACAGTAATTCAACACAGCAGGTACCAAATATGACTGCTGATGCTATCACCCCTGTTATGAAGTTGTTGTAAATTTATTACCTGCTTTCATTACTAAAGGCTAAGTGCTCCTTTGGGTATATTTCATAGTTCAATTACAATTCTAATGTGAAAATTGAAATTTTTTATAACAAATAAAAACTACGACTGGACCGTACTATTAACAATTTACGATATTAGGCCGGTAGCTAAGCGAATACCGGCCGTGTGTCGTATACATTTTTTCGTATACTGAACAAGAACAAGAACCATTTTAATTTTATTAAAGAATTATCCCAAACTATTTGCTTTAACCTAACGGGCTAACCTCGAATTTGACATCGAATGACAGTGCCAGCAACAATATACTTCAGTACTCCCAAACGCATAACACGAATTACAGGCGCTTCTAAGCGCTACCGGCCTGTGCCATAGAAAATAACCTACCGGACTCGTTGCTAAACTGATAAATACTTGCTGTCAGAAGAGTATACCAAAAATAATTAACGGAATACGGTTAGCGATAGAAAATCAAAATATTCTCATAGCCTAAAAAGCTTTTTAATAAACGCGGTTAATGTTTCATTTAGCCAATATGTTATATATAGCAAAACATATCTAATGACCGCTTCACTAAAATATAACCAGAGACTAATTAACCACAACAGTTAACTGTAAATCGCTAAATAGAATAACCCCTTACTGGTTGTTAGCAAGGCATTTAGAAGAATATTTCATGATACGTTATAAAATCCTGCAGAATGTTTTCATACTTTTTTATGTGCCACTCATTTAAATATAGTTCCAAACAATTGAATTAATCGTTCAACTATAACCAAATTACCAAGTTAATTGGTAATTGTTATTGTTAAACGACTATGGTTAATTTTATTGGTAATCAGTTACCGTTATCCGGTCGTAACTAACGGTCAATCAATATTATTATACGATAAACCAATTTCAGTTAACTAATGGGTTAACTGAAAGTTAACTACAACTGGTTAACGGCATCTGGTTAACTTTAAAGCAACCTAATATTGGCTGTTTTAGGTAACATATAAAGTTCCTAGAAAATTATAAAACCTTGAAAACAAGATTATGTCTGTTGAGTAGTTGCTTTACATATATTTTTATGTAGCAATGCTCTAAATGTAATACAAAAACTTTGTTATTATTCAATTATAAACAAATTAACCAGTAATCGGTATCGCTAAGTGACAGCAGTTAATTGGTAGTCGATAATCGATTACAGTTACCTCGTCTTAGTCAACACGTCGCTATAAATTGGTATTATTATCAACAAAGTTAATCGGAAGCAGTTAAACGGTTACCAGTAAGCAATGCTATTGAAGAAACTGGTTATCGCAGCTGGTTAATAAGCAACGATTGATCAGTGTCATTATACACTTAGAGCTAATCACTGTCATTTACTAATCGTCGTTAACAAATTTATTGAAAGAAATCAGCTATTGGTTACCGCAATCGATTCATATAACTCGTTAATCGCAGCTAGTTAACGAGTAACAATTAATAGGTTGTAATTAAGCGATTATTGCTAATAAATTTTTCGAAAGAAAAAAAATCAGCCGCTAAGCGGCTGCGGTTAATTAGTAATCGGTAATTAATTACAGTTACCTCGTCTAAGTCAACCAATCGCTATAAATTGGTAGCGCTATCAACTTAGTTAATCGTACGCAGTTAAAACGGTTATTGGTAACCAATACTCTGGAAGAAATTGGTTATCGCAGCTAGTGAACAAGTAACGATTAATCAGTGTCATTATTCACGTAGAGCTAATCACTGTCATAAGTAATCGTCGTTAACCAATTTATTGAAAGAAATCAGCTATTGGTTACCGCAATCGATTCATATAACTCGTTAATCGCAGCTAGTTAACGAGTAACAATTAATAGGTTACAATTAAGCGATTATTGCTAATCAATTTCTTCGAAAGAAAAAAATCAGCCGCTAAGCGGCTGCAGCTAATTAGTAATCGGTAATTAATTACAGTTACCTCCTCTAAGTCAACAAGTCGCTATAAATTGGTAGCGCTATCAACTTAGTTAATCGTAAGCAGTTAAAACGGTTATTATAACCAATATTCTGGAAGAAACTGGTTATCGCAGCTAGTAAATAAGTAACAATCAATCAGTGTCATTATACACTTGGAGTTAATCGACTGTCATTAAATAATCATCGTTAACCAATTTATTGAAAGAAATCAGCTATTGGTTACCGCAATCGATTCATATAATTCGTTAATCGCAGCTAGTTAACGAGTAATAATTAATGGGTTGCAATTAAGCGGTTATTGCTAATCAATCTTTCGAAAGAAAAAAATGCAGCCGCTAAACGGCTGCGGTTAATTGGTATTACAGTTACACTGTCTGAGTCAACAAGTCGCTATAAATTGGTAGCATTATCAACTTAGTTAATCCTAAGAAGTTAGTTAAAACGGTTATTGGTAAACAATACTCTGGAAGACATTGGTTATCGCAACTAGTGAACAAGTAACGATTACTCAGTGTCATTATACACTTACAGGTAATCGACTACCGTTAAGTGGTAATCGTTAACCAATGTATTCAAAAAAACCAGGTAGATACTTATTACCGCAGTCGATTCGCATCTCCTGTTAATTGTAGCTAGTTAACTAATACCAGTTAAGCAATCATTGGTAATCAATTTTCGAAGGAGAAGAAAAACAGTTGTTACGCGATTGCGGTTAATTGGTAATTGTCAAACCAATTACAGCTACTTCGTCTTTCTCGACAATTCACGATAAATTGGGAGCATTATCAACCTGCAGTTAATCGGTAGCAGTTAAATGGTTTGCGGTGACCAATACTCTGGAAAAAACTCCTTATCGCCGCTAGTTAACAAGTAACAACTAATCAGTGTCATTATACATCTATAATTCATCAACTGCCGTTAAGTAATCATCGTTAACCAGTTTATCGAAAGATACCAGTTAATGTTTACCACAGTCGAATCACATCTTGTTAACGAGTAACA
Source organism: Agriotes lineatus (assembly GCA_940337035.1). Lineage (NCBI taxonomy): Eukaryota > Metazoa > Arthropoda > Insecta > Coleoptera > Elateridae > Agriotes > Agriotes lineatus. The sequence goes on along the minus strand of OW679201.1, from coordinate 40,454,355 downwards.
AAATTAATCGCTATCATTATCCACTCAGCGTTAATGAGTTACATTTCAGCGGTCTTTTGCAATCAAATTTTTGCAAGAAAAAACGATTTATTGGTAATCAATTACACAATAATTACAGTGTTAGTCAAAAAGTCGCAATAAGTTGTTAACATTATCTTAGTTAATCGAAGGCAGTTGTCGGTAACCAATGCTCTGGAATAAACTGGTTATTACAGCTAGTTAACAAAGCACGATTGATCAGTGTCATTCTACACTTACACTTAACTCTGGAAGAAACTGGTTTTCGCAGCCAGTGAACAAGTAATCAGAGTCATTACACACTTACAGGTAATCCGCTGCCGTTAAATGTCATCGTTAAGCAATTCATCGAAAGAAACCAGGTAGTACAGAACAGGAGTAAAAATTATTTGCTATAATATACATCCATCATTAATGGTTTATAATTAAGCGGCCATTGGTGATAAATTTTTTGAAAGAAAACAAAATAAGTCATAACCAACTCGGTCAGTAATCGTTTAGCAATTGCGAGTAATTGATGATTAATTACAGTTAACCCGCCATAATTAACAAGTCACCATTAATTCGATATTGTTATCTGGTCACCGTTAATTGGTTAAAGCTAAGCGGGTATCAGTTAGCCGACTGATTAATCGGTTACCGAGCTCTTTAACTAGTTTTAGCCAATAATCTTAACTAACAACCTCAGACCAACAACAGTTAACTTGTCATTATTTACAACATAGATATCGTTACATCGAACTATTATCACTACTCATTCCGGCAATTTACAAATCAGTCAGTAAGTGCAATAACAGCACGACTTTTACGCCAGCTTTAACCGCAACAAAAACGCCGATTTATGAAGTTAACTGCTGCTTTCCCTCATATGCTCGTAAAGCGAACGGGAATAAGCTTTCTTTGGGTGCTGGCACGACATGTCCAAGCAGTCGGTTCCTTTACATCTCGACCATTTCCAATTAGCACACAGGGCCGTTGCGGTCCAAATTTGAATTTTATTACTCAGAGGTACACTCAGCTTCTTAGGGTAGATATGAGCAAGATTTACGAGCTCCTCGAGGTCGAGTTCGTGTGTGGAGCCAAAAAGCACTGCGAGAACGTGTTTTGTTCCGAAAGATAAATAAAAATCTATGGGTCGCTCGCTTCTAAAGCAAGTTAGAATAATTTCGAGATTCTTCAAATTTGGGAAACTGGTAAGTGAAAAAAAGAAAAACTAGTCAATGGCTCGATTTTCTGAGTTTCCATAATATAGTAAATAAGGGTTGGAAATGAACAAGAGACGCGATGAAACAATATGGAAATGACAGTGGCAAAAGCCTAGTTTCTGCTTCTCGTACTATGGATGATTTAACGTCTGCGAATAAGAGTGTACGCGGCAGCATCATTAATGCTTTCAACGAAGCGCATATATTACCGTTTTAATATAATTTATTATCGCCCGTGTATACCCTTAAAATTTTTATAAACTTCTCCTTGTAGACTTTTGCAAATGTTTGCCTTTATACAATATCCTTAACGATAATATTAGCCAGTAATTTAATGTACAGCGGAGGTACACAGAAAATGTACCAAAACTGCTAAGTCTAGAAGAGCGGAAAAACATAATTCTCGAATTTACTTGGCAAGACCCCGATATATAAATAAAGAGTGTCGAATTCCATCATCAATTGTTTTTACCACTAAAGTTTGATGTACAACCATTATTACATTCCATCACTGTAATGCAGGGGACTGGGTGCAGTTAAAAGCAAAGACAGATTCACGAGGAGAAGTTTGGAGATTGATGAGAAGCACATTATTAATTGCAGCATTTGACAGCCTTCTGCTCCTTCCTTGTTGGTTTTAAAACTTTAGGGGCGGTTTTTATTTAAGATTTCTTGCCGCGCGGCGCAGGCAATCAGTGCCAAAAATCTAAACTTTTCTGCAGATTACAAGTCTATAGGGAAGAACTTCAGCAGAATGACGTTAGAATTTGCATATTAAAACGAAGTCCGCCCCTAGACGGCGTGGCGCAAAGTTACTCTTTCGATGCAAAGTTTTTGCTAAAGTTTTAGAGTCGCATTTCGAATTAGCTAAACTTACTATCGAAATCAGAAATCGGGAATGCAGAAGGCAAACAGTTACCTTAGGAAGTTGGGAAAACATTGTTAGATAACCATGAAGGTTTGAAGGAGTTTCAGTGCTGCAAGAAAGTACGGAAGCGTTTTACAGAATTTATATTGCTCACGAAGTGAGGATAGCCGATATATTTTAACTCATATTCAAAATTCTAGAGAGTGTCAGTTAAGACAATGAATTATACAATGTTTACATTTGAAAGAAACTAACATATTGAAATAGAACTTTATAAGCCCTTCTTTTCGTTTAACTATTTTCTCTTGGAATAATCCAAAATTATTTGTCTAGAGAAATGAAGATAATCAATAAATTCGGTATTACTCTTTACAGATTGCTACTCAATCACCTTCGCAAGAGTATGCTTTCGAAACTATAATTACTTAATCTATGAGGATGGCGACCGGCATACCATTTACACTTCAACAGGAGATCGCCTTCCAAGCCATAATTACGTAGTCTCTTAGCCTGGAGACCGGCATACCCTCTACACTTTACCAGGAGATCGCCTTCCAAGCCATAATTACTTGATCTCTGAGGCTGGAGATCGGCATACCCTCTACACTTCACCAGGAGATTGCTTTCCAAGCCATAATTACGTAGTCTCTGAGACTGGAAATCGGAATATCCTCTACACTTTACCAGGAGATCGCTCTCAAAGCCATAATTACTTGGTCTCTGAGGATGGAGACCAGCATACCCTCTACACTTTACCAGGCGATCGCTTTCCAAGCCATAATTACTTGGTCTCTGAGGATGGACACCGGCATACCCTCTACACTTTACCAGGAGATCGCCTCCCAAGCCATAATTACTTGATCTCTGAGGATGGAGACCGGCATACCCTCTACACTTCACCAGGAGATTGCTTTCCAAGCCATAATTACGTAGTCTCTGAGACTGGAAATCGGAATTTCCTCAACACTTTACCAGGAGATCGCTCTCAAAGCCATAATTACTTGGTCTGTGAGGATGGAGACCAACATACCCTCTACACTTTAGCAGGACATCGCTTTCCAAGCCATAATTAGTTGGTCTCTGAGGATGGAGACCAGCATACCCTCTACACTTTACCAGGAGATCGCCTCCCAAGCCATAATTATTTGATCTCTGAGGCTGGAGACCGGCATACCCTCTACACTTCACCAGGAGATTGCTTTCCAAGCCATAATTACGTAGTCTCTGAGACTGGAAACCGGTATATCCTCTACACATAATTACTCACTCTCTGACGTTGGAGACCGGTATATTCTCTACATTGTACCAGGAAATCGCTCTCCAGGCCATAATTACTTGGTCTCTGAGACCGGCATACCCTCTACACTTCACCAAGAAATCGCCTTCCAAGTCATAATCAGTTAGTCCCTGATGCTGCAGACCGGCATACCCTCTACACTTTACCAGGAGATCGCTGTCCAAGCCATAATTACTTAGTTTCTGACGTTGGAACCGGCATATTCTCTACATTGCACCAGGAAGTCGTCTTTCAAGCTGTAATTGTTTAGTCTCTGAGAGTGGAGACCGGCGATCTCTTATTATTAACATCTACTACAAACAAAATCACTCATACTTGGAATTCAGTTTCTAAATAATCACCATCTACTAACAGTTATTGAATTTATTCGATTCCATCTTTCCTGCCATTCTGTTCCTTTCGTCTCTTCTTTGGGCGTTCTATTTTTTTATTGCCACCTATGAGATCATCTTTAATTCATTCATCAAATGCGTTTGGTTTATTTAGTGTTTCTACCCCTTGCCTGTTAACATATATATTCTTGTCATACATAGTCTCTTAGAAATCGCATTTCGCTATACAGTTTTTATATTTCTAAAATACTCTTTGTTTCGCGTCCAGGATTCAAAATTATATAATGCTGTAGGAACTGCTATAATTCTAGATAGCCTCCCCTAATAATGTCTTTCCTAACTCTGCTTAATAGTTATTTCTTAATTCTAATATAAATATGTTGAAACTTTTAACGTTTCTTTGTAATCATTTTCGCTTGGAATTACACCAAAACAAGTACATAAATCCACAAATGAAACAGTATCCGTTATGGTTTTGGCCACTGATAAAAAAGTGATGTATTAGTAACCTTTTCCCTGATCTTGGAATATTTACGATACTGAGGGTGCTTTCCCTGCGGGGTAGTTTTCGCAAATCCGAGCAAGTTTGGCTAGGCTCGCCCTCCTAAAAAACTTATCCTAAGCCAACAACGCCCAATCCGTCCCTGCACCGAAGCGCCGACAAAGGGTCACTCTCTGGGGGTATAACCTATTTCCCTGACATTTCCGAAAGGTCGAATAAGTGCTTTAAATACTGATTAACGAACGAAGCCATTAAAGCGAATTATGAAACGCGAATGAACGTATCGTTCCGGGGCAAGGAAGGCCGCCCATGAAAACGGAGTTGTCTGTGCGGCACGCGAGCTTCGGACCACCGAAAGTTGTGAATCCCTTTCGAAACAACATCGCCGCAACAAAGGGGCCTCATTAAAAATTTACCCGAATTCCCGACAAATCGGTCGCGGTCGATTTTCCATTTGGGCCTCATTAATGCTCGCGGTTCGAAATAGACATCATCGCGGCATCACGGAATCAGACTTAAAAATGGGCCATGAATCTGTTGACGTGCGCGACCCCAAACCTCCCCGTCACGAAATCTAAGGCTTTGGTTCTGCTCGCGATCGGACAGTTGCACCGGAATCCGCTGCCCGGACTTTTACCACAGCAAGTAAGCAATGATAGCGTATCGATTGCATCAGCAGGTGACACAAGTTTCGCATCCCAGGCACATTCGATACATATTCGTACAATAGGCCTCGTTTTCCAACTAAAAAGCTGATGCGAAAATGGACGCCTGTACCGCGATAGCGAAATTAAAGGGTTTTAATCCTAACTTTTATATGAATGAACACGAGATCTAACAGAACTTCAAAATCTGTAATACAGATTGTCTGCAGGTACTAAGTGCACATGGTAACTAGATACAGAAACGGTTTAAAATTTTAAGACCAATAAACCGTCTCTGTATCTAGTTACCGTATGTACCTAGTACGTGCAGACAATCGGTATAAGTAAATGTTTGTCCCCTTTCATTAAATTGCTTTTGTTACCCTGCAATTAGAAGTTGGAGTGGTATCCTTAACAGGCAAAAGTAGCATCTTGTATAGAAACTTCACATATACTACGTATACGAGACTTTTCTCAAATCCAACGACGCCTTTATGACGACTAATGAGGATCTGGTAATGGGTGGTATTAAGCTGCGGCGAGTTTGATTTCTTACTAATTCGTTTTCGTTTCTACCATCACCATCGACATCATCATCACCATCGCCAATGCCATCACCATCGCCAATGCCGTCACACTCATCATCACCACCGCCATCGTCTTTCTGCTAGTATCCCCCTTTTGAAAAGAATTGTGGCATAGACCCCTTCAATATTTGGATAGACAAATAATCATGCATCTGATCTGATTACCTTCACCTATTATAATCGTTCACCACCTTTTCCATCTCGTACCAATTCGCTGAAATATATCCACATCAGATTCCTAGTTAGTCAAACAACCTGCATGTTTTGATAATAACTTCTTCAAAGTACGTGTCTTTTTTCTATTTATCGTTTCTATCCCTCACTATTATTTTTGATGGGGGCTTTTAGTAACTTCATTTTTTCAATCAGATAAACATCTTTTAGGGCATCAATAATTTAATTATATCGCGTTTTGCAGTTCCTGCTCAGCGTGAGCGTTCTTTTACTCTGTACATGCACCTTCACTTTTGACTTCGGAAATACCGTTCCTTCTGTAATAATGTTTATTCGCAACCATATATGTAATGTTAACATTCCTGGCCTCATTTGAGTGGGGGAAGTCGTACATTTCAGCCAGCTGAGTAGGTAGGGACATTGGAAATCTCGTTGATCCATTCATGCGCATCACAACCTGACGTATCATCATAATATAATAATTTTTCCAATTATTGTTTAGAATAAAGTGGTTGCGAATAAAATAGTATACAAACCTCGACAGGAAGTTTCCTTAGTCTCGAGATAATAGCTAACTAATCTCTCGACAGTAATGAAACACTTTCCATCTCGGGCTGTAATATACTATTATTATGATTTGTTAGGTTACTACCTGTTTTTCCTAATCTTTAATACAACACGCTTACCTAACCACGTGAAATTATCCACGCCAGGTTTAAGGCTTCCCAAAGACCTAAATTATGGTGTTTGCCTTCATGTATGTGTTTGTCCTTTTGGTATAATGTCTTAATTCAATCATCAACATTAGCCAATACTGCGTTTCCTCCATATTTTCCAACTAATTCAATAATAAAAGCCTTGGTATGTAAACAAAGGCAAACTAAAGGAAATAGCAATATTATACAACAAATGCTTAAACTTAGGCGAAGCCCGAATTCATTATTTATTTTGAAGAATGGCTGGAGGCGTCCATAATCTAACAACAAAACAAGAAAATGCATACCTTTTATGTCTTCATTAACAAGATTCATTTTACAGTCGTTATTGTCGGGGAAACTCATTTCACCCCGGGGTGCGCGAAAAGCGGACGATACGATTTAGTTAATTTACTGGGAATCCTTTTGTCTCGCAAAGAATTAAGTTTAATTTTCACAAATATTATGAGCGGAGGGAAAATAAATGCCCCTCTCCCTGCGTGGAGACCCTTTTATTTCGGGACCACGCAATCACCCTTTTCGCCAATTTCATCACAGACAACGTTCTGTTCCACATGGCGCTCGTTCAAGACATCGGAATCCCCCTATGTTTTATTGTCTAACGAAATCAATTTGCTTGAATAATGGAAGCCGAAAATCGTCAAAGCGCAAGGAATCGCTTTCTTTTTGTTTCCAACTAAAATTACTTCAACCCTATTACAAGATAATTTTCTTCTTTTGCTTTAACCTCGTTTACCGATAACTCGGGGCGCTTTTTAAGTAACTTCTGGGAAACTTCCTGAAATATTTCCCCAAATACAACGCCCCTGTAGGAATATCTCATTACTGTAACAAAAGTATACGCCCAGCCCACAATAGGATTAAAATATAATTTCAGGAAAGAATATACCCCAAATTTCCACAGGAAATACAACGCGTCTTGAAATGCGATATTCGTCGACAAATAAGCAGGGCGATAATTCATGAATGATGAATAATAAATAATAATTATTATTACAATAATAATCGTGAGATGCAGAAGGTTTGCGACGCGAAGAGCATTTAAAAATTCGCTTTAATCCTTACGCCAACGTCCTATATTGGATATGACAATCTTAGAAATGGAAGTATGACGTAACAACTGCCAGTGAAATGACGACCGGGACTGACGGCTTAACGTACTCTCCGAGACACGGCTGCCTGAGATTTTACTATCGCTATCGGTCGATCATCCGTCAGAGTACTGACAGTGGCTAACTATAGTGATCATATAACGGGCGCCCGTCTATAATAGGCCCATGCAATCAGCAGTTATGTCTGCTACCTTTTTAATTTTTTACATCAACTTACAGTCCTTAGGGGACACACATGGTTCCGATTATTTCCTAATCCTACCATTCGTTTTTCCAAGAAAACTGTAGAGATCAAAATTACTGTATAATCAATACGATATATTTTGGAAAATCCTGGACATTTTCATTCTGATTCTAATTCTATAATTTATTCACGGTTTGATTACACTAAACCTAAATTAAAATTCTTACAATGTGTTTTTCTCAAAACTAATGATCAGTATATCGATCACAAGTATCAATGCATTCTCTTAACGGAATCTGCACACTGTCTACCAATGTATTCCTCTTCTCTCTAGCAACAATTTTTAAATCCTATAAAGTTAGTGACAGGTTATTGCTTTGCCGATTTCGTATTTTTAACATATACCAGGCACGTTCAATTGGATTCATATATGGTGAACGTGGTGGCCATTCTGATCACGTAATATGTTCTCGTTCGCAAAATTCTGTAGCTTTGTTATGTAGATGCGTTATCGTCCATCTACATTTTTCCTATCTCTCCACGAAATAGACGTTTGATAAGGTAAAAAAAATATCTGATATAGGAATTACCTGTCATTGTTTCAAGGAAAACTGTAAAGGTGTACGATTGCAATGGTCACAAGAAGAGATTCCAACACGAAGAGCTGCAGCTCAATCTCTCATACCATTTCAGAGTTAGTGTTACGCTTCAGCTACTATTAGTGGCGGGGCCTCGATAGCCTATTGGTGGCAGCCACGACAGCCGTGGTCACAGCGAAACGGGGAGCGTTCGGGCGAGAGTTCAGCTCCCGGCCCGGGCATGCCGGTTTCGCTTGGTTAAGGATTAGTCTAAATCAAGTTCGCACCCCTGTAGTAATGCGAAAGCGGTTCCAGGGGGTAACGGTAAAGGTTAGACGCCATGTGATTTTCTATTAGACAATGTCAGGTATCGATCTCTCATATAACACATGCTGTTAACCCTAGTGTGGGCCTGTTTTGAGAAGCAGTAGAAGAAGCACCAAGCTACAAGAACGATAAGGCATCTCCACAACAAAAGACAGTAATTACAGAACTTTATGAATGATGAAATAATAATTTTGATCATTTGTGTATATCTTCTATGTACGAAGTTGTGCTGAAAAGTGCCTGGTTTTGGTGCTAATGGAGTAAGTGAGGCCCGTGTAAACAATACTGCAGCATGTTTAACTATTCAGTAGCGCGCATGCTCAGTAACAGAATCGTACATGCGAGAGCTTTCATTTCACGCATTAATAGACATGGCGGTGCATGCATCTGCCCATACCGCTCACCACACCCTGACGAAAATCGGCTCAAATGGGCTTCGAATTGTTGAACGACCCGCCCTATTCACCAGATATAGCCCCTTCGGACTACCACCTCTTCCCACAGCTGAAGAAACAACGGAAGGGTACTAAGTTTGGCTCCAATGAGGAAGTTATCGCAGCTACGGAGGCGTTTTTGGAGGGACAACCGTCCCACTTCTATTTCGACATTTGGAGGAGTTAAGAAAACTGAAGAAGCGTTGTGTTAAATGTGTTAGCTTCAAGAAAGAGTACATTGAATAAAATATGTTTCATATTTCGCTAGCACGTTTCTTTCTATGTAAAGCCAGGAAGTTTTCAGCACATCCTCGTAAAACCACATTCTTGGTACATTATGCTCCCGTTCTAGGGATACTATTAAAGAAATATGGAACTCCTGAACGACTGGGTGATCTTTAAAGGGTATATAAACACAGTCGATACGTGAAGTGGGACCTTCACGTATACAGGGGACACACTTCTTCGTATATTCGATTTTATCGGCTTGATAAATTGTTGATGTTATTAGAAATTATTACTGAAGACGTAAATCTCCAAATTGGCCCTAAAGCCCCTGGATCAGCCGCAGCCCCCATAAAAAGCAGCCCTGCGAAACTCCGAAACGCCCATTTTACTACTAAATACTTAATGGTTCCATGCGACAGATGGACGAAGGATACAGCGTCTTTGGGGTCGTACAGCGCGAAGTGGTGGAGATATCCCCTGAATGGGGTCATTTCCGGGGCTTATCAATCACGCCGCCGACAACTCAGATAAGAGTTGCTTACTAACGTCACTCCCCCGCCTTTCTGATGTTGCCGCTCATCTTCTAATAACTACCTAGCGGCATAAAACTCGCGATGACGAAGACTCTCTAAGCACCCGGAAATTCCGGGCTACCGGGGCTCGATAAAAGTCCCTGATTACGCCCCTCGCTTCACCTGCATCAGATAATTACCTATACATATCGGGAGGATTAGGAGGTCGCAGTCCGCACATAACACTCCGTTTCAATGAAAGCCAAGCCTTTAATTTAGTAAACGTGCGCTGAATGCGGGTTTAATTTTGTTACACTGATGCGATTTGATGGGCTAATTATATAGGGGAGGATGAAGGATATCATTTACTTTAATCTAGGTACTAAATGTTGCATAACAAACAAAATCGGTGTCCTGGGGTTTAAACAAGGAATATTAGTAACATACTGAGTTGTTCCCTAATGGCTTATCAAATTCTTTAAAAAACACACTGATCATAAACAGGAATCTCTTTGACATACAACATTTTATAATACTTTTTACAGTCGTCTAACATATACAGGGTGTCTCGCAAAGTCCTCCCGGCACTTAAGGAGCATGTTCTTGAGATCATTTCAAGCAAAAAATTTCATAAGAACATGTGTCCTATTCTCAGTATTTATTGAGCTATACACATTTCAAACTAAATTAATGTTAAATAATTTTTATTTCTATGACATCAAAAATAACAAAATAAATGACTGCCGACTAATAATTTAAAAGAACATAGTCATAGATGTTCAAAAATTCCTCCTCCTACTTCAATGCATTTAGCCGCACGCCATGAATACCACGCGTTCCATTCATTACCTTAGCATGGCTGTCTTTTATTTGTGCTGTAGCCTTCAAAATTCGCTGGATTAAAGCCTCGCGTGTTTCTACTTTCTCTTCGTACACCAACTCCTTCATCCAACCCCATATGTTGTAATCTAGGGGATTTAGATCTGGAGATCTGACCGGCCAATTGTGTGGCCCATCTCGACCAATCCAATACTGAGAATAGGACACATGTTTTCTGAACTTTTTTGCTAGAAATGATCTCCAGAACATACTCCTTAAGTGCACCTTCGCGAAACACTCTGTATATTGAAATCCTAAAAAATACTTGAACTATAATTACTATTAAGAAGAGAAACAGCTGTACCTTGTCCATGCAGCCGATACAAGATGTCAGCCTCTTGAATTGAATAGTTCGATCATAAAAAACTGAGATTATGTAACTACGTTGAATTCATATCGTGTGTTTCAAAAAAACTCATTCGCAGCATGCCATGATCAAATTCAAGTTTGACGTAACTTGAGATATACCCATTGATGCAAATGAACTACCAAGTCAGAGAGAACTAAATTACATCTTGACCTTGAATTATTTTCCTGAAAATATGCAAAACACTTAACAAAAACAGTTTTTCTTGACCGTAATGATTATTGCACTCGTTGTTGTTCTGTACATGCCAACTTATTTTCCCTTTTGCTTGATACAATTAAACTTAATGCAGTGTAAACTTTTACTTGTCACAGTGACAGATGTGTCCTTAAACAAATTGCAATCTGACATTCACCTACAGACTTAAGTTAAGACATGACTAGATTTTCTATCTTTCTTTCCAAGGCCTACCCTAAATGAGTTTTTTTTTTGAACACACGATATAAATTAGTATAAAATTGCAACTACGACGCCATAAAATACAAACAGATCATGCGCTCAACTTTTTATAAACTTACATCAAACTACAACTCCATAAGCCAAGCTTAAATACGAACAAACTCTGAATGTGTTCATTTGGAAGATCCTTCATAATTTCCAATCTAAGGCCAGCCATTCAGGTGGAAAGCACATCCGCTGGAAGTGGCTGCAGTATTATGGATTTTCGAATAAACTCGTGTTTCAAATCGGATTAGGCATGCCCCCATGACTTTCGAGTAGTGCGGTCTCTACCTAGCCGTGAGTGAAGTGCGATCCAAGAAAATTCTGCTACGCTGCCAAAAAATTAATTTATGGAGTTGCTTGTTTACACACGTATATTTGTTTAAGTGCCGACAAAGAGGTAGCTTTCAAAAACAGTTTTTATTCATTTTCTGGCGCGGGTAATTTCTTAGTTTCACTTGGTGCTCCTGTAATCATACATCACAGGTGGTGGTTTATTTCAGAATGTTACAGTGTAGAAAAATATTTTCCAATTATTTTTGTGTGAGTCGATGAGAAATAAAAGGGCATTTCAGGTAATAAATTTAAAATATTGAAAAGAGCTTTCTGACGTAATTGATGTTTGTTAATAGATCAAGTTCGATGGATATGTGAATTATGAATATTCATACATTCATTGAGATAATCAAGCCAAAATCAATATAGGCAAGAGTATTTTTAAAATTAAAATCTAATGTTGAAGAAACACGCCCCAAAGGATAACTAATAAGTCTCTTGAATAAATTAAGAATCAAGGCCTAAACAACGCATTATGCTAATTACATTTTAAGTACCTTTTTATTATGACGAAATTCTAACTACCCATGTAGGAGTTCAACTACTGTAGAATTAAACTATTAGATATCTACTGTTAGGTGACAGTTTGCATATTTACACGAGAACAACAGAAAACCAGAACAGGGTTTACAAGCATATTCTCGTTTAATTGAAAATAATTACTTCATGACCTTAATTGGATCTTGACCAAATCAACAACAGCTCGCCACTCTCTTCTATCCTGTGCCACTGCTCTCCAGTTAACAATTTTCAATCTCCTAAGGTATTTTTCCACTCCATCTCTCCACCTTTTGTGCCTTCCATTACTTTCTTCCCACTCCTATCATCAGCCATCCTAGCCACGTGTCTTGCCCATCGAATTCTTCCTGAGCATCGCCACTATATAGGTTGTCCCAGTATTTCACCTATCGCTTTATAAACGTGTGCTGTGCCTACGTCCCTACGTGACATTTTCAGCAACAATCGGGCGCATTTCGTCTGCTATCGGTCGTCGTGCCGCGTGTCCTTTTTAGGGCAAGCATGATGTGTACGCTTTTGCAGGAAAGTGGTTAAAGCGGCTGACTAACAGTCGGATTCCGAAGGTTCGAATCCCATCAACTGCATTTTTTCTCAATGCTACACGTTTCTTTTTTTCAGTATTATTAGCACTATTAACACTCTGTATTAAAAACGTTAACACATTTTCTTCTAAAACATTTTTTACAATTCAATTTTAAAAATCCAAAAACTATTTTAGTTGGAGTAAGGCCACCTTAACGGTGGGCTCAAGTGCTGTTTCCCTGTTATTTCTTCTTCTTTTATGGGACCCATAATAGATCGTATTTTTCTTTCGAATGTCTTCCGCAATATTTCTTATTTTAGCGTTAGTGACCAGGTAGCACTTCCATATAAAAACTATTGTTTAAAAAATTTAAATTTTTGTTTCCCTCGATAGCAGTATTCTCATTTTGAGTACTTCTCTCTTTCACTCATCATGTTGATTACAGAGCCTAAAATACTTGAAAGATCGCACTCCTTCAAAGTTATATTCATCTATCGTCTGGCTTTCCTTCGTTTATTCTAACCCCCGTTCTTTCTATTTCTCGTTCCATTTCGACGAAACTTTGCCTCTGTCCCGCTCCCTATTAAGTGTACATCATCGGCAAATGCTAGCGATTGTTCAATTATGTCCAATATTGTGCCTTTCCAATTCTAAAAACGTTTTCCAGTACAAGATTGAACAATCTGCTCGATAAACAGTGTCTCTGTCATAGGCCAGTTGTCATCTAAAAATATTTCGATGTGCGGTTTTAGATTAGTAAATACTTTGATTTTTAAGCCTTCCATTGCTTTTCCACCATACGCTGAATTTTTTCTAGTATTCCAAATGTTTCACAGTCTTGCATTTAAAAGCCACATTCCTTTATATTTGCTGCACTTTGTTCTTTTTTTTTGTAGTGGAATTATCAGCCCGGTCTTACAGTTTTCGGAAAAATTTCCTGCTCCCAAACTTCCTTTATTATAATATATATTTTTGCCCACAAGCCTTCTTCTCCCACTTTAATCATCTCTGCTGTTCAATGATCAAAGAAGGAGAAAAATACCTGTGAACAAGATTAGTTCATTATTTTAATTCACGTATCCATAAGTTAGCCCCTTTGTTCGTTTCGGTGTTGAGAACCATCGTATTATATGGTATGTGGAATGGAAGGGCACAAGTAAAATTCAAAAAGTTCTGTGAACGGCATCTTACTTTCAACACGATTCCCTGTATAAGGGTGCGATGGCTCTGTTAGTAGAGTCGTCTTCCCTACGCATGCGTACTATGAGAGATTTTGATACTCCACCTCTGTAGCACACCCGCCCACTTTAAACGCCGTTGTGTGCATCAGGTTGATTATAGAGTTTTCTGAGATTCTCAACTGGCATTCCTTTTTTAAGAATTTTGCACAAGCAACTTTAGCGTAAGGCTATTTTCCGGCTCCCACTTTCGGAAATGTTTGAGTCTTAAATTTACTTCCGATGCTGCAAAGTAAATTGTTCATGGCAGCCTTTGATGACGCCTTGCAAGCGGTTTTATCCTGAAAAATCGTTGGTAACCTAGTATAGAATTGGTCCTATTGGTTTGGTGGATTACTACACCCATTTGTTTCGATCAGGATTCGATGGTAATTGGAAGTAAACACCTGTTGACCACCTAAAATCGAAGGTATGCGCTGTAGCTTTAGCTTGACGTGGTCTGATATTTAGTCGAATTACGAGCCTTTCTTTCCTTCTCGCATTTTGAAATAAGCTTGCTTTTCTTCATCATTCTTGGTGTTCACTGTCCATTAAGCGGCACATCGCACTCTAAAAAATCATAACATTGTAGCAAGCATCTGTAATGGCTCAATTGCGACCATCTCACGCATGTGGTATTTTATCAAATAATGTTTTTGTGTCCCGGGGGGCACCCATTATCTCTGTGCTTTCAGCTGCGTTCCAAACTTCATAACTTGCCGAATCACGTTCTTTATTTGTCAAAAATAAGAAACGGGAAATTTCATGGATATAGGCGCACCACCTAGCGATGGTGCGAAGAACATTGCCTTATTTATAAATGGGTCATGTTTCGAGGAGCCTCGTCGAAGACTGCAACGCGATACGTGAATCATATGATTAAGTAGCTTTTTATGAGCATCAGCTGATGCTAATTTGAATTAGGGTTTTATAAACTTCCCCCAAATCGATTCCGAGCGCTTCTATTTAGTAATATATTTGTTTGCTTGCATAAACCCCGCATACTATTGGATTGAATCTATTGTAAAATATATACGTATAAAATTAATTTTAATTCTGGGTTACTTTTGAACACAACGAAGTGAACTGTTGAAGGTATATGAACTGTCGGTCAATTCAGTACAGCACAGTTAACATAATAAGAGTTAACAACGGCCATGCCGCCATAGCTAACCCCTGACTGTATTTAAGTCTTGAGAAAGTGTAACTAAAACTCAATGTTATTGTACCAATGTTTCTGAACAAAATTTTGACAATGAAACCAAATCCACCGTCCTTCAAAAACAATCTCAGCTGCGACGCAAGCTCGAATGCATGTTCTTCAGTTGCACAATTGGATTTTCAACTGATTAAGCTAACCAGCAGCCTTAATTGGCCACATGGCAGTGTTTAATTTACAATAAAACAACTTCTAACACTAAGCAAGCGACATACCACCTTACAAAGACGACAAGCTCGAAGTTTCGCTGAATATGCATTATCGCCATACAAACTTGCTAACTCGAAAATTACAAAATAACTCGTCGCTTTCACGCTCCCCAAGGACCTCGGATTTAGCCACGCAAATTCCCCATAACGTCGTAAAAACACAAGGAGGATGCGTGCCGTGGAGACGCGAGATAGGTTCCATTATAGTTGGAGAAAACTTGGCATAATTAAATTTTAAGTCTGGGGCACGCTTTCCTCCAAAAACCAAGTATCATCGCCCCTAACTTATTACGGCGCACATCCAGCCTTTGCACGTTTTCCGAGTACGCGGCTTGTTATGCTAAGATAACTGCGGAAATTATTTCCCAAATTTCTAGCCGTGATGGTGCTAGATGGCCGTTTGTGCTATCTCTCCCATCCCACCTCGTCCATCATCTCGACGTCGGCGAAACCACTCGCTGCCCGAAATTTTGAATAAGTGAGATCGTGCGCTCTTATTTGATCGCGCGTTTGAGTTGCTTTGATGAATGCAAGCGGATGCCTCGTCTGAGATGCTAGCATAAAGACGTGCCCTCGAAAGCTTGCGTCGTCGTGCGCAGTGTCTCAAACCGAAAGACGTCTTGATGAGATCTGCTGTATTGTTTGATGTTTTTAGTTAAAAAAAAACAGGCAGATATAAAAATAATTCCAATATACAAACGTCAACATTTGAGAATATAAAGTAAGTTATCGGTGAAATCAAAAGCGCAAAAGGGGTTAGAAGTAAACAACAACCAATGCCATCACAGAATCTACAATAGCAAAAACACACATGTAGCACCAGACAGAGAGATACCAAAGCAAAACGCATTAAATAAATGTATACCTATAAATAACACAGAAATCGATGTACATATTTAAGGATAATATTCGGATTAAGTACATGAATAATTTAGAAGATGAAGTGAAAGCAACTAAATTACATAGGAAATGCTCATATATTCACACTAAATATGAAAGCTTTTAAGTTGTATCATATAACCAAGTATTGCTGATGCGAGTTAATTATTTTAGAATAATGAAAAATGAATTCAAGAGATGTTACTATAAGAGTGTAAAAAAGTCTGGAATATGGCAAATATTTCAAAAACTACCGGATATGAATGTTTCAAAATTGCCAGACTTATATAGGTAAAAACGGCGCATCTAGAAAGGACAAAATCGTTTCTGTAACTGTACAGGGTTAGTCAGAATAAATACCAACTTTTGTATTTTAAATTGGATACCCTGTATTTTACCGAGGAATCAAATAGTCCTTCAAAAGACAAATTCAACGATATATAGGGTTTGACGGATTTATCTGTCAAAATGACAGATGTGAGGTGACTTAAAGAATAAGGTTTACAACAATAGACCGGTTAATATTGAAGCTTTAAAGGATCATATTAGAAATGAGATACGTCAAATTCGATGGGATACTTTTGACAACGTCTTACGAGAATTTAAAGACAGTATCCCACCGAATTTGACGTATCTCATTTCTAATATAAATCCGTCAAACCCTATATCGTTGAATTTATCTTTTGAAGGACTATTTGATTCCTCGGTAATATACAGGGTGTCCAATTTAAAATACAAAAGTTGGTATTTTTTCTGACTAACCCTGTACAGTTACATATTTGCTATATTCCAGAATTTTTTTACACCCTGCATATAACAAAAACTGGAAATAAGCAAACTCCATTTAAAGAATGCCAGAAAATAAACACATGGTAAGAAATGGAATTACATGGAATTCTCATGCTTGCACACGAAAATAATGCAGATATGGTGGACCACAGCGAACTTTTCAACACGTGTGCTATCATAAATTTTCCGCGGAATTACTACAAAACACGCTAATAAAAGTAAAACTCCGGACTACAGGGCATTATCAGTGGGTGTTCAAATGAAACCGTGACGCGATTGCAAAGAATTGTCTAAAAAAGTCAAGACCTAAATTTTCTGCCCGCAAGTGCACCTCGCATCTGCAGTTTCAAAAACGAAATACGCTGTCCAGAAAGAAGTGCTGGAAAACCAAACTGCGGGGATTCTGTAATAGCTCAGCGGGCGTACGTTCGATCCTTTCCGGTTAACAAAGACATCAAGTAATAAACCCTGCAATCCGGGTTTAAACGTACACAGCTGCAGAGGCCCTCTTCGAGACAATAGAGCCAAGATGTCAGACTCGAGAACCCAAGTAATAAACCCGAATTTCGATACTGGAACTTTCTACTCGGTGGACCATGGGTTATTGTAAGCCCATTGTACACCACTTCTTGGGTAAACAAGGGTATATAACGAAACAGGGCGGTCCCAGCAAGCATTGCTTACTTTGAGCATTCTAAAGGAACTTGGCCAGATCCCAGTTCATCGTTTACGAAACAGACTCTAGTATCTGTTCACCTAGAGTTTTCGCATCGGTTATAATGCACTTAACCCACAACTAACCTAACCTACAGCGAATAGACCTAAACAAAGATGAGATTGAAGATGATACGATAAAATTTGGAAAACCTTAGCAAATACAATGCGCTTACAATAGATAACGACTTCCAGGTAAAATGAAACATAATCTCGACTACTGGCATTCCTATTTTTTATTTCGTCTCCTCTATGCATTTGAATTTATCTATTAATTTGCGCGAGATTATATTATATTTACATGTTTGTCTCACTGGTACCTATTTTTACTGGATAGACTGAATGCCTACTACATGGTTCTCATCTTTTATTCCCTATTGACTTGCTATGAGATACTTAAAATGTTTTATGTCCGCGTTTTTTGTTTTTTAGGTAATCTTCATCGAAGTTAACACGAACATTTTTTCGGATTTTCTGAAACCCATAAGAAACCTTACAATTTATATCAAAAGCTGCAGACGAATAATTACGTGAATCCAGAAAATAATTTTTCATCAAAATGTTTCAGCAATCTTCAATTTTACTGATCCTGTACGTGATGAAGAAATGTCAGCAACAATATCCTAAGAAATTAATTATAAATGAAAATTCGCAGCGAAGTGCAGCATACGATGAGAATATAATACGAAATAGCTTTAATGATATAAGCCTATAAAAACCAAGATACCTACTTTCAGACTAATAAAACTTGGGGAAGTATACGACTAGAATATAAAGAAAACTTTATTCAATCTAGATAACAAAAAACATAATAACGGATGCTATTCATTTACTCTCCTAATGGAGTCGGCATCCATTTATTCATGTGTTTTTATGTCTTAGTAGTAGTTCTATCACACCCTAATCTTGCACTTTGGCGTATCATATTAGTCAACACTTTCATATCTCAGTTCCGGAAAATTTTATTAGTAGACATGTCACCCTTCGCTTCAACTTGACGAACTTTTACTTTTGCAATAGTGAACTTGTATTTGCAGTTTTAATAATAATTTTTATTTATTTTACAGAATTGACTATACTATTGATTTTATGGTCAAAGCTATTAATCATCTAACTAGATTACGTTACCGGCTCTTCACTGATATTTTAATGCCTAACTTTTTGCATTAGATATTTGTTACTACTCCTAATTATGTCATAAAATTTTGAATTTAGATAATAAGGAGAGCATGCAACTGTACCTGCAGATTTGGTTACATAGAGGCTTTTACTAACTCCGGAGCGTCGTGCCGCAATTTGCACTAGAATTTAGCTTTACGACTCTGGCAGACTCGTAATATTTCACCAAATTGTAGCCGAGGCTCCGTACGATAACGCCGAAATAGCACACATAACTAGCGGCGCCCTAATGCCCAAATTGCATGCTCACGCTGAACATGTGCAAAATTAATGAACCCTTCTGGGCTGGATGGGGCTCGTCGCCGAATTATAGAGATCGCGGTTTAAGATTAAGAATCTCATCAGGCCGTATTTTAATCAACGCGAGATTAATTACCCAATTAAAGTGTAATAACATCTCGGGATGGAGCCGGATGATCGGAATGAAACGCGCGCTTTCCGCAGACGCCGGCGGAATCGGAAAAGTCCGCGAGCGGCAATCGAGGGCTTATTTACGGCCCTTCCGCGATTGTCGAGAGGGCCGCCGCAAAGAAATCGTTATAAAATGCAAATATCGGCAAAAATACGGCTTCTTCAGAAGCCGCGGTTTATTTGATCACGACGTAAAAGACTAAAAAGCGCCGTACACGCTAATTTAGGCAAATGTATGCGATGGAAGTTGTGAAGCAACCCAAGTCATATAAAGGAAATAAAACTGTAGAAAGGTACGGATGTAACAGGCACAAGAGCTCGGTAAATTTTAAAGCGGACATGAGAGAGCTATCGAATCTCGAGTGTGAATTATTTATTTACGGGGGGCAGATGATGACATTTCGCGAAAGACGGGCTAAAATTGCAAAATAAATTTTCGTTAACGCAGACTTGAAAGGAATGGAAATTGGTTGGTCGTCCTCAGGGCCGGATTTTTACTCCCGCTGAAGCTGTGAAGTAGCAGCTTAAGTTCCAATATGAAACACGTCACCACATCAGCACGATACTGACATGAATTTACAATTTGTTGTAAACGAAGCAGGCGAAGTTAGCTCGTAAATGTGAATTTCAAAAATTTGAAATAACATTCAAAACCAAAGTACATTATCATTATCAGATAGTAATCAAAGCTGATTGTATATATGAACGGGCAAACAAAACGTTTTAGACACCTGAACACCTGAACCGCTGGAAGAAATCTCTACACTAAATTAGGCTGAGGGTATAATTCGTTAAATTTTGAGCCAATCATCATCTCCTAAATTTAGGACATTGCCTAATAGAACCTTCTACCATACTAACAATATAGCGACTCGCGATTTTCGATTTGTTACGAGCTAACTTGGTTTTGTTCGACGTGTCAAATGAACTAATTTAGAAATGTCGATTGATTTTTCTAGGTTAGGTCGTACGTTTTAAACATAAAAAGCAACAAAAAGAGTGTTTGCAACAAACATTGATCATTAGCATCGATAATCACTAATAAAATAGCTCTTTGTGATATATTTTAAATCATTATATTCTCTTCTTACAAGCCGGGTATAGCAGTTGGGAAAGCGCTAGGCTTGCATTAACCAAGTTTTCGGTTCGAATCCCGCGGAGGCCAGAATTTTTCCGCAGCCTTGGCGATTGGAATCGGACTCGGTGAGACTATTCACAGTTGGGCACTAAAATAACTGTGTTCTACTCAGAACCACATACCTAAGAGATAGAGTAACAAGGGCCACACGTAACCATAGACACACACCTAACATACAATGGTTGCTATGCAAGGACGAAAGGCGCGCTCCAACTTTGTAACTCGCAATTCGGGGCAAGTTGGGCACTACACGTCAGATTCTAGCGTACCAGCACCAGCCTCTACAGCGCTATGGTAACAAGAGGTTAACGATAATACATACATACATATTCTCTTCCTAAATATATTTCGTAGTACGCGTAATAATTTATATCTTTTAAGAATATAATTTCGTTATAATCCCAATACAAGAAACCGCATAGAGCAGGTGGGTAAGCGCCAGACTTGCATTAAGCAAATCCTCGGTTCGAATCCCGCTGAGGCCGGAATTTTTCCGCAGCCTTGGCGATTGGAATCGGGCCCAGTGAGACCATTCACAGTTGGGTACCAAATTAACTGTGCTCTTCTCAGAGCCATAGACCTAAGAGATAGAATAACAAGGTTAACCCATCACCATGACCCACACTTCACACAATGGTCGCTGCGCAAGCACAAAAGCCCCGCTCCAATTTTGTATCCCGAATCCGGGGCAAGTTGGGCAGATGCAAGCGCATAAAGCACCAGCCTCTATACCACGATGTAAAATGAGGTTATCGATAATACATACATACAGGGAATTTATTATAACACGCAATATGTAAATGCGTTTATTTTAAAATGTAATATGGAAATGTTATTGAGTGTGTAATAGTATATTACATACCGAGGTGGAAAGTGTTTCATTCCTGTCGAGAGATTAAATAGTTAACCAAGACGCGTAGCGTCGAGGTCAACTTTATCTCGAGACAAAAATGAAACTTTTCACCGTGGTATGTATACTATTTTATTCACAACCACTTTATTCTAAAGAATAATTGGAAAAATTATTATATTATGATACGACAGGTTGTGACGCGCATGAATGGATGAACGAGATTCCCAGTGTTCCTAACTACACAGCGGTCGGGAATGGATTCATTTCCAACCGCTGCGACGGCAGTCACTTTTCCGACCGGTTGGAAAGTTACAAGTTGGGAATAGCTCATTTTCCAGCTTTTTAAAAGTCAGTAATGATCTTATTACATATATGGTTGCGAATAAAAACATAATATATTCTACGCAGGAAGGAGTTCTGTTGATCAAATGGTATAAAGACTTCAGTTTACAGCAAGTATGTGGTTTATTACATGCCTTGTTGTTCTTTCTGGTGCTCTTTTTTCAGTAAAATTACGGGTCACATATTGCATTTTAAAATAAACGCATTTACACATGGCGTGGCGTACCCTTAGAAACCAATAGTAATAATCAAGTCCTCATGGAAACGGGAATTGCGCATTAAAATAAATTCATAGTATAATCCCAATACAAGAAAATGCAACTCTCCCTACGGCCTCGTTGTATTTTCAGCTTTGGGATTATGACTTATAATATTCATTAAACAACCACTTATTATATTGCTCCAATTATTTTCTTCGTACAGATATCAACCAATCAGAAGGGTGAATTTAGTTAAATTATCTTGTATAATTTCTATAACACAAAATCGATTATACTAGAGTAACTTCATTAGGCTACGCAATAAACAACTTTTGTCAATTTATACGTTCTTTTCAAGGAGACGACTTTCAGCTAAGTCAGTACAAACAAATCGAACTGCCAATAAAATATTTATTAGTTCCTATTTTTGAAATTTACTCAAAAAATAATCAAATCGAATACAATGCGTACTTTGAACATTTTCGGGTTATACGTCTCACTTCCTGCACAATAACAAATAGTGTCGACATATAACCTGATAATATCGAAGTACTTATAGTATTACTACTGAAAATATACTTTTAACCGTAATACCACAAGTGGTATGATTATCATCGGCGAATTCAACGAGTCCGAAGGACGAGTTGAATTTGCTCCTTCAGTTTCAGTGAGCAAACACCGAATACTAATCACACCGCGAGTTGTATTCAGTGAGAGAATACAATGAATTGAAAAACTGTTAATGTTGGTTACCCTGCTGTCAATTTTAAGTCTATGTCAAATTCGCGGTTAGCAGGTTAGGTTTTGTGTCGGTTTGTGTCAAAACTGACGAAAAACCTAACCTGCTAACCTCGAATTTGACATAGACTTAAAATTGACAGCAGGGTAACCAACATTTTCACACTTTTACGTAGCAACAGAACACAATAAGGTGATACGAATTCTTGTTTTGTTTCACCGCTGTGGTACACATGTATCCAATTGGTTTAAAAAGGGTCACGTGATTAATGAATTGTATTCTCGAGAATATACAGATCAAGATCTTCAGAAAAGTCATATTTCGTAGGGAAAATCAAAAGTAGAAGAATAATTTGGAGGTTACCCCACTGATTCAACATAATATGTAACGAAGTGACATAAA
The DNA here is from genome assembly GCA_940337035.1 of Agriotes lineatus. NCBI lineage: Eukaryota > Metazoa > Arthropoda > Insecta > Coleoptera > Elateridae > Agriotes > Agriotes lineatus. The sequence goes on along the minus strand of OW679201.1, from coordinate 40,431,281 downwards.
TAAATTTACAACACATATGAGCCACGTGGATGGATAGCATCCATCCCGATCAGCTATTAGCCAACACCGCCTAAAGACAAGGCCAAATATATCTGACGTCACGGGCTTGTCACGTCGAATAAAGTACGCTAGTTAATGGTAGTGACGTGAATTTTAAGTATAACTCATAGCTAAAAGCTGATTGAAATTGAACTTTTTGTAATAGACAAGCCACTTAGTGCTTTCGTTAGAGTTTGGTGTTGTGCGTTATTCACTATCAGTTATGCACAAATAAACATGTAAATAACCGTTGTGAAATAAACACATTATCACAGCATGGCCCGATTGACTAACATTTCAAAGCAGTTATCGGTGAATAAACGTAATAGTAGTTTATAGCAATTATATATCACGTTTGCGCAAATATTCGAAGATATATATTTACATCGTTCTGTCGTATAAGTGTGGCATGCCTGGGTGCAGAAGCACTCCATGTTATGCGAATTTAGTTTTTTGCTTTGAAATATCGTTTTCCATTACAAAAAAAACGAATTGGGTACGAATAAGACCTCAGTTCATGACTAATAAGCCCGATTCCACATGAAGTCCTTATTTTTCAAGTTATAAACGCTCTGCGTCTATGCGATTTAACCGACGTTCGGCCTACCTGTGCTGACGTCACGTCGGAGAACGATGGCCTTGTCTTTAGGTTGTGTTATATTAGCAAACGACCGAAGAGCAAATGGTATGTTGCGTAAGCAATCAAGGACCAACAATTTTCAACTCATCAGACAAACTACAGTTAAAGAAAACATTTTGCAGTCTTATAAGTGCTTTGGTGTGACTGATGAAGCTTTTATTGAACCACATCTACTTCGATCCAAAATTGGTACCCAAATAAAAAGCAGTAAATTTTAATCGAATCTTTTAGATAGGTCAAAGCTGGTTTAGAACAATCGAGGCAAACTCATACTATTAAAATTTTATTCAAAGCGCTAACCATAGGGAAATGAACTGAGAACAGCAGATGTAAATTTCTGTTGTAAATTACAACTTAGGATATGACACTTCAGAACGCTCGTTTGGCTGCAATAAGTTAGCGGTTGCAGCTATAAACACTAAAATTAATTGCAGCTTTCCTATAATCAATAAATATGACATTCGAAGGAAATGCAATTGCAACTGATTTACAGCCTGTCTTATAAATTCACCGTTAATTCTTCATAGATTCATTCACAAACCGAATAACACAGCAAATTAACCATAATTTAAAACTTATTGTTTTTTAAGACGTAACAATGTTATAATTAAATGAATTTAATAAAAAATGTTTTAGTACATTTCCTATTGTGTGGTTCCCAAAACTGTTCGAAGAAGTTTGCTAAGACTAGTAACTTGTACTTTTATATGGTGATCATCAGGAAGAAGTTGTGAAGCTGCACCAATTCGATATCGAGACGTCTCTGTTCCAAAAGTTGTAAAGATTGAGTTTATGAAAGTAATTTACCGGGTATTGGATACATGAAGCATCAGCAGCGACTTTCAAGTAGCTATATTTCATTTTCGTGCCTTCTTACGCTCAAAACCGCTTACGTACCCTTCCATTATCGCGTAAAGTATAAACAGACCACCGATTTACTCCCCGACTACAGAATCAATCATCTTAAAGAGGAGATAATGCCTGCCGCCTCCCCTCTGCGTTCTTTGCGATGCTCCGCGGTACTTTCATTAACCCCCTTTGTGATGATATATTTGAAGTAAGGATAACAGATTGCAACGATGCGATGCCTTGGTTGGAATGATAAAGACCCGGAAATATTGATAATTTATAACAGTATTAGATTGAAGGCGATCAACGAAAACGCAGTTGTAATACAGCTTGACATGACAGGTAACGTAATGAAGAAGGATGCAAAATACCTAATTTTACCCTAAATTTCTTATTTTAAAGTTTGGCGTGACAAAAATGTACCATCAGAGATGGAAGTTGATATATGGTAGAGCTTCAATATTTACATACTTGGCAACTGAAATTCACACTGGCAAATAATGCTCGTAACTGATACTAACTATCGCAGGAATGTCAGAACGCCGACTTCTTAGATATTGAATAACGATTACTCACTGCTTTTGCACCCCTACGCTGACTTCGAAGTTGTATGATGCGCAGACTTATATGGTTGTAAAGCAAGGAGCTCGGGTAATAACAGGCTAGCAGCCATCCAACCATCCCCTTTGTCAGCATCTCATACGTTACGGCGTGGGGTGTAACTTTTGTAGGCAATTACCGACTATTGGCATTCAGTGATGCGGTATCATGTCAGTTTTGAAAATATTGCTTTTACGTAGGATCGCAGTGCAGTGTAAGGATGTATCTTCTTTCAAATAACATCTACATTTTTTTAAGAATAAGCGTGATTGGTTTGTCATGCAAATAAATTTTGTGGTGAGTAATAAAATAAACAAATTATTGTAAAAAATGCTACAATTATGTAGTTTAACATGATTGCGAAAATACGACTAATTCCTTCCATTACGAATTACTATTTAGTTGATGGGTGTAGATGGTAATACCCAAGAAAGTTTAATAATGTTCACACACAAATATACATAAATGTAGAATGGCATACACGAATACACATATATATGTAGTGCGCTATATAACTATTAACTTAACAGTTAAACTCCCCCTAGTATTTCGATACAGCGAACAAATGCACTTATTAGCTTATTACTGACGCGGGTTAGAAATGCGCTAGACGGATCGCAGACACGGAATCCTGGAGTCGAATGTAATAAGTCAAATTTTGTAAAGTGAATGACTAAAAACGGAATGTCTCGGTGCTGCTCCGTCTGTTCTTGTATAGCCTCTCGTTAGTACGGAGGATAACTGCTTCTTAGTGGCTGCTGCCAAAACGCGAGAGCTCCACTAGGTATTGTACCCGGTTTCTAAGCTGGATAATTGCCCAAAATCGGACGTCTCGTCAGCGAAAGTGTTGTTTCAGCCAGTGGATTTCATTACTTTTTAGTTTTCTTATCGCTACTGTCCCAAACAAGTTTCCGAGCAACCTGCAGTTCGCTCTCCGAGCCCACGCTGTTCAGCGATAGCATTAAGTCGATCACGAAGATTTGAGTTTGCAATTGCGCGCTTTTATATTTTAACTGCGGATGCACTTTATCACTCAAGACAATAATTATATAGTTTATGACACTATTCAATAACTCGCGCGCAGTGTTTAAGCTGGACAGCCCGTCAATGTGAGGTTTTCACTTTAGTATTTTCTTCGTTGACTTTGTACGTCTTTGCGGGTTAAGTTATTGACGCTACCTGTGGCCATGTATGCGCTACAACTTAACCCGTTGCGACTGCAGTTGAGTGAGAACACACTTCCAATCGACGCAACTACTCTTAAGAGCATCAGGGTGGCAACTAACTGAGTATCTAAAGTTGCATTTGCATTACTTAGGAATTATCTATCACTACGTGACTGGGATCTGTTGCGTAAAATTTTGGAATGAGCAGAATATGAAAGTCACCCGTAGCCAACTTAATTGCATTTTACGTTCCAGCTTCCTAAACCTAAGCCATTTACATACCTTTCAGTTATCATATATGCGCTCTAAAGGCGTGAGAATGCCGATTTGTTCGCTGAATACTGAAAATCAATCATGTTAAAAAGGAGCTAAAGCCACCCTCACCCCTTGCCGCCCCGTGTCGGGAGTTATGCGTGCAGGCGTGTACTTCCCATTAGCCGGCGGCGGCGTCGTTTCTTATGCCCGCATTCTGCTCTAAACCGAAAGTTGCGGGGGTTTATCGCGGTTTCGACGCCGCGAAGCACCCCAAGGTGGAGCGTATCGGCATTCGGAATCGCGTTAACGCTCTTCGTGTATCCGGCAGCCTCGCCATATCGCACTAATATCACCCTCGAGCGTGTGCCGCAGTCGTTTTGACCAAATTGCTGCCTCCTCAAGAACCAATCTCGCAGCTACTTGAGAGTAAAATTAACTCGGTGCTTCGCCGATTAAAAAATAAATAAAACGTCCATCGATTGGGAGCTGACGCAGTTCGAACGGAGGTGGCTGCTATTCGTCAGTCCGATGTATTTACGTTATTAGAACAAGTTGCCTGTTATGAATGTGCTGGTAAATTTTAAATTAGCCACTCGAGATGTGAAAGATTTAGGGCCTCTAACGAACGTGATGTGCAGATTTAAGGCCTCGACGTTGCAATGCAAATCGTAACAATTACGACGCGCGCTGATGGCATCGTAATTAGCTCGCTAAAAATAGCGCATTTTGAAAGCCGCGGAATCCTACGGAAGCGCAAGCTAAATAAATAAAATCCTTTTAAACCGCGTCTATGTAGAAATAATTTAAACAGAGCGCGTTTACAGAGCGCGGCTGATGTTTCAAGAATAACATTCCAACCTGACAGACCAAACATAACAGAAAATTAACATGGACGTTGACGCCGCGAACAATCGGGGGCGCCGCTAACATCTGGAAGGCGTCTTCGGGCAGTTTTTCCTTTCGAAATAAGGCTTGTTTGCAAAACCCGAGCGTTCTATTAAAGACGAGCGAGGAGATCAAAGAAGCTTTATCGTTGAATTTCATGGTAGAGCAGGCTAAGAACTAAATCGTACAATATGCATTTAATTCAGATAACCAACAGCCAAGCATCTGTAGAACGTAGTTTCAGTCAAAGAACGATGATTATCTGACAAGTTCATGAAATATGGATAGCCATCCACTTGGCGGATTAACTGGCATAACAAATTCTGCTATTTTTGAGATCTCTTGTTAATTGCACGAGCGTTGAACCATCTATGACGCAAACTCTTGCAAATGGACACAAGAATAGACACTGTGAGGTCAATTTGGAAACTAGTTCGACGTTTACATTGTGGTATAATTCCGAAATAAGTAATTAATTTTATGGCAGTACAATATATGATAAAACACGGTTTTTAAAAAATTAATTAAGTAACTCGTTAAAATCATATGAGTGGTTGCACATGTTAAAAATGTTAGTCGAATCATAATCACCGCCTTTACCAGAAGTTTTACTACATATACACAACCGGCAATGGTTTGATGCAATTCAAATAATTAAATTAAGGGTAGATCTCAGCATTGCATTTTCACTTTACTCACTTTACATCTATATCAAAAATTACTATGCTAAATCTACTAATATTTATAACAGAATTATAACACGGTTATTTAAATACGGGCTTGATTACGAATACGCGTATATTTATCTCTATTTAATGTGTACTTGCGTGATTTCCTTATTATATTCGTTTAACGAAATTTAGGAATTTTCCAAATAAATGGGGCGAGAGTCGCGCTACTTGTTTCGTCCTTGAACCTTTGAACTCAATGCCATAAGACAGGTTCAATTTGAACAAGAGAAATATTTGCCTGGGGACAAAAATAACTGAAGATGCAACATGAAAATATATAGGGCAACATTAAGAACTGAGGAAAAAAGAATATGCAAGTACAAATTGACATTTTGTCATATATGCAATGAAAAGGAAGAAAAACTGAATACATAAAACACTTAAGGAATTAAAAATTAGAGGATTCCAGAAATAATAAACAGAGAGAAATATTAACAGCAGAAATAGAAAAGCAACAGCTAAAATGTTATATCGGTATAAAAAAGTGGGAACAAACAAGGTCTTAAAAAGAGTAGACATGTCAAGAACTTGGGACAAGAAGACACCAAATAGAATCCAATTATGTAAACAACTAAAGTCACGGAAGGCCAGGTACATTGTTAACGATATGTAGACATTAAGCAACGATGGAGCCAGAGCCACAGCTTCTCAAATTGAATCGAGGGTCAGTTTTTAGCTGGGCGAGATTTTAAAATTTCTAATTTGCTACACGAGGCATTTCTATCAGAAAAATTATACATACTCAATAATATTTTACAAAAACAAAACACTGTGAAAAGTTGTCTTGTGATGTAGGAAAGTTTTGCCAGCTAGATCGTAAACAAGGTGGGGTCTGGAAACGCCAAGAGTTTGAACGGTTCAGACCGGAAGACCTACAAATGTAAATCCCTAAGCCACATATCATTTCTCATAAAGAAGTAAATAAAAATGAGATATTGCTATCACCCAAAGTTCATTTATACTACATATATGTACGAGTATTCAGCTCCAAAACTAACATAAATATAAAAATGTTTGAAAGGGCAATCTGCAAGAGAAAATGCGAATGCTTACAATCATTTATAAAGTGGGATAAACTTACTATTTTATATATTTTATTGTATTTGTAATGATGTCATTCTACTCTAAGTTTTTATTGTTGAATTTGTTGTGATACATAACGGTAATTTTATTCTAAGTTTTATACTGATTTTATTAGTTGTTTTCCCAAGAATCTGCATAAAATCATAAGTGCAATTCGTAAGTAAAACGCTTTTTACAATAAGATCCAGCCTTCACGCGAGATTTTTTCATTATAGGACAATAAACATTAATATTATTATTATTATAGTTTAGAGTTTTGCATTTTCGCGTACCTCAAGACAGCTAGGCCACGAAGGAAAACTCAAATATCCGAAGATGCACAATCCTATCCGACAACCATGAGGAAGCAACAAGGGGTGTGGAGAAGCTGTCCAAAACTGCAACGTCGGATTGTGCAGGCCTTTCTCTATATGGAAATCTGAAGGTGCATGAGGGAATGGCGTTTAGCTTGACAAGTCACTCAGAACCATTTTATAACTTAACTTACAGGTACTCCAGGTGGTGGCAACAAGGCCCAAAAGGGGAAAATACCAAACATAACAAAAAGAGGACTGAAATATTCCCAAGATGTCAGGCAATGTGCCAGGGCGAATCCAGATTTACGTAGTACCGTTTCTGAAATAGTATCTAATCCTGGAAAACCAAACAAATTTCAGCAATTGCACACACGACACATTTAACTGCTGAGTTGAGCCTTTTCAAGATATCGGAAGATTCGAATCCACATATAATTAACCTCCGGAAAATTCACCATACGGCACCAGCAGCCATCAATCTATCAATCTCCCAAAATGAACACAGGGATTCGATCGCGCTACATACTGGCAATCTTTCACAAATCACCAAAATTGCCACCGTTTCCAAGAATTTTCAAAAGTTACACAACAATAGAAAAGGAGGCTTAGGCAACCAAATGTTAACCAACGAAAAAGCGCCGACCTAATTTACATCACAATAGCTGAAAATAGCTGAATACTCAAGACAGTTCCTGAATACTAACTTAGTTTTAATTAATGCACAATTTACACGTAACAAATTGTTTAAAGAATTAGAAACTAGAAAAACGAACAAACAAAAATACACTACAAAAACATCCATCACCACTAACATTTTCCGTTCTACAATACTGAGTGGCACTTCTAAAAGTTTGGACAGCACTGCTCTACTTAAAGCCCAAGAGTTGATGTAGCTCCCACGGAATATCAATGATAGTAAACAAAACTGAAAAACGCAATGTTGTTCTCATAATTTCAGTACTGTGTTGTCGCAGCAGAATAATTACTAAAATTATGGTAGTTAAGATAATCGTCGTTGTAAATCAATATGTCGAATTTATACTGGCAAGTAACTGTGGTAACTAATAAAATACTAACAACACAAAATTGCAACTGTTAATACGTATATGACTGCAGTTATTGAGCTTTTATCAGGTTAAAGCTTTACGTTGGAAAATTTTTGATTTTGAAAAACTACGGAACATCCTCTTAGTTAATGACATATTAAAATATGCAATTGTCCGTTGTAATTTTTCGTAATTTTCCATGCGCTTTTTTAAATAAATTTACCATAATAACTATTTTTACAATTAATTAAATTGCTATAACTTCAGCTTATTTGCCATTTGTCCAGGGATACACGTTTGGAGATGAAGTGCATGCATTGTTTCTGTGACAGTTAAAAACAGTAAATTCAATTATGTAACGAACGACTTCTAGAATTGGACCGCGTCATTATTGAGCTTGAGAAAATCCACGTTTCGCCCACAGTCGTAAAGGGTTCATCAGGAGGTAAGTAAAAAAGCACGGTAACTCAACATGTAAAGCACACCAGAGACGACACTCCTTTGCAAGGAAAGGGATAGAAGAGTATGATAACTCAACGTGTGAACCACGCCAGATGCGAAACTCTTCTAACGATCGGATGGAGAAAGGCGTCCTGATTTAGATTATTGGGGTTTTGTAAATCTCAACCACTTCACGAATAATTTTGCTAAAGAAGAATGGGTGTTCGGCGATAGCTGATAATGAAAAGTGACCCAACGTGAGGCAACGCTGGTGTTCAGAAATACGTGTTTTTACTGAACGTCTTGTTTCACCAATGTATGCAGCGTCACACGAGCAAAAGACTATAAACACCTTTAGACGACATGGTGTTTAATTTATCTTTGGGTGAAAGAAGAACCTGTGACATCTAGCTCAGGTGTTTAAACACTGTTTTGAAGTTTTTTTTTTCGAAGAAACTTTCCTACGCTGTCGATGACTGTGGATATAGGGAAGAAAAACTATTGCTGCTGGGGTTTTTGGAGGTTTGGGTGGTCGTGGATAAAGATGGCACGACAACGCTACGGTGTGCAAGTGCAAGTTTTTGTATTGGACGATGATGAGAATCGGCATGTAGATAGCGGTCAATGTAAGTGGGTTTGCAACACACACGATCCATTCAAGTGCATAACAGAGTATAATATCTAGACATACAGAGTTCCAGGTACTTTAGATAGACATCGGCTGTTGTGATGCTATATGGTGGCTTAGGCAAATGTTTACAAATAAATTACTATTTAGAACGTAATGAAACTTCGCTGTAGCGTAACCCCAGAAGCTTCAATCCAATTGCATAAGATACATTTTTCATCAGAGCTAAATAGGATTGTGAGATAAAATTTTATAGCGAATGGTCCGTCGTAAAATTTTCATTGGTATCTGTTACTGAAAACTGAAATGCATTTCAAACTTTCCATCAGTTTACGAGTTTAACGCTGATTTTTTTACGGTTTCTCCTATAAAGTCAATTAACAATTCAACTCAGCAAAGTATACGAACCGGCAGGTAGTTCTAAAATTTTTAACACATATAAAGCTATTCATTTACTATTTTATTAAATGTTTCTTTTTACAATAATGATCATTTCCAAAGGTGCTATATATAGCTGAAGGAAAACTGGGCCAAACGAGTCTACCCTTGTACTATAACGACAGGATTCTTGCTTTCAGGACAATAAACAAGAGGTTTAATATGGGGGTATTTTAGCCACTAGCGCGGCAATAAAACAGCCGTAAAGTTTTAATAAAACAATTCGTAGCATGCGTCAAACTTGAACAGTATTAATAAAGCAAAATGGGAAAAATTCCAAATCCCTGCGTAAAAGATTTTAGCCTTAGACAACAAAGTCGTCTATATAAGATGGGTCGTTACGGCGTATATTACAAAACTGAAGTACATTTTGTTGAAAGCAAGAACGAGACGACTAATTGTCTTTGTTTATCCTATGCCTTCTCCGCCACATTTCTAAAATTAAATAGGGCTGAAACGTAATCTCCAAAAAGATTTTGTATAATTAAAAGGGTACTTAAAATTTCATTGCGTTACTGCGGATTAGTTCTCCATAACTTTCCGAGCTTAGATTATACGAATCCTGGGGATAGCTACGGCAGGTACATGTGCACACCTTCAGGTACAACGTCGGCAAGACGTTATATTAAATATTTAAGCGGAAATTGCATTTCGCCCGCTCCATAACTAACTTTACAATTTCGCGTCGCGCTGGTATCGGGAATGTCCGGTGGAAAAATAATCGGGAGCGGCTTCCTTTGGCGGCTACTGTGAAACGTTTAATTACGGAATTCAATTAGTATTACGTCAGAGCTGCAACAATGGAAACGGAAAGCAATGGAAGATCCACAATGCGGCCCTCGGGCGATTATTTTCGACCACCTAGGCGTTATTAAACTAAGGGGCGGGTTCCGGGTGTATTGCGACAAAATCCGCTTTTGGGATTAAGCAGAGGTGCGTCGTCGACAAAAGGACTTCCTGGCGTTTAAATGCGCTTGTCCGGCGCTATCAGCATGACCATTTGTCTGGGGAGGCAAACCTTGACGGAATGGAAACTTGGGTGAGAGATAAAGTAGGGAAAGTGCTTCTTCATTTAATTTAAACAACAATTTATTATTTTCACCTTTGCAGATTCTGGTGATAACTCAGTTTTGAAAAAAATTACTTCAGCACATACACATATAACATATAAGACTGTGCTCCGTCCGGTAATGTTGCTATAGAGACCACGATGTTAACATTTTTCAAGGAATAGGAACTGAAGCAGACTATGTGTAGGCGGCCAACAATTTATATTCAATAATATCACCTTCAATTTGAAATGCTGCCCTGATTGTCCATTACACCAATAGGATGTACTAACCGCATGCTCACCGCAATTAAACCTAGTGCCTAAACTTCAAAATTCCTTGAAAATCCAATTTCTAATGTTTTGAATACATTATAACTTAAACAACATAAAAGCAAACGATCTGCTTTAAAAAAGTATTTGGAAAATGAAACCCTTTGTTACATTTTTCACTATTTAAGAGTAACGATTCTGTACTTTTTGCTATACCTAGTACTCATTGTACACTGTTATAATCTAAATTCCACGTTTATCAAAATTTATTGACAGTAGATACAGAATACAATACAAAAATTCAACAAAAAACATTTTAATTAAAATAAGGTACGTAATTTGAAATGTCCACCAACAAACATTAAAGTAATCAGTAGATTTAAATTTAGTAATGGGTGTGGTTCAATACTAAATCCTATGTTTTGCGCAGCGGAAAAGCAGAGTTCGATTCTCAGTGAGGTTTTAGGACTAATTTTTATGAAGAAAAAAAAATAGAGGCCGGTGTTTTAACAGTTGGAATATCGACAGAGTGAGGAAAGAGAATGTATGTATGTATTATCTGTAACCTCTGTTACCTAGCAGTGTAGAGGCTGGTGCTCCTGCTCGCATTAACGTCTGGCGGTGCAGTGCTCAACTAGGCCCGTGTTTTGAGTTACAACGTTGGAACCCGTCTTTTGTGCTTGCGTAGCAACCATTGTGATAGGTATGTGTCTTGGTAATGTGTTTACCTTGTTACTCTTTCTCTTGTCTCTGGTTCTGAGTAGAGCACAGTTAATTTGGTGCACAACTGCGAATGGTATAACCCCACACGACTGCCGATAAACTCTACCGTGGGATTCTAACCAAGGACTTGCTCTATGCAAAGCTAATGCTTTACCAACTGCGCTATCCGGCTTCTTGGAAAGAGAATAACAAATTTGAATTTTGTTCTACCAGTACATTTAGGAAACTATAGAAAAGCACAATGGAGGAGTCAATTTGATATCAAGTATAACTGATTTTTTTATATTTTACTATACTTATGGCCAGTATTATAAACAACGAATAAATAATTAGATAACTATTTGTGGAGTAAAATTTACTTCCCTAATTAACTAATAGGCAAATAAACAAAAGCGCATCTAAATTTGTTTACTAATGAATAAAATGTCATAAGCATTAACGTTTTGGTGTGCTTTTATTTACTTAAACATCCAATGAAAATTGACCTGTAAGGATTTATTAGCCGAATAAAGTTATTTTGCGTTCATAATACGCAAATCTACGGAATAATAGTATATTATGTTATTAGGAGCAAAAGTTATATTTTTTCTTCAAACGTTTTTATAACAAATTATTTACAACTTTGTGAACAAAATTCGAAGAAAATTACTTGATCTCGTCAGCGGCAGATAATATTATCTGCCGCTTGGCAATAAAGTGACAGTTTAGCATCATCAATCCAGCAGTATAATGCCATATTTTACTGCCGTTTGAAGAAAAATTAATTTATCTACTCCGGTGGGATAATTAACTCATTACGTCACTCATTTGACACTATTTCAGTTAGGTAATGAAGCTCATTACACCACTCAGTTATGTAATGGTTTCATTACGCAACTGAGTTGTGTAATGACTTCATTGCCTAATTGAAATAGTGTCAAATGAATGACATAATGACATTTGCCTACTAAAATATTTTTGAAAATGACAGATCTGACATTTCTCTTAATGCACTTTTCTCAATTTTAGGCAGTCGTAGATAAAATTTTGTACAATACATGTGTGATAATGCATCATGCTTACACACACGTATATTAATGATGCTGTTATCCCACTTGTATAGTAATAGATATTAACGATACAAGTTTGATTATGAGCATCTTAACGAAACGAGTTTGATTGCCAAAACGAGGCGGTAAGACGAGTTTTGCGGCAATCATACGAATTTCGTTAACTGCCATAAGCAAATGTGTATTGTTCAATATTTTATCTTCATCAATAAACTCTGGTTCGATGTATTTTTTATATAAAAAGAGTGCGGTAATGTTCATTACCGCACTGAGTGCGGTAATATCTATCCATTACCGCACTGAGTGCGGTAATGAAGCTCTTAACGATACTAAAATTAATTTGGTTAAGAGCCTATAACAACACCGATGAAGATAAACAACTATTATTCTCAAAGTAAATTTTATTTAGTAAATTAAAAGTTTTATAACACCGAGCAAAAAAAAATTTACATATTAACTAAGCTTATTATACCACAAGACAAATAATATCTTGAATTACCATTCATATGCTTAGAATGAAAAACAGATTAGGCACTGAAGTTATACTATCGCTGCCAATGTAAGGGCTGAAGTAGTATACGATGATTTTAGAAAAAAGATCATTCAGCTCAGCAATCACACAACGGGTGCAGATACCCAAACTTGAAATGGCAATGATGATAGTATTTCTATACTGTTGAGCACATGTACATTTTTCAACTCTTTATTGATTGATTTGACACTTTCTGTAGGATCATTTACGATTAGATAGAAACCATAGATCTTCACTGTGACTATTCTGCTAAGGGTAGACGAGAAGAAGCATTTTCAGACATTTTTGAAAATGTCACTTTTCCCACATGTTTTAGTTTCGCAGAATGTATGATGAATTGACACAAAAATGAATAGAAGAAGAACAATAGGCAGACCTCGAATACAATGGGAACATAATATCAGGCAGGCGGCTAGTATAAGAGGAAAGATTATGGAGGAGGTAAAAAGAATGGCTATATGGAGATAACGATGTCCAGAAAATCGAGCAAAAAGTAAAAAAATAAACCGGACACCATGGTCGGAACGGTTCCCGCATTTAATTCCATGCGATTTTTTATGGCGTTACGTAGATAAAAATTTGTTTGCGCCACCCCTGTAAACTCAATTAAAGGTTTGCAAGAAAGGATGGAAAATGTGGCACAAAGAATTCAACAGCAACCATTATTGTTTCAAATGATAGATCTTTAATACAGACATTATCCCGGGGTTGAGTTGCTACTCAAGGGGAGCTTTTGAAACATTTTTAAGATTGAACATTAATGTGTGTTGAGTGATTTAGGATGAAAAATACTTCTGCCGGACCGGTGAGTAATTTTATCAGGAGTTTAATAAGGCGATCGAGGCAATCATGGGCGTTCTATTATACATACATTTCAAAAAACACAAACTTGGGTTATATTACCTTATACCAAGCTAGATATTTTTTATTGCGAATTTTAGAACAATATTTTGATGAAATTGTATTCAGGAAGCGATAAGCGCGTAAAAACGTCAAATCGCCTTCCAGTAAAAACCAAATATGTGGATTCTATGAGATTGGGCTGAATTAGATGGGAATAAAGTTGCAAATATAGCCGTTGAACGAAATGAGGCACGATGCAATACTTCTGCACTGAAAGAATAATGATATTTTAATCTCGTTTTGGTTTCATTTCTTAACTTTTCTTTGCTATATGTTATTTTTTTTATTACTCACCCAAAATAAATGTTCTCATTTTGTTAGTTAATGATATTTACTATGGTTTCTGTTCGTCTTATTTATTACCTTCGTTTTTATAGCTTTTGAGTTTAAATTTTTATTGCTTACTTAAAAATAGTTATTTGCATACCAACGCACTGAAGTTTAAATTTTTTTATCACGAGTGTGGATTTAGTTGCCCAGACAAATACACCACATGACGGATAAAAAGGAACTTCAGTGCCGAGGAGTACATTATGTTTCTTTTAAATTGAGAAATTGTGAAATTAACAAAATAATTCGTGAGAGAAAAGCATATTAATTGAGAGTGAGCTAAGTATTTAAAAGCACGAGAGTGAGTTAAGTACTAATAAGTACGTGTGGGTTATTTAATATAACCCACAGTGTCAAGGGCAATGTAGGTTATGATGTAAACAAGCTAGTGATAACAGTTTACTTGTTTAAAATGAACTAGTAAACACCATATTACTATTGAGTATTGGATACAATTTTTAACCAACAGTAAAAACCGAAGAGCTTTTTTGTTATCGGATAAATTTCTCTTTGTAACGAAATAATTTTGCCAATCAGTAATTTTCCGAAAAAAACTGTTGTGTTAAATGCCAATTTTTCGAGAAAAATTACTGATGGAAAAATTTTGAGTCACAAAGAGAAATTTATCCTTAAAAGAAAAGCTTGAGTGTTTTTTGGCAAGATAAATTAACGACAATATATGAATGAACAACAATAATTATCTTATTAACTTCACCAAGTAATTATAACTGACAAGGCAGACATGACGTACGCCTACTAGATGTAGTCTGCTTATGAGGAACAGGAGTTTTATCGCTGTAAAAAAGAATGCACCTTTTTTATCGCTATAAGAGTTGATTTATCGCGAAAAATTACGAACGGTTGCTAGGGTGAAGTTTTTCTTCAAATGATTTTTCCTTTAACGCATTATACGCGCTATGGATTAAAAAAGTCTTCTTCAATCGAAGTAACTAAGCTATGCAGAGCATTTCATTGAAAAGTTAAAAGTTGTGGCTGCTTCCTTTCAAACCGAATCTGTAAACAATTCAACACCATATAAAACTGAAACTTTAACAGCCAGTCTTATAAAGGCCACTAATCTAACGTTAACTTTAATTCGCTGTTAAAATGAACAAAAGCGTATCGAAGTTTGTTTACTAATGAAAAAATATCATAAGCACTAACGTTTTGATGCGCTTTTGTTTATTTTAACAGTGAATTAAAGTTAACGTCAGATTAGTGGCCTTTATAAGACCTGCCCTTAGTCTTATACATACTGAAGGTCAACATTTTGTTTTATAATTATTTTGCAATTGCAATTTATCAAATTGTTGTAAAATAAAGGATTAGTTTCTTAATAAAAACACTTGGTACATTGCTTTACACTTTGAAATGTTTAAAAATGTTCAAAAATATAGAATTGACAGTGGCGAAACACGCATACAGAGTGTCCAAAATAACTGCCACGTGCAGGATAATTTTGCAGAGGTTCCAATAAAAAAAACAAAAATGTTCACCGTTCCGTGTGCTACTATAATCCTCATTGCCATTCTAAAAAGTTCAATTATTTAATATTCACCATCCAATATAAAAAATTATAGTTTTCGATCCTTGCGTTTAATTGAGTTAGTGCCAATCCTAACGCAAAGCGATTTTTTGTGCATAATTACATTCAAATGTTTTCATTAGTCTTTTCTTTTCTTTTAAATTATATAATTTGGTAGGGTTATTTTTATAACTAACAAGAAAAACTAGTTTTAAATAGTAGGTTATAGAAAAGTATTGAACAAACGAAAAGCGAATCATTTTCTTAATATAATTTCACTTATGTAAGTAACACTGATGTAGAATTTCGTGACTGGTAGTTTCATTTGTTTACGCTGGTATACAATGTAGCCTTCCGTCATGTATTTCTATGCCAAAAAATTTAAGTTACAAATATTTAATCGTGAAAAGCAAATGCAATGATTAATGTAGAATATTAAATGTAACTTTTAACATTATATACACAAATGAACTATTGTGTTACATGTCACTCCAACGAGCACAATAAAACCCAACCCTCTCTATTCCGCTTTAAACATGCAATTGCATGAAAATCATTATTTCGAAATATTGACTGAAAGTTTCTATTTCTTTGCCATGAAGCAATACGCCTTTGTCACTAATTCCCTTTAGCTTGTCAGCACGCAAGGATACATTTTTAAGTAATGCATATAACATTTAAAACAATTATGTGCTTTTGTTTCATCTACTAGTATTAATTTTATGTCATCATTTTATTTTCCCACGAGTAATTTTTCACTTCCCGTTTCTTTCGTTGGATGTATTTCCATGTACCGAAGGGGCCATAATTATATAAACATCAATGAAATAGCATCAACATGAAAACAAAATGCTTGAGTAAGAAAGAGATAGCTCTACAAAGAATTATTTTAGTAGTCCTATTTAGCTGACATATATTATGCCACAATTAAAATGAACGTCAAGCCTACTCAAATATTGGTTTTTATGTTTATCTCTTTCTTACTTAAGGATTATATTTTCTTGCTGATGCTATCTCATTGCTGTTATATATAATTTTGGCCCCATCGGTATAAAATTAGTTTTCTCCACTTACAGAAAGGCAGTAATTATTTAGATAAAAAGTACTAAGCGCCCAGTAAAGATATTTTCAGTACTTATTTCGATCATAACTTAAAAATTTAAGCTAAAAAAGATAAAAAAATTCAAATTCTTAACTCTATTTTTTCAGTATGTTGTAACAACGAAACAACTTTAGAATTTCAATGCGGATTATAGAACACTTTCATCTTTTTCCATACACTCTGTATAGCACACCGTAAAATTATTTTCCTCAAACAAGTGACTTCGAAACTTTTAAAACAGCACCGAATGAAAGAAGGTTAAGCGAGTAGATAAGTGACTGTTGCGCAGCACCCTCCCGATCTCGTCGGCGGTGCGCCGCCACTGGATCAATGCCGAATAGATTACAGCGACGACCAGAGAAATAGCATCGCGTGCAGCGGGCTTCGCAAAATACGCCGGCCTACAATTTGCGCGACAAATCAAAGCAATAAATCATTACGTCCCTCTTTGTGGGCTCCGCGTTGTTATTAACAGCTAACGAGAGCGACCTGCTCAGGAATAGTATGAGAACGCATCGTTAGCATAGCGAGCCGCGAAAAATCGCTCTATTTTTACCCGAAAAAAGCGCCTTCCTTTGATGAGCGTGCGTTATCTATAGGAGCTTTATGCGGGTTATTTGCTAACACCAGGGCTAAGTGTGAGGTGTGCAGTGTAATGAATCTGGGTGGTGGGATTACGTCATAAGATGTGCGGTACATCCGCGAAGTTTCGCTTTGTTACGTGTATTAAATATGTACGGAGAGACGAGTAGGTTGTGTAAAACAACACTTAATTGACTTACCCATGGATATGGTGTAATCCCAGCTCTCGGAGTCATTCTTGTGCACGTTTAATTTGTCGGGCTGAAAAAAAAAACAACTCTTAGTGGTCGATATACTGCTGAAACAGGGTGAAACTGAAATCATCAGTTAGCGATTTATGTCGTTCTTTTATGTCTCGCAGCCACTCGTTACGTATTTCTAAGGGATTTACTGCTTTGGTACACGAACGCAAAGCGTTGCAGTTGCATTGTCGAATAAATTGCGAAAAACATCCAGCCGCAAGTTCCACAAAAACTAAGCTGCACTTCCTCCTATATGCAAGTGAAGCGCAATTTTGTACATGGACTTCTGAAGTCTTACCTTCTATCAAAATATAACTCGATACAATTCTATCTGAGCGAAATATAGCTTCAACAGTGAAAGATTGAAAGGGAAAAGAAGGTTTTGAGCCATTTACAATTATATAACCTCTTTAATGATCAATTTTAAAACAAAACCAGATCTGTTACTAAAATTCATAAGCGACACAGTATAGAATGGTACACTTTTATATGTAGTTTCCAAGGTTTTCTATTATGTATAATAATTACCTGCGTAAAGCACTCCATAATAACGACAATAATGTCAACTCATTGCAAGGAAAGTTAGATGTTTCAGATTTTTAATACTCTTCGATTCCATAGTTGCAGTTGGTGCTATCTAGAAGACTGCTGTGTTAGAATATCGCACTAAAGGTCTTTGGTAGGTACTTGGGCAGGTGGTATTTTATTAATGTAATTTAATGTACTAATACGTATTTGGAGGTTGGTAGCCAATGAGACACAATGTTAATTAACAGTACTGTTATACATAGACTACCTAAATATAACAATTTACAAGTAAAACTCTAAATACATAAACTGTCGTAAATGAGATCAACCGATTAATCCGATGCAATCTGACCAAGTTCTTTCTGAATGCTCACTGAATGCTCAATAGGCACGCAATTGATGACTACGTAATAACGGCGCTAGGCTGTCTCGACGTTATATAGTCCCCGTTTACGCAAGTAGAGCGGGTTTATGGTTTAACGGCTGCCGAAGGAATCCAAGCATTCTTGAGATACAATGCGCTATTTTCCTACGTCTAAAATTTGGATTTTATTGCGAACTTCCCTGCCAGTTACGTCAACCTTTATTAATCGCACTGAGTCCGCGGAATTCATACTCGAGCCATCGAGAAACGTTTAAGTGCATCTGCGTACCATGGATCTCGACCAGCTGCATCTCGCAGATGGTGCACTTACTTCGCTTCTTGCATGGTGTTCTTTGTATTACGAAGAGTTGGAAACGATCCCACTGTAACGCCTTGACATGCTGGCAGTTTTAGAAATGCCGCAGTTTCGTTGAAATACGTATTGCAAATAGCTTCACACTTGGTGAAATTAAGAAAGTTTTGTCAATCCGTTATGTTAGGGCGAGGCACATAACTAAGTTTTTGACTTTAACCAGTCGTTCGTTACTGTCTCGCAGTTTTACTAATGAAGCTCCACATCGCGCCACGTTTTAATTTGAACACCCAGTGAGTTAGCTACACAGCTGTTTTACTAGAGCCGTTGTGTGTATTTGACAAGGCGATTTATACTGGCGCAGGAATTGTTTAGAATATAAATAATTGCTAGTCAAAACACGAGAAAATAATTATATTTCAGATTAACTACATGCTATGATCATTCCTATTTTCTCAACCGTTTTTTTATCGCGGGTTCCCTGAGAGTGTGCCAAGCCAGTGGTTTCTCAAAATCTTGCTCATTATTGTGTTCCCAGGATCTTGTTTTTTTAGTGCGAACTGCAATCACGTTCGAGTTATGTGTTTACTCAACATACTTTTTATTTTATTTTGGAGCTTGTCGTGGCCTCCTTAAAAATTATTGGGTCTCCTAATCCTCAAAATTCGCCTATGGTCCCTCACAGATCTCCCGTAACCCCCGGGGGGAGCATACGGCTCACGTAGAGAAGCACTCTGCTAGATTACAATGAGTTTAAGATCTTTTTAACAAGTCCTACAGTAATGGATAATTAAAATTATTAAAATCTGCAAAAAGGTTGCATATAGAGCTTAATAGCTGAATGCAACGCTTAGATTATGGTTGTGTAAAATGAACAATAATGTATATAACAATAGCTTCCAGCTAGATCCCAATATTTTATAGTCTAGTGAACACATAATCGGTCGACCAAAACATAGTTGTCCCTATCCAACCATTAAGTTTATGCAACAAAGGCATGTAAAAACGAATTATCCAAGCTATTACGGATTACGGCCGCAATTTGTTCAATTATACAAGAACTGAGAAAAATGTACAATACATTCGAACTTGGCTAGAAGTAATATAAAAATATTTTTAAGGCGCCCATAAGCGATGATAATAAACAAATAGCATCCATAAATAAACTTTCAACGCTTCATAAAAACGAATCGTTAACTACAGAAAATAATTCAAGAACTTACTGCTGTGCTCTAGATCTGTCAAGGTGGATCTTCTCCTCTAAATATTTCGGTTACGTGTTTACGTTAAGTTTAGCAGTTTCACTGATGTCATTTTTGAGGTCTAAAAGCGCATTTTATTGCCGCAGCGAAGAGTGCTTCTCAAAAAAATCGTTAAGACATTCTAAAACTACTTTACACGACACACACAAATGCGTGCGCTTCTAAAATTAAGGCCGTGTCAAAAATGCGAGCACGTAAAAAGAAAACCATAAAAACTTTATTCGTCGTTAATATTTTAGCGAAGCGACAAAGCAACAGTTCGGTAAGATTTCCCGTCTGACAAAATGGATATCTGCGCTATTTGTTGCATTTTGGAACAGAAAAGTATATATGCAATCTATCTCTTTTTTAAATTATTAACTCGTAATTTAAGCTCACAATGATTTATTGCGTTTTCTTTTAAAAATATATTACGGAAATTTTGTATTTTTAAACGCATTCCTGAAGTGAAATAGTTCAGCATTTTATTATGAATTTGTTTCTCTTAGAATTAGAGCTGTGGTTCTCAATCTTCTTACTTACTAGTGAACGAAAAACAATTTCAAAATGCTTCTAGTATCTTCATTCTATTTTTATTAGACCAATTAACTGCATTACTCACTAACAACAGAACAACTTGAGATAATACCATAACATTTCTAATGTATTTTAAGAAAACCGAAATCCTGTACACAATACAGGTAAGTAGCCTATTGTTACCCCCGAGAAATAAGGCCTCAGGGCTCCGGCCTGACGTCAGCAGAGATAGGTAGAATTGCCCAACGATTGAATTTACTCCGCTTCGACGTTCCAGTCTAGCCTTCAGATAAGAGGCTCCCATTGGCCAGTTCTAACTAACCTGTGCTGACGTCAGGGCGGAGTGCTGAACTCCCTAAGACGTTTTCATTATACACCTAATAACGAAACAAATATACAAAATTTCAATAACTTATTAATTATCCGAAGTTTTCGAAAAACAGTATATGCACGACAGGAGAGTATTTGTAGCCCTTGGGCTTCACCCTCGGACCTGGACTGGATTTTCCACAACCGCTTCATCCATTCTGACGACCCATTAACTTCCAAACTTATTGGTTTGAAAGGGTTTGCTTTACCGTTCTGCTTGGCCGTTCTCTCAAAGTTCAGCCATTCGATTGCGAAAAAATGTCTGCATGTCTTTTTTTTTAATTGCTCCATTATCAGTTATTATAATTTTACGAGGGGAAATTTTGGAATTGTTTCTTGTCTCTGTAGCAATACAAACTGCACACCTACTGCAGTACCCGCAAAGGGTTCTAAACAATCCAGTTGGAATATAACCTACATGACAATACTCGCTATGAAAGAGATTACCTTTGGGTAAGTAGCACTTTAAGCATCCATTACCACCTTTTTCTACAGAATATAACAATTTATTCTTTAATCGCTATTGCTTCTTAGCTAAGGGTCCAACCCTTACTGCATTCTTGCTATGTTCTGCTGTCATTAAATTCGATAAAATGCACAACTTTACTGAATTTTCCGGTCCCGAAAAATGTAAGACAAGTTCGGAAAATAATTGGCTTATTTCATTACTTTCACCATTATGTTAAAAAAATTCTAAACTAACAGCCTCGCCCCATTAAAAGCCGTAAAAAATATTCCGGATGACAGAGCCGCCAGAACTCAAATCTTGAACATGCAAACGACCGGACCTGTTCTTCGAATTTTTTATCCTAATCTAAACACTGAATTTTATACAGATGCTAGCAGCATTGGTTATGGGGTAGCTCTTAACAATTACGTTTATTTAAATACTTTTCAACACGATCCTTAATCCAGCAAGAGTTAGTGGAATGATTTGTTGTACGACACAGTTCACAAGCAGCCACAGCACCTATGTGTTTCTAAATTTTTCCCTTGTTTCAGGTTTAGGTGCTGACATTTTAAATTGACAGATATATGGCCGCCGAGACTTCTCGAGGCGTCGTTTTGTAAACAAGTCAGCACGAGATTCATCAAGCCAGCGTTTATTACGTAAAAACGATAAAAGCATCGTTACTAACTCGAGTATAGTTTTACAATTTGAGTTTATAGACCCGTTTTATTTTGGCGGTCCTTGTCAAGTACGCCTTCGATTTCCATTGCGCATCTTTAATTCAAATAGCCACGCACGCACCTCTTTCGTGCGTGCGAACGTCGCGCGAAGTAATTTTATTTTTCCAAAACGCGCAACCTTGGATGAGAGGTACCTCGATTTGGGATTCTCGAGTTGCCGGTCTTCGATGCCAGCTCTTCGCTGAGGCGGCTGTGCCAGCGGGATCGATCGAGACCTACTATAGGGATTTAATACTCGTGATTCCCAAAGTAGGCTATGCATTTGTACTGCAATTTTATTTCTTGCGAACACTTGCTGTGTGCGCTCCAAGGAACTTCGCTTGCAAATTCGTTTGACCGGCACTCCAACTGAGAGTAAACTGTTCTTTGTTAATTAGTTTCTGTTCTAATCATGTGGTAATTAGGCCTTTACCTTCCTGCGAAATAATTTTCTGCGGCATTGTCCCATGAAAGTCGCTCGCGGCGGGCAAATTTCTGCAGGTGCTCCCGAGCCAAGGTCGCTTCTTGCACCATTTTCGACCTACTTCATATCAAGCTCTCTTCACATTTGGTTGATGCCTCTAAGAACACCATGAAGGAACTCCCCATAAAGCAGTAAGTAAATATTATCTTGCACAATTCAGCGGTTTGTTTGTGTCGATACGGGCATAATTTCCAGCTATGAGCTTGCGCAGTGATTAGGCCTTTCGTTGTAAGCTTGCACGGGTTAACGTAATTTCACTAGCTTCTATCAGACGTTATTGCGTTATCACATAGGGAATATCTGCTGAAAAAACGCATGCAGTGTGTACGCTGTGAAACCATCGTTATGCGCAGTGCGACTTTGATCGCCCGGCATTTTCAATTATTATTTTAAGTTTTACAAGCCGGCGGACGTGCATTCTTTTGTCATCATTAATACTGTAATGTTTATATAGCATTTTATATGAAATTTTTAGTAATTTGATTATCAACTGTAACATTATTGTATATGAATTGCGAGTTTTTTTAATCAGCTCAGCGATATGTTTTGTTTGTTGTTTTGGGTAATGTTTCGAATTTTAATAATTATATCAATTGTTCACTGTTTGATTTGGTTTGACTCCAAACTTACTTAATTATTATGCATTGCTGTAGAGCGTCAGGTTTTACCTGAGTTGTTTTATTTTTATTGCTTCTTAATTACGATTGTTAATTATTATTTCTGGCCCATATGAACCTCTTGTAATTTCACTACGCTTTTTGATTGTTTCACTGTTGGTGAATATTAAATTATATTACTATTACTTGTATATTTTTTCTTGCTTATTTATACTACGACCCTTCATGAACCTACTCGTGTTCTTTTGAAATTTAGGTTGAAGTAAGAGCTAGATTTGTGTTTATGTTGTGTATAACGATTGGCGCCCGTTTGTATAAAATGTATGAATCACTGCCTGGTCCATATTCTGCCGAAGGTTAGAGCTAGCCAGGGTTGTATTCAACCCTCGTTTAAGGGTGTTGCAGACAGGCTCTAATAACTGGATCATAAATACCAAGAATCAACTCTGACCAGTGGGTTTTAATTGCTTAATTTTTCATGTTTGTCCCTAATTTATTAATTTATCATATAAGAACACAACTCACTGGTAAAATTACTAACCGCAGATAACTTAAGGCCAGTATTACGTTTGGAAATGCAATTTGCAAATCAATTATTTTTTCATACACGAACGGAAGGTTCCCGTTTCTCACAGCATCCCGATCATATTAACCTCGCAATATTAGCAATCCGGTTTTGAAGACAATGTTCCCCTAGGTAAAGCTTCGTGAACGCCAGAACGGAGTGGGTGCTGATAGCTGACAGATGATCTCTCATCGCGGTCATACATTTTTCCATTTTGACAAATACAACATAAGAATTTACCGAAATCTGGATATCGAAATTTAAAAAATTTTGGAATCCCACTTATGTATACTGATGTGCGCAGTGTATTTACTCATTCAGGTAGACAGATTACAGTTTCCGGTACGCAGTTAGTTACCACGCTGACGCTGTTACGAGTGCATTGCTTTATCATTCCACTGAAGTCGTGTTATGTAATATACTTGACATTTATGAACCCCACAAATCGTAAAGATAAATAAATTGTAGGTACTCGTTATTGCAATATACAATGTCAGTTTGCTTAAAAACGGTTCAACTTGTTACATTCGAAGAGCTATCGTTATTTCCAAAATAAAATATGCATTAAATAGGACTAATAATAATAGTTTAGTTAAACCACTACGTAAGTCCAATTTTCTCTACAAGATATTCAACAAGAGATTCCCTGTCGAGCTCGAATCGACTGGAAGGCGGCGTGCAGAAGCATCGCCACCGCTCTTAGAATTCCAGGAG
>OW679201.1:40317292-40406873 GCA_940337035.1 Agriotes lineatus | reverse complement strand
CCGCAAGCTCTAGAATTCATTAACTGTCATCACTGTTGTTATTGTAAGTTTATATTATACGCTGATATTGTGATTGAAAATTCTAAAGATTGCTGTCTGTAAACCTTGCCGTCGACATTAGTTTTATTTTCCATGGCCAACCCTTATGTAATTTCTTTTTGAACACATGGTATGTATGCTGGCATTTCGTATCATAAAAAAATGTTAAATTTCTATGTGATTCTAGTAGCCTTTGGATTTCGCATATTTTTGAAGTGTACATACACGTTTATTTAACAAATTCCAATCAAATATCATTTTGACACTTCTTAATGTCAATATTACCTTATTCTTGTAATATCCAAAATCGGGGTGATCGAACCTATGCCTATATTTATTGACAGCTCTCTACACTGTTATAAAAAAAAAGAATGATTCCCGCCTACTCTGAATCACATGTAAATTGAACATACTGTACAAAAACAATGCTATTAAAGGCGTTTAAAGGGGCGTTTAAAGATATTCGCAAACGCATTAGTAACATGGCTATTAGATATATATTTCCACTAGAGATCAAACCATCCCAATCAATGCAATTTTCTTAAAAAGGCTGACTCATACTGGCTGCCTTTGGAAGCAAATAGCCGTGCTTACGTATATTGGCTCCTACTCCCTATAATTTTACACAGGTGACTGGGCGATCACGTCACGAAAACGGACAATATATCAATATGTAATTGCAAAAATCGCCTAATCCATATCTGTCAACTAATAACATCTAGTAACAACCTAGAGTTAGTTTGCAGCGCAAATCATTCAATAGATTTTAGTGCTCTTAAAAAATTACTGCTGCCAACTACGAGTAGTACACGCCATAAAAAGCATAATTAAGTAACCTTAAAACATAAAAGAATAATAAGTTGTTAGCCAATCCTTTTAACTACCACTCGACTTATTAGCCTTCTACTGGAATTGTTAGAAATAAAGAAAGGAGCAAACTAAAGAATCAGTTCAGTGCTGAAAATCCAGAAAATTGAATAAAACTGAAAATGAAAAGTTCAGCATTAAACAATGAATCAATACTAAAGCTGTGGGCTATTCGAAATATACGATGCGAGAAATAATGGCTATAAACTTAACCATTTCCTATCAATAACGCCACACGCGCGTAGCAAAATGTAATTTGAAACGCCAATAAAAACATTTAAATGCATTTTTAAGACCTGTGATTATTTAGGTGGCATTTAGCAATTATGGATTTGTTTCATTTGCTACAGTTCAGGCCGTTATTTGGCTCTATATAGCAACCTAATTAGCGGTAAAATAATTTGGGTTAATTTTTAATTGTTGTATGGAAATATTGGAGAGCCCAATAAAAGAAGAAGGTTAAGACAACACATTTCGTTGAATATGTTATCGAAAGACTGTTAGGGTACAACTTAAAAAAGGCATATTGTTCTAATTGTAAATAATAAAATCCCAGCAGAAACCTAAAACAAAGAAAGTGCCGTATCATGGCTTACTAATGCAACTCTTTATTACGAAAATGTCGCACAGAAACGATTAATTTGAGTCATGATCAAAAACAAGCAACAACAGTAAGCCTGCAATTAACTTGAATGACAAAATAATTAATGAGTAACTCAACGTATTTAGTACATTATTAGTAACCTCGGCTGTATATAAATAAAATTCTTTGTTGTTTACTATTTTTGCTTTATACAAATGACATATTCATTAACGCAATCAAGAAAAAATGACACATCATATTCTGCAAGATTTAATGGATCCGGACAATTATATAGCTAGATGAATACATTTACAGGTGAGTCAGTAAATTAGTCAGAACTAACACAGACTAATTCACTTTATATGAGAACGAATAGAATGTATTTTCTTAAATTCAGTAAAGAAATTCGAAACTCAAAATACGGCACATCTCTCACACAGCATTCAGGATAGTAGTAATTTGAAAGTGCTTATTGCAATGGCTTATTCATAATTTTTAGGATAAGAATAATTATATTGCTAAACGTATAGAAAATACCCAACTTATGTTTAAAATGATCAGTTTATTCTATTTTGGGTGCTCCTGGAAACTTTCAACATTTTAAATAGTTTCCTCTATTTAAAAATATTTAAATAAGAAAAATTAAAGAATATACATCCATACAAATTAAATATGTAATAAGACATACTTTGTTACAAATCAAACTTTTCTTCAATTTTTAATTTTTTATATTAGAACTACCCCAATTAATTATGGATTTTTCTATTCACCTGTTCATAATCGTTTACATCTTTTAAGTTTTGAGGTGGAGGATCATACTCTATATAAGTGAAATGGAGGTAGTACGCTGAATGCGCCTTACATTAAGCTTTTCGGTGTTCAGACACACTATTCGTTTCTGCGTATTTGTCTGTGTGTGTTGTTACTCTATGTCATAGAAGATGCTTCAGGAGAGGGCCTCATTAATTGTATCACAACCCGATAGAGTAAAGATCTGGACTGTAGAGAAGTTTCGTCTATCCACGGATTCAAACTCGATTTAGTTACAACCGAGAAGAAATTGTGTTTTACAGAATTTCCAACAACTTTCTGGAAGAGTTGAATTAGACTGTAAATAAATCGAATTTCCACTTAAACCGAAAGTTCAGGATTTTATTTTATAATCGCAAGATTAAAAACACCATTTATTCGGAGGTACATATATATAGTATAATCAAAAATTATATCTTCATCTAGTATGGCTATGGAACATTTCCTAATTTATGAATGCAACTATAACTCAGTTAAGAATCAAATGTCAAGTTTGACATTTAAGTATAAATGTAGTTGCATTCATAAATTAGAAACTATTCCATAGCCATACTAGAAGAAAATAATTTTTGATCATACTTTATATCTTACCACATTTTACATTAAAAAGATATTAAAATATTAAGCTACTCGTAAAAGCGAAAATTGTACCTCTAGTTAATACAAACCAGTAATTCAAGCTTAAACAAATCACGAACAATTTAATTTCACGAATAAGCTTTACGATAAGCGCTGCTTGCTGTCACTGACGAATTGGGCCAGATCGAAATGACCCAGCTGGGCCGCAGCTTTTCGACAGTTTATAGGCTGCACCGGCGGAGAGCGACGAGGGACAAAGGTTCAAAGATATGCTGTTTTAGAAGAGAATCTGGGCCAATTCAGTTAGGCCTGCCGCTGCGATAGTGAGCGTCTTGCTGAATTCGATGCTTACAACTTTGTCACGTAGCGTACTTAAACCCAGAATTTCGATCGGCCGCAAGGTCTCCAGCATGTTATTTAATCACATGTATTAATTAATAGTTCTCATGAGACTACTCTATTCATTATTACTTGGTGTAATAATTATTTATTATTTCTTCGATTTATCACGAACTTGGCGGAGTGCAGTACGCATCCGTTTTCGTCTTATTCGCCCGAATAATAGCAATAAATTCCTATTATATCATATGAATATATCATGTGAAGGTAAACTTAATTCTCAAACTCTAGAGATGCAATTTTTTATGCCGAATATACACATTCAAACGAAAAATAAAAGAGAGATATCCAATTCAGTTCATCATCTTTTGTTAGCTTGTAAAGCTTGGTTTTTTTTTATTGATGCTAACTTATGCGAAATATTTCATTTTGGAATGTCGCACTCTGTCTTTGTCTGTGAGGGGGCGGAAATCATATTTTACACTTGGTTGGGCCTACCACCAAAATTTTCCACGAACCGCCACTGGACTAAACACAAAATAAACCAAAAGAAATTATACTTACGAACCGGCTTCACCAGTTTACGTAATACGAGAATAAACCTAAAAACTAAATAAGGCTATCCATGGAAATCGTACAAATCCGTATAAACCTCGGCGAAATAAAAACTTTTTAACTTTTGAGGGTCTTTCTATTTAGATTCGAAAGATTCATCTTTGTGTTGGAAAACTCGAAGGCGAAGCTGCGACGACATATTCGCTAAATCCGGATTTAAATATCATTATGCCACAAAGAACAGTGGGGTATCTAGGCGCTGTGATGTTAAAAGCTTAGTGTATTTGATGTTTCAACAAATTACGCCTTCATCTACGCGGCGCTCAGCGCGCCTTTGAAAAGCTACTGAATCTAGCTATTCGCAAATTGCGTTTTCGAGACGATATACTTGGCAGATGCAAGCTTATCCCGTGGATAAGATGGGGATAGAAACTTTGGTTTAAGTAAATATTATTAGCATCGATCTAAATTCGCAGGCATACGTACATAAAATAGTACAAATAAACATTTAATAACAAAGCGATTTTTGAATCCTTGAGAATTCGTCGATTTTAGCATCTATAAGATATTTTACACTTGCAGTTAGTTAAGATTTAAGCATCCGATGGAATGCTGCATTTCGATTCACTGAATGGACAATCCAAATAACTTGTACGATAAAATAACCTTTTATTTTAGTTTCTCTTAAACAGATATTTTAAAGCCTAATAAGCTATATAATTTAAAAATATCTAATTTATCACATGATAGCGATGTGGTTGGATATTGAAATAAAATATAAATGTTAAAATTTTAATAGATTTCTCAAAGGCAGTCGCCTGGAATAATAGTTATTTGTATAACTAGGGAAGAAAGACATCCCGTGGATGAATTTACATGCCCGACGCGAAGCGGAGGGCGGGAATGATCCGAGAGAGAAAAGAGGGCTGGATTTTTTTTTCAAATCGACATAACGCTACTTTGAGGTATGGGTAAAGTAAGATTTTCGGTATAAACGCCTCCTAACAAAAGTGGTTTTAAACTAGATGCTGAAATATTCCAATCGGCGACTGCATAATGATAAAAATACCCTAAATAATTTGACTGACATTAGTAATTGTACAATTAATATCATCACTAATAATAATTCAAATAATGACTGATTACGCAGTTGTAAATTTGTTGTTTTTTAAATAAATTGTCTTATTAAAATGTTAGTCACAAATCTTTCTCGTTAAAGAACAAAGTGAGGGACGAATTTTTTACCTCGCTAAGGAGGTAAATGTTTACTTTCCTTAAATGTAGTACGATAGGCAGCACTATATAAAAGGGTTAGCTAAATTGGGCCTCTCTCTCAATTCGTTCACGTTGTTCATGCTACATTTCTACATACGTGTGAGTATTAAATTGGTGTTTGTTAGGTTACTTCGTACCTTTATTTATTTACACATTAGTGGAGCAAGAAGCCAAAATAGCAATTATGCAAACATTAAAACCGAATTAAATCAGAATTTTAGCCAAACCAACAGCCTAGCAATATTTTCTCAATTTCCTTAGAAATGTGGAAAAAGCATCTGCTAGATTTTATTCATGCCACACATATCATTCTGGAGGGCTCGTATCGATTAGGCTTACTTATAGCATCAAAGTCGAGAGCTGAATATAAAATCTGATTTTTCCAATCGAATGAATTTATTAAGCATTTCTCGTGCATCAAAAATATCTTTTTTCCGCTACGTTTTCTTGTAAGCTCCGGAATGGTTTGGGTATGAATGAGTTTCCACATTTGCATAATAGACAGCATTGCATCACCACCGGCAAAAATTATTTGACGACTCCAGACCATTCGGGGACTTTAACCAAGCGTCGTGTTGGGAAAGGTCAAGCAAATGGCACATGTGCTATTGTTTATAAAATTAATAATCTTCAAGGAATTCTGAATTTATAAATATAAATGAACGAGGAAGTAATAATTAAGCGGTTGTCGCCCGAAAAGTAACAGCACCCAAGCAAAGTCTGTATTTTTGGCCAGTTCCACGGGTGCGAAAAGTTTTACAACCTCTACTAAGTTGTTTTCAAACTGTCCAATAGTTTTTATGAATTTGCTTTTTATATGATACCCTGCCCACGCGCGAAGTGTCTCGAGTGTCTTTACGATAAATTTCTATCAGCGCAGCGTGGCGATTTATCAAACCGCTTTCCTGCTCATTAATTTGGCACATATCTAATAAACTTGCATTACAGGTTTATATATTCTTAGAATCTCTGATTCATTTCAATAAAAATAATAACATTGAGTATTTTAACCTCTTAAGTAATAAAATTGTTCCAAAAGTTGGCGTTTTTATTGTTTTAAATGATCAAAATGTTAGTGCGGTTATTTTTAATTCATTGATAGAATACTATGCAATTGCCGGTAGTTTTGTTACAGTAAGGTGAGACTTAGAACTTAGTGCAACGTTGCAGTTTAGAGTGGTATTCAACATGACAATCCTCACATGTTTGGAAGATAAAATAACAAATTACAAGTAAATCTCTCATGCCTTTACAGTTATCTGCCAGTTTATGAAAAATATACATTATAACATGATCTTGAGACAAACAACCCCGTACTGTATTTAAAATACATTCTAATTTAAAAAAGAACCTTTTACACGCGACTTGTGAAATTAATAAATAATAGTTACTAAATAATTATATGCTTTATTTTAGATCAGGATATGCCGGGATATGCTTCAGCATGTAAATTATATTTTTGCAGAATGTAGTAGCAAAAATGTTAGGTTAATTTCTATTCCTAACGCCATGCCACTTGTTGCGGGCTAAGTCGGCCCTGTCCATATGGTTATGTAGGCGTTAGTGCATGGTGCAACCCAAAACAGCGTCGGCTAAGGCCACTGAGTTGGCATCGGAAAAGCACTCCGCAAATATGAGGGCGACTCCGTTACCGTATCTGCATAGTTTCATGAAAAATTACCTTTTCTTCCGTTACGCCCCACGCGAGAAACATGCAGCTTGTCAATTGCAAATTTCGCCTTCCGATTAGCATTCGAGTTGAGGTTTTGGGACCAGGACGTCGCTCAGACGGTGGCGGCGAACTCGTAGCTCGTGGCGTCGACCGTACTTAGCGAGGCCGTCGCTTCCAGGTCATTTCAAATTCAACGAGTGGTATTTCGTTGTATCGATATAAGAAATGCCGCAAGTGGAAACACTGCTGTGATTAGTGACTGTGGTAGTTTTGCAAGCACAACATTACCGGCCGCAGGGCGATTTAATTAGGAGTTATTAAGTTGAGCTACGTAAATACACTTTTTGGCTTCTCGGCCTCTTCTAACGTATTGTGTTTTTTACCGCCCGCTTCAAATATAGAGTTTATATCGGGTCAGATTACCGTCTGCGAAGTCCATCCATCGAATTGCCACCATCCCGCTTCTTGTCGCATATCCCCCTCCCCTCCCGGTATATCTTCTCGCCACTTGCTATCTCTCGCTGAACTGGCAATCGATTGTTCTATGTGTAGCACCGTACATCTAGTGAGTAAACTGCTGGACACTGCCTTTAACCACCTCCATTGTTTGAGGAGCGAATTCTAAATTTCCACTATATTAACATGTATTTGAGTAACCTTTGCATGCTGTAAACATTTATGTTTCGTGTCGCTAATTTATCGTCCTATTTGAAGTGTTTTTGATTTAGTAAAGATTTGGCATGTAACAGCAAACTACATTTTTTGCGGAAAACAGTACTATTGTCTGTTTCATCATTCTGTTTAGTTGATTCTTGGATGTATTTCTCTGTTAATACTTACTGATAATAGCTTATTCCACTTAGAACCAAAACCTAAAAGTTCCATTTGCAAATTATCTTGATTCATTTCAGATTAAAACTGGCCCAGGTAAACTTTTGGTAGCATATTTATCGACAGATTTGGAAGGAAATGGAAACTAAAAAGCATTCGAAGTCCTTGTACAACTCCTTGTGATTTGTAAATCTAAATTCTAAGAAATGGAAACTTTGTCCATAGCCACATTGAAAACCTTTATTCTAAATTTGTCAGCTTTTGTGGTGCTTTACCTTCGCAACTTTCGTCGTGAAATCCCTGTTTCTTTCCTATTTTCTGGGCACACATCTCTTTTTTAACGACCGCGTCTAGCGGGATTTTATTTTCAAGTAATTTCTCATTTACTTTATTTATACTCTTCAGCAGTTTTATAAAATTCTCGGAAAATTTCTTCAGGGATTGCAAAGTGTCGGCGATAGCCCGACCCCCCAGACCGGCTCTGGACTCTCGAAACATGTATCCTGCAGCTACTCTAATAAACAAAAGTATCATTCTAGGACACTCTTACAATATCTATGGTGTTTACAAAGACCGCGCATTGTTGACCAAGTCTAGGACAATTCGCCGGCGCAGATTGGCCGTAGGTACAATTCGCCGTTGGAAAATTTGACGTTATAAAATTTTCCATCGACAAATAAAGTTTTAAATGATTACAGATACCAAAAAGGCCCTACCCAAATTGTTTGTGTTTATCTTATAACATAAAATCGTTGCTCTCTTTGTACGTTTGCGTGTAACTATGTTTGTTGGCTATCTCCTCCAAAGATATTGGACCGATTAAGTTGTGTGATGGCTTAAAAGTTTGCTAATCTTTAGACTTAGATCGTAGGCCGGTTTTTATTTTCCAAAAAAGTTCGAAAAAGTTGTAATTTAATTAACTCCTCTAGGCAGCAGAGCGGAGCGCCTATCGCCGTGTAATATTAGCTCGGGTGCGCGCATCATTCAAACAAGAAAGGCTGGTCCTGCGGTAGGGTGCTGGCCTATCACGCGGGTGGCCCGGGTTCGATCCCGCCGATGCATCCTTTTTTTTAAATTTATATTAATGAATTTCTCTTAATTTTGCGAACCGAAACGTAGTTCGGGTGACTCACTACTATTACATAAATAGGATAGAGTTGGGAGTTCTTAAGAAAATTCTTAAAAAGATCCACGAATTTTTACCATACTCGTTAGAAGGGATTACGAGTATCACTAATGCACTTGTTAGGGTTGATCAGTTTAGAGTGGTTCAACTATAATTAAGTATTTTTGAAATAGAAGGAAAACGTAACATTACTTACAAGTCCAAGTTCCACAAAATCTTCGAACAACTGCATGATTTAGTAATAATTAGAGTTAGAATTTTAAAAGGGTCAAAACTTAACAAAAAGATAAGCTTTAGTCCCTAAAATTCATCAGAGATAAAATTACAGATTATTTCTTTACTATTTCTGCATTTCAAAAATACATCTTTTTTCGTGACGGCGAATCGGGTAGACGGCGAATCGGCGATCTCAAATCGGCGACGGTGAATTATCCCATCCCTTTGTTGACTTACCGGCTCCATTAACCACGCGTTGATGGTGTGGAGGGATTAAATCTATGCGGTGTTGTATACAAAGAAATGCTCTGATTACTCTGTGTAAACATTAATTTTCTTTCAAAACTGGAAGAAGCGGGAGAAGACAACATTGCTGCACATCAACATTACTGTAATATTTACATTTCTCAATGAAAAACAGTTTAAAATCATGCCAATAGTACGCCAAGAACTGAAAATGAAACACATAGCAAAGCTCAGCTGCAAACTATGTATTAGGATCAGTATACATACTGTTCATGGAAAAATCAGTATGGTCTACCCTTGACCTGAAATGAGTTGATACAGCGCTTTGAAATTTGGACTTATGTTTCGCCAATTTGTCCAGAGAACGTTTGCCAAATCTAATTAGCTCAGCAAAATTGTGCCAGCTGTCAGAGCTAAAACAGTACCCGTGCTGTGATTGTTATTAAAATAAACATATTTGAAAATGGAGTTGCAGTTACACATTTGCGGATAATTAACATGCTCAAGACATGAGTAACATGTTGCACAAACATTCGCCATAGTCCTTAGCAGCCTGTCATACCAAACTATATTGTAGTCCTGGAAGAATAAGTGCCCAAATTAGTTTCTGCAAGATCGGTTCTCAGAATAGTTACATCTACACAAAAATTAACAAGAGCTATGACGATTCACCTTTACTTAGTACTATGAATCATACTCGTTTTTAGATTAGACAGTCTACCATCGAATATAATCCTCCCCTAGTATACTTCGTACAACTATCTAGCACTATGGAGCCGATCTTTAAATTAAATGAAGTCTTAGGGGTAGTATCATGATGTCGAGCTCTTCTGTTCTGTTTTACATCTTTTCTGTTACAATATGAGAGACTATTTTCTCATGGTCTTTCTAACTTTTCTTCCAGCTTTTCAATCTATTAACTCTGTATTACTAAGCTGTATATGTTCGGTTATGAATGTCTGTTTTATTTACAATTTTATGGTTTTTATATTAATTTCCACTATGGACGATTACATGGTGTATGCAAGGGATATATGTTTACTGGATGGTCTTCTTTTCCTATACATTTAGGAAATTCTGAAGCTTCTCTATTCCGCTTTCCCAAACAGTGTCTAATCAATTCGTTACTGATTTTGCTACTTCCTCTTGCTTTTTGCATTCACTTTTCTTGTTAAGGTATAATATGTTTCTGCAAGGTTAACCCTTCTTGTGCTTTTTTCTACTATATGTTACATATTTGTTCTCTTCTTTATAGGTGTTCCATAAGTTTTTACAATTAACACTCAAGTCGTATCTTGTGGTCGATTATAAGTATTCTTCTCTTTTATCATACATATGGTAGTATGGTAGCTCCCTTACACTTCATTCCAGTACTTTATTTCGAGAATTAGTGGAATACGGATAAAGTATCATCATCAAACCATCATCCACTGTTGAACATAGGTCTCTCTCATTTGTCTCATTTTTATCCTTCTGTATCCAGTTTCCACCAGTGACTGTACGAACATCATCACTCCATCTCTTTGGTGGTCTTCCTACATCTTTCTTTGTGAGTAAAGGTCTCGATTTCAGCAATTTTGATCTCAAGCGGGTCAGTTCGTGTCCCGCTATATGATCCGCCCATTGCCATTTTGCCAGGGCCACTCTTTGCGTTATATCTGGAACGTTGATTCTGCGCCTTGTATCTTCATTTCGTATCTTATCTCTTAAGCTTACTCCTAACATCGCACATTCCATGGCTCTCTGACATACCCTTAACTTTAACTTTAGTTCAGGGATAAAGTATATAATTTGGAAACTATAAAAAAGGCATTTAACCTGCATAATAATCTGATTTTTAAGAAAACTGCTTACCCAGTATCTATGAGACAAAACAAATATTACTTATTGGCACAAGAATACCCTCCGGATCCAGAGCATGGCGTGTTCCCTTGTGGAACATTTTTCCTTATACGATTAGGAGGGAATGTTCAGTGTATTGTTAACTTCATATACAAGATAAATTGTTTCAGCAAACACTTCCACGCTATTGGATCGTGTAACTAGGGGTAACGGAGATGAAAAACTCCGTACAAGTTTCATATGACCAAAAAGGGCATTCGACGCCTGCCAACTTGTTGAACTTCTTTGATTTATGGTCGTCCAAACAGGCCCTTGTCCGCGCGGTTTTCCTTACGAAAATTTCCGTATCCGGCACTCCGGAACCGGTGCTCGGTGCATTTCCCGGCCATGGAAATGCACCTCCGGCGCGTTTGTTCGCGAAAATTATTAACTGCGTTTTGATACAGCGCTGGCCGCGATTTAGGGCTGGCGTGACAGCCCTGGGCTTTGTTGCGGCGTCTGGACAGATGAATGCATTGTTAAGATGTAAGGCTTCATGTACGCCGGCCTACGCTCCGGTAATTTGTCCGCGACGACAATTAATTAAATCGGATCGGAGGTGGCCGGGCAGCAAGCTAATTAACAGACGGCGAGCGTTTTAAAACCGAAGCGCGCTGCCACCAGAGATAAATTTATCCATGTACTATCGCAATCCGTAAAACATATATATCTTTGGTTTAGAACGTATGTAGACGTTGTCGAATTTCTAAGTTCTGCACTCGTCTACAGTCCTATTGTCGTTGCAGTATATTACGGTCACTCATTGTCATTGCTCTTCTACTACTTTCCTGCCACTGCTTCTTATTCCCTTTCCTGCTTTCAATATCCATTACATAGCCAGGGCAGTTTCTTCTGCTATTGGCTGCATATTGTGATATAAAATTAGCTGCCATCGGCATCTTTTATGATTGTATCCTCTACTTCCACTCGTCCTTTCACTTCTTCATTTCTTATTTTGCTCAATTACTAACCGTGACAAGACAGAAGTAGATATAGCGACAGCCGTATAACATTGTAGCGTAGCGGTGATGAATGGCCTGAAAACGTATTTCGTGCAAGAGAAGGCCACAAACAAAAATGTGACTTAAAGTACATTGCTAAATCAGCTAGCAAAAGTGAAATTCGCGATGTGACCGGTCTAGTGAAGAAGTTAATTGTACGCCTGCAGTAAGAAAGACGTGTAATGTCAAATGTAATTTGTGTCGTGGAATTGAACAGTCAAAACTAACTTGTCTAAACGTCACGATGCAATTTCTAGCACAGCTGGAGCTAGGTCGTAAACGCAAACTCTTTGGCTCCAACTAACAATAGCACAGACGAAAAGGGGAAAGTCAACCCCGGTCGACAATACAGTCGCAAACGCTCAAACGGAGAAAATCATTTTCAATAGTAATATAACAAGGGCGAGACATACTTACCGATAATTTTGCACACGCCAAAGTTCGAGTGCTGGTTGCAATGAAAACTGTCCCGAGGGCTTGCCCGAGGGCAGTTTTCTAAGGGCAACCAGCACGATGACTCTTGGCACGGGCAAAATTATATGTAAGTGTGTTGCCCGCGTTTATATTTTGGAGATTATTACGCGAAACCCGTATACGAATTATGATTTAAAACTGGTATAACAATGCCAAAAAACTCAAATTGCTTGTTTTTTGCATTTCTGTTTCTAATTATGACACCATCCACGGGGTCGATAATCATCCCTAGGGCGCTTATCGCTTGGTAAGCAGCCCACGGGCCCTTATCAGGTAATCAGTTCGGGATTGGTCGATTTTCAAAAAATGCATGGTTCTCATTGGGTGATATCAGTCATGTGACAGTTGTGTGTAATAATCGACGGAAGTGATTTCAACATCTTGTGCTACAGTAGAGCAAAAGGGAACTTAGCTAGACATGGACAATCCTATTGTACTCAAAAGAATAGGAAATGTCCCTTCCATTCAGGCGCACCCTATATAAACGCAAGTAACGGGGCACTTTTACTTTTACGTAACATCAGAGCACTTCATCACTTCGAGTAATATCACTTGACTTAATATCACGTTTTCTGCATATACCGACTGGTTCCATTTTGGAGCAAAGTCGAGACCAAGGTCAGTTTCCAAGGTCATTATTTAATAAATAATTCAGTATCGAAAAACAAGCTACTTACGATTCGTATTTGTATATTAAATTAATTTTAACGAGTTTGTATGTGTTATATTTTGTTCGTGTGTAATAAAGTAATAAAAGAAATGTTATTGTTTTCCAAAAACGGTTGTATTTTACTGAGCTTAATTCCACAGTAGGGAATAAGGGATGAAATAACAGTAATGGAAGCAATACAAAAAATGCAAAAAAGGGAAATCCTGCGGACCAGAAGGTTATTTACAATATTGACACATGCGTTTAATAAATGTATAAATTGGCATGGGGTTCTTCAAAATTGGAGAGTCGCGTACATTTCAAAAAAGGGCAACAAAAATTTTTACCATAACTACAAGAGTATGTCGGTGACCAACACAATGAATAGGCTACGTATATGTTGTCAATGGTCATATTCTACAAGATCTGATAGAAAATGATCATAGTGACCCAGAACAGCGGAGTGGGTTTATAGTTGAATAAATGTAACCGGAAAAGAATGGCCGTTATATAGGACCCCTATATTTTGTTAGGACCATATACAGCGAATGGTCGAAGAAGTCTATGGCTATGAAGTGGATACAAAGACAAGATAAAGACCGACGAAGAACTGCCAGCAAAGAGGAAGATAATAGAAAAATAAAGAGTGACTGCAATTTTAAAGAAGGACAATCAATGGGACGATAGGAGAGAATGAAACTCAGGAACCAGAGATGCATGTATATAAATGTATATATCGCCTCAAAACGTAATACAGAAGAACTCTAATAAAACATCACTTTGGTCGGATGTTGCACATCGTTTATCAAAGACATGTCGGGCGCAACAGCGACGGGCCGCGATCGAGCGAAAATCGGAAAGAAAGGGGAATACCCGACGCTGCCCATATTTTATGCAGCGTCTTCCGTTCTATTTTTGCTTCTTTAAAATAAGAATTTACAGAGTTACGTAACGGACTCCAGTACATACTCGTACTACTCATTCGCTATTTATTCTGCGGTGCAAGGGACCATTTATTCGCCCGAATAAAAAGACTTGGCAGCGCTCGAGCAAACAAATAAGCGCGAGCGCCTCGAAGCATATTTCATATCTGTTTAAATAGACCCGGACACCTATCCATTAAATTTGTTGTTTATTAGTTATTAGGGTCAGCCATCTACGCTACAGTGGCGGGGTTGCGTAACTGCTTAAAAGCGTCTCTAATAAGTCCTATTTGCGTCTTGCAAAAAAGTTCCAGTCGGAATGCACCCTACGCATGCCAAACGTCGACATCAAAAGTTATATACTTAGAAGTTAGAAGCAATAAAATATCTTTCCTCTGCCACTTTTAAATTGGTTTCTGTTCTTGGTTCTCATTCTTTTCTTATTTGTAAATTAAAGGTTTGACATAAGAAAAAATAAAAATGAATTTTAACTAAAAATGTTAATCTATGCATAAAAAGTAGTAGAAAACTCTTCTTATGCGTACAGAGGTGTGCCAAAAATGTATTCATGGTTATAAACAACAAAAACATATGATTTCGATGGGTTTCACGCCCATTGGCATTATCTCAACGTTTTGAAAAATATTATCTAAAGACATTAGTTGTTTTAACAATTAAAATAAACAACTGATAAATATAATTTATTATGTGGAGTTTAGTTGTGCTTACACTCACGTCGAAAGAAGCAATCAATACGTATCCACTACGTCAAGTTATTACATCAATACTTTTCCAACATATACAATACAATTACACTGACGTGCTAACAGTTAATCGCGATCGTCTGGCTAACGCTCGGTTAATGAGCATGCAAAGATTTCTCTGGTTTTTGATCCGGTGGTGTTTATATTTTCTCCTGCCTCATTGCGTCAGCGGAAGGATTTAGGACCCCCCAACTCGTCGTCTGGAGGGTGATTTAGAATTCTCAATTCTTAGGGTGCACCAACGGACCATTATGTCTTCGAGGGTTCCGTGACCTTAACCCTTTAAAGGAGAAGGGTTTTCCTAATGAAAGCGTGTGGCCGGCTGGTAAAGCGTTTGTGCTTTGTGCTTGCAGTCGCGAGTTAGTGAGTTGGATCATCACACCCGGACAGTGGTTACATCTTACGCTTTCCGGTCATCATACCAACACCATTAGTGATCCCTGTGAAAAAGCATTTTTCCTGAATTCAAGGCTGCGGCTTAAGATGGCTTCGAAAATCACACTCAGTGTGTGGTAGTTACAAACTTTCAGCCTATAGTAAGAGGAAGAAGAAAAAGAAAACCCCTCTTAAGGCAATAGTTTGTCTGGCGAGATGCGTTCTCTATGCGGATTCGATGCTCCTGCAGTTGAACAAGGTGCTGGCGTTAATTGCACGAATTCTGACATTGCGTTTTTAGAGCTGATCAATTTCTTACAACCCCTGTTGATTGCAAGCAAACCCCCTGCTGACATATGACGGTCAGGTCTTCACCGGATGTTGCTAACATTTGCTTCATCGTTCAGCCCTTTTCGCGGGATTATTTATGGCCGCTGTGCGTGGTTGTTTCTGTCCGCTACAGGAATGTGTGTGAAGGGTTTGCTAATATTGTAACTTTTTTATACTTAATTTTAAGCAATTACCTGTTCATACTTAAAGTAAACTTTGAAGGCCACTAGCTCTAAGGGTAAATTACGTAGAACCAGTACTATTTGAAAAACTTTAATCAGGAAGAAGTAATAACACAGTTCCTTCAAATAATAAAACTACAAACTACTTTAAAATATTTCAAAAAGTAGTTTAAATAAAAAATAAAAGTAAAACTCCATAATATATTCTATATTCCTGGTTGTGTCATAGAAAATATTTGTTTCCCTCTTTTGATTGTTCTCTGTGTGAATCTCTAAATGTTAATCGTAGCTTTGCCTTTTTAAAGTTGTTCTCTAATTTATTCCTCAAAAGCCAACAAACTAAACCCGAAATTGCATTAAAGGCAACTTCATAATAATATCTTACAGAAAAATAAAAATAGACTAGGAAAAGCAAGCAAAACTTCAGGATGATATTTATATTGGTTTAGAATATCTTCTGAGAGAGTAATCAATTAAGAGTTAATAGATATTCAGAACAGTAATAAGAAAGCAATTATCTCGGAATCTTACAATTTAATATATTGCCTGTAAGGGCGTATATGCGTGTTGAGTTCTGAAAACGCTTTCAAAAATAAATTAGGTTTCTTTGAGACAATTTTGAGGTTCAACAAAAAGTGAAGTATCCAAAAATTGCACTAGTAATGAAAATCCCTTAAAATTGTAGTTTTATAAAACGCTTTTTATACACAGAGAGAATAGCATGTAAGTACAAAATTCTATGAATTTAATATGTAAAACCCGTGAACCTGACTAAAGGTAGATACTCAAAAAAGTGGACTCAAGAGACCACAAAAAAATCTATTAGATTAAGGTCTGAGAGCACGTACGTTGGGCTGCCTATATTGAGCCACGTGTAGGGTAACTGCACATCAAATTACTTGTATACCGATGTTCTCTACAACTTGCAAGATTGTATAAGTGAGTTATGTCTACATAAAATAAAAACTCAGATACAAATAAAACGCAACCAGCCGCAATAACACGAAAAATTGCAAAACGTAAAAAAGGCAAAATCGTAAAGCCAAACAAGCAATCACAGCAGGACTAGCGACTGAAAATCCGAAATTGTCAGGTCTTTAATACCGCAATAATTTTCCCGGTCTGTTGCAGAGTTGTTGGCTTGATGAGAATCTTGACGGGCAATCTAGATGAAATACTTACACCCAGCGGTAATGATGAAAAACAAATTCTCAGCGATAGAATCGCGGACCAGGATTTTCCCCCTCTATTGCTTTTTAAAAAACGACCGAGCAGGCGTTCCGCGGTAACAACCATAAAAAGAGCAGAAACTTAGAAAACAAAAATAAGCTTTTAATGGCGCTCGCAATTGCCCTTCGTAAAATTTAATCGAATACTCTCGCCGACGCCTACGCGTGCCCCCGGAGATATACTTCTGCTTAATTCAGTGCGAAAATGCGAATAACAAACAAAGCATATAAACGTGCAAAAACGAGAATGATAGAAATTAATGCAAACTGTATTTAATAGCCAAAACGGTTTCATAACAGTCGCAATAAGACCTAACGCCTAAGACTGTTGAATACGGCTAATTGCTGGCACTTTAAGTTTTAATTAAATTTGCCTGACAGCATTTTTGCAAATACCCTAAAAATATTCATAAAGGCAAAGATTTAAAAAACTTTATACTGAAACTGTACGTGTACTACTTAGGAATAATCAATTTTCAACAAAAAAACACCTTCAATTCGGTTATTCTATTCCTCCGATCCTTCGGCACACTGTTGGGATGACGCGGTTTTGTCCCGCACTATTTGGGACGCTCGCTCCTTAAGACACAGGTAATCTGCTTTCAATGTGGTATGGTCTTTATCATATTATGTTATATACATATGTGCGACGACTTGGGCTAAAAATAATTAGCAAAGGAGACGGGAACTAATCATTGCAAAGCCTCAACAAGTTGAATTAACATGGAGCCGGCGATTTATCAATATTATTGGGGCAAACAGTGCCGATAATTTGGCATTTTAGATTTAAAGATGGAAAGAGACAGATATGCATCCACATCTTCCGTTAATTTAAGAAAATCCGAAGCCCGAACTGAGATTCGAACGTTCGACTTCAGGCTCGATAGTTTACGAGTGTTGTTGATACGCTAACCTGCCAACGTAGTTAGTGGCCGCTTATTGTCTACTACTGGTAATATGAATACACAACGACCAATCTCTCGCGAAAGCTTTTCTATCCTCTGAACTAACATTCCAAACAAAATGGCGCAAAAATAATCTTACTTTTTGTTGTTCTCGAGTTATCATATTTACTGCCAACCGGAATGACATATTCGTCCTTTATTAATATTCCAACTTTCGTTTAACTTCAAAGCAGTTACTGTTTTTACGAAACTTATGTAGTTTAATGAGACCTTTCATATAATTTCGACTTGATCGCGACTGATTAAGCACTACGGCAAAAATTGTCAAGTTGTAAAGATGGTCGGTGTAAAAAGCAAAATTTCAGCAGGTTGTGCCAATTTACTTCTAGTTCTGTATGAATTATATGGGTACTTCATGGTTATTAGTAATGATTACTTAAAATGTTTGAATCCCCAAGTAAAGCAATATAATCCCTCCTAATGTTTCATATCTGGAAACTACGTCAAGCTGTAATAAAAGACTCGTTAGGACTAGTTCTTAAGTACCCAACCAAATTAAGGTCAGTATCAAACATTGAATTGCACGCAGCTATCATAATTTGCTTTTAATTCTATCTATATTAAGTTGTTTTGTAACTGAAATCAATGTCGAGGCATGTAAAAAGTACAGAAACAACTACATACTTCCTAATCTTAGCGGATAAATAGCAGCTTACACCAAAAGCAGCATAACTAAATACAGATTTGGCAAAATTTATTAGAAATAGTAAAAAATTACATCTAATAAGACTTCAATACAATCCTAAGATACAAAAGAAGCATGCGTAATATAGAAACGTTGCACTATACTATCGCATTTTACAGTCGGTTGTATATAACAAAAAAACGAAAAGACATACAAATACCTGAAAATACTCTGCAAGCATTAAAAGAAAACCAAAAAACTAGTATGTCTTTATCGGACCTTTTTCACTGTCTCGAGTGTTTATTACACAACATTTCGGGAGTTTCTGATCTACTCCCGTCCTCAGGTGAATGAAATCTTGGTTAGTCCTGAGAAAGACTGATTTTTTTATCACGTACATTAGTGCCTACCCCAGGGTATGTGATAAAAACCTACAAAAAATCAGCCCTTCTCAGGAGTAACCAGGAGCTCATTCACCTGAGGATGGGAGTAGATCAGAAACTCCCGAAACGTTGTGTGATAAACACTCGAGACAGTGGAAAAAGTTCGATAAAAACATATCATAATATACCACTGTCAAAAAATGACATCATTCAGAGAACAAAAAACTAGTACACTCCCCAAAACAACAATGGAACTACAAAAC
The DNA here is from genome assembly GCA_940337035.1 of Agriotes lineatus. Taxonomy (NCBI): domain Eukaryota; kingdom Metazoa; phylum Arthropoda; class Insecta; order Coleoptera; family Elateridae; genus Agriotes; species Agriotes lineatus. The sequence continues at coordinate 40,387,691 of OW679201.1, read as the reverse complement.
GAAATAGAAAAATTGGACTAGAAAAGAGACTAGAAGAAGAGCAACAAGTTAAAAACAGAAACACAGATTATAAAGGGATTGAAAACTGATAAAGAGAAAGATCAGAGCTTCTTAAAAAAACACTTAGGAATAAACTAACTGAAAGATACTGGTAGGTAAAATGCCATAAAAATATCAGGCGACGCGAAAAACTATCTTTATTAAGAATGACCTTAGTGTGAACGAAGAGCTGGATTGCTAAAGAGAAACGAGCAACCAACTGGAAGCACAATAAAAATGAGCTGCCTCAGAATAATTGTAAAACGAAAAAATCTATAGTTAAGTGCCAATCAGAAAAATAGGCTACAATATTTACAAGCTAACAAGCAGCCGTAGTAAACAGAGCCCAATTAAAAAGACCATTGTTATGAAAAGGAATACGATCTATGATAACCAACAATTGAATAAGTTAGAAACGATAAAAAATAGAAAAGAAAAATGTTGTACGATATGAAACACTAACAGTAGCTCTGGTACAACCAATAAGGATTCGAAAGAATTTCAGTTTACATAGGCTAGTGTGGGAGAGAAAAAAGGAAAATGAAGTAGGTTTTGTATTCAGTTAAGAAAAGAAAAGTATCATAAGATCTGAACCTATATACTCGTAACTAGAAAAACGTCTGTGCTTGAACTACGAGCAAAACGGGTAAGCAAACACTAATACATATAAAACATACCTATGAAAAGTGAAATGAACAAAATGAAAAACACAGACAATTTATAAAAAGCTGCATTAGTACTTATGTCAAGATTCTCTGATCAATGATGTGATAATGTTATTACGATACCCTAATTCACATGGAAGCAGTAAAGCGTATTTACAAGACGCGAGAGAAAAAAATCGCACAGTACCGTTTATGATAATCGGTATGGTAGCAACGGAATGGCCATAAATAAAACTTCATCAAATGTTATGTACTCAATATATCACAAAGATACACAGGACACCCACAGGAAAACGTCGAACATTGCTCACATACTGGTACCACGAAGAGAAGAAGGGATGTTTAGGATACCACAAGATGCACTTCGAAACTTCCCACATCTTCTTTGACGACATCTATCTACACTCTAGGTTTTTATTTTCTTCTTCTTATTTCTGGGTCACTCTCCACAACCAATGTTGTTATCCTCGTATCTGGCAATCTAAATATATTTCCAAACCATCTTATCCACTCTAGTGATATTAGGGAGTTTTTGCACACTCTCACGTTAAATTAGCGTGATGATAGCGTTACACTAAAATCGAAAAATTTGACTTTGATTGGCTGTATCGTTTATGTCGCTAGGTAACATAAGCTTTAGCGGGCCTCTATTTTAGCGGAACGCAATTGCAAAAACTCGCTATTAAGTTCTCCTTTATACCATCAAACATCCTCCAGAGAACCTTCCGCTCCTATATATTAATGGTTTATTCCATCTTTTGGTTAAGAACTCATGCAAAATATTCGACCTTATAACGGTTTTGTAAGCACGAACTTTGGCTTCTCTTGCCACACCCACCTACACCTCTCAATTTTCTATTCTAGTTCTTCGTTTCTTCAATTTTGTCTGTTAGTAGCCGCCATCAATGATTAAATTTATCTACTTTCCTAATGTAACAGCTTCTCTCTAGCAAATGTTCTCGATGTCACCTTTATGGAAGAGGATTCATAGAAGAAGGTATAAGAAAGAAAATACAGTAAGAGATGACATCAATCAGAGAAATTTGAGCACTGTGTGAACTGTGGAACACGAAATGGGATACGACAAAACCCAAAAGACAGAAAAGTGGCGACGTATGGAAATGGAAGAAATCAAAACTAAAACAGGGCCAATATGGATGCAGTTAACAGACGAAAAAGACAGGCAATGATACCATAAGGTAAGAAATAAATCAACGAGGATTAATAGAAGCATGAAGGAGGAATGAATACACATAAACGTGAAAGAAAGAAAAAGGGAGGAAAATACTTTTTCCAAAAATAAGGACAAAAGCAGAGCGTATAGTTACCACAATAAAAATAATTTATTAGTAAAGCTGGAAAATTAAAACATCAAGGAGAATCATTTAAGTTGATATGAATCCATTATTTCAACGAAATATTCAATGATACACAATATACCGGGAGATCAAGAAAGACTGTCCGCGCAGGTTATCAATATTTACGTCAAGTTTCTGCAGTAAAGTTAGCTGTATATCAGCTGTCAGTTTCAGCTTGTTTGTATTTTGTAAATTTCATTTTTCCGTTTATTTAATTATTTTATTTGTCCCTAACTTGTAAACATCAATTTATCAAGTCACTGTATTCACCTTGAAAATGTTTCTTAACTGGCTAGCCAGTAAATTTTTTACTAGATAGCCAGTAAAATTTTACAAGAGTGCTCATAGATAAAAGATGGCGTGCAAAGCCAGAGTTCTCTTCCTTAGTATGTGCCATATTGATGAATTTAGTTGCTTGTCAGTTTGACATTGTGAATAAATGGTAAATTTATAGTTATTTACAAGTGAGTAACAAATAAAATATTCAACAATACACGCAAGGTAACGGGTTTCACTGGCTCCAGAGGGTGACTGGCCAGTAAAAACCCTCTTACCAAGCAAGTAATGTTAAATCTATTTCGCTATTTTTAACAACGGTTTTTTAAAAACTAACATTAGCATCCACTTTTGTGACAAAAGTAAGTCAATTCTTTCTTTTTATTAATTATTAAAAGGCTTTACCAAATGTTTCGATATGAGGTTAGAACTGTTTATTATAATGATGCCATTTTCACTTAAGGACAATTTTTTTTAACAATCTTCGAAATGGAAATAAAGATGAAAATGGGAGGAAAATGCCGGCGTGTGTTGACGAATTCTGGGAAAGATTTCCCGAAGCAGAAGTGGATCATGAAGTTTTATGCAGTTGCATCCACAGAGTTCTTGATCGCTTTCAAAATACAAGAAGCGTTGTTCGAGGGACGGCATCCAGAATCGATTGCACACGTTGAACGAATTAAAAGAAGCGATAGAAGATGATGTGCAAAGAATAACCGAAGACCAGCTGCATGGGAATTTGAAAGCATGAAAAGAAGAGTAGATTCGTGTATAGTCAATGATGGTGCACATTCCGAACATCAATTATGATATATTTAAAGCTAGTTGTTTATTATAAATGAATAAAGCAATTTAAATAAGGCCGCACATTTTTACTAAATGCATATTTTATGAGAGCGGCCGAGTCAATCATTTTTGATCTCCCGGTAGATTCAAAACTAAATATCAACGTGAAGAGTACTGTCACTTTTAGTCGCTCAGAGCGACACTAAAAGTAAAGGTTCGGGGTCATTTCAATTCTCCCAACTGGAGAAAGGATGCTATAGGGACCTTGGTCCCTCTTCGACCATTAATGGGAATTTCAGGATGGGTGAGAGAGAGGAGGGGTAGAGAATGGAAGAGAGGCCAGGAAAAGTGGAGAAATACTGCCCCGGCATTCGCCTCGGAGAAGGTACTCTGTTGACTCAGGAAAACCACCTAAAAACCTGAATCAGAGCAGAAGGCCACGGGAATCGAACTCACTACCTCCCGAATGCTAAGCAGACGTGGTAAGTGACACTAAAGCTCTGTTTGCTAAATATGTCGAAACAGAATATCAGTTACAAAACACACTACTTGCATTTTAAGCATTGCAATGTTGGCACCACCTGATTCATTACTTTAAATACTAAAAAAACTTACATATACGATCACTATAAATTCTCTCAAAATACTTAAATTATGAAGGAACTTCTACGGTGTTCATATCGATATTTATTTATTTCTAATATTGCAGTTCTATGGGAGTTTCAGAAATAATTTGCCTAAATTTTCAAACAATTAAAATCTTAAAGATCATCCGATCGCATTTGCCAAATTGTACATTTAGAAGTTCAACAAATATTTCCCATGTGCAAACAAGGCTACGTATAAACTTAAAAGTTCCAACACTGAAACTTTTAAAACAGAAACTATATTTGCAGTGCAGCACGATTCAGTCGCATCACTACCTTCAAAACCAAAGTTAAACAAAGACATTAACATGCAACATGATATAGCTATATATCGTATTCGTATAATATAATAATAATAATACAGAGGCAAGTAATAAAACACTCGTAGGTATATCCTACTAGTTTGTTTTCTTTCGAATCAAGTATCACAGTTAGGCGCATATTTAAAAACAGGAACTCCACTTATTACTAATTTACATCTAACAACTTCTAAAAATATTATTTAAATTTGCGCTGGATAAACTGGTTTTATTTACTGTTTACTACGGGCTAAAAATAAAACGATATCATCATTCCCAAACCGTTAGATTAAATTTATCAATATTTCAGCGAGATTTTTGCGCAACTAATACAATTACAAAATACCTAATATAGATGTTGCCCCGATTTCGAGGCATGCAGACAATATCTCATTAAATAAACAGCTAAATTGAAATGCGGCGCACTTATCGCTTATTACTAATGCAAATCTATTCGTCGATTCAATTGAACGTTATCTACGGTCTGTATGCAAGAAGCTAAATAATAGATGATGTGAAGTGAACCAAGTACACAAAATCAAGTAAATTAGGGGTTCGCCACCAGAGCCTCGTCCATCATAAGATGCGATGTAGATTAAACTAAGCTGGAGACGGATATTTAGAGGAGTAATTTACATGCTTTTCAGATTTAGAGAATAACTACAAACTTGATGTTGTTGAGCGTTTATATGAAATATAATCGAACTGCAGGAAGCATGGGGTTTTATAGCGAACGACTCTGTGCGGACTTCTTAGCATTAAAATGCATCTCGTTCTTAATAATGCAATTTATTATTAATTGAATCTGCTCGTTATTATTGGTTTTATGATTCCTTGCACTAAACACAAATTCATTCGAATAGATCGTAACGGAATAAGTCTTCGCTGCCCAATCAGGGATGAGAGTACTAATGACGTAATAGGTAGCTGTTCTACCAATGAACAGTAGAATTACCGAAGAATTGCTTCAGAATGAAAAGCCGTTAAACTTTATGATCACTATTTCATCCAACTTTATAAACTCACTAATGTGCATTTAATAGAACATAAAAACTAATGTCACAGGATCTGCAGAAACGTTTAAGCAGTCTGTGCGGTTTATGATTTCAATTTATTTTAATATCAAAATATTCGAGGCATAGTTGAATAATATTAAAAATTGTAATTACAGCCCCATAAATAATTCCTGGGAACTATTCAATGATTGCATTTCCTTTTTTAGCATCTACTGATAACGTGTATACATAGTAGAAAGAACTTGATTCAATTATACATATTGTTTCAAGTAGATCTGTAACGCTGTAACGCAAGTGTTTAACTCAAAGCGGTTATATCGCTTGATAAAAAATCAAATGATTTATTTAGTTGCATATTTTGTTTCGTGGCAATGTTCTCATTGTAGGTGGTCGACAGGCAATACATATGTACAACAACTTTGACAAAAGACAATAAATCGACCAGACCGAAAATATTGATATTATTTCCCGGGCTTCTTTTATCTACTTTGTTGCCTTTGTGTATTGCAATATTCAATGTTTATTTCGATGTCAATTTAATGTGCACAATGTGCGGTTGCAAAGTGTCATTAACGTGTGGGTTCAAAAATGGCGCTTGCAATCCGTAAAACGAACAATGAACAACGAAGGGTAAATGTAGCTTTCTTACGAAGTCCAAATGCATCAGTCCGGCAACATTCAGCGGCATTAAATTTATAAGCAACCAGTACTATACGCAGAATGTTGAAGAAACTCAAGCTTCATCGTTATAAAATATCAGTTGCGAATAATATCACCGATCGGGATAAACAAATTCGGATGGAGTTTTATTAAAATACATGCAACATCCATGAAACGCCCTTATATAGTACGCTCCCCAATTACGGTTTATTGTGCTGTTTCAGCATCAAGAATAATCCGTCCTTTTTAATTGAAGATAAATGCGAAATAGTCACGGTAAATTAAAAAAATATGCTTGATATTACAAAATGAAGAAAAAATAAACCGTGGCGGCTCGTGGAGAATAATGATGATAGAGCCAACCTTCGAACGTAAAATTCATTTTCCATCCCTTCTAAAAGATAGATTCTGATATCCCGAGATTTAAATATTTCGCATATGGACTTGCAAAAGTTGGCAATATGGTGATCTGAATCGAATATCTTTTTCATTTTTCGCTTAAATGTATAATTCAATAAAAAAAATCATCTCCGCCGTTTGAGATACATAGATGCATTCGTGATTGACGTATCATTACCCCACGGGCGAGTTATTGTACGAGTCAGGCCAGACTGAGGCTGCCTGGGGCTTGAATCTACCCTGAAATGGCTACCATTAACTGTTAAAATATCCTTATCTTTTGACCTGTTTCTTGCCACTGATGAAAGCAAGCAGCGCTTATCGTATAACTCATATTCATGAAGTAAAAAATACTCGTACTTTGTTTAAGCTTCATAATAAGAAGAATGGCGAAAAATTAGTACAAAAAATATTTCTTTTAGTATTAAAAAAAATCTTAAATGATTTATTTGTTATGGTGAGACATGGCTCATTATAGCCAGACGCCACTGACCAAATAAATCACTATTGGTTCCATCATACATCAAGAACTAGCATGAAAATTCTACGGCGATGTTACCTAAACCGACTCATATCGTCATATGACGACGGAATGATCATGTTAGGTGGTCTCCGAGTGTTCGTGATATAGCAATACCTGACTTTTTTCTTTGGGAGTATCTAAAGAGCGAGATATATAAAACAAAACCGTGAAATTTTTACGAGTTGAAAATCAATATCCGTAAACATGCTCCAAAAAGTAATGGCTGGAATTTGTCGAGTGATTAAAATAATGAGGAAATTAACACAGTGGTCATTTCGTTCATCCATATTTTAGAGTGAATGTTTCTATCTTTGTCCAATAAAATGTTACATAAGCATGAAAGTGTCTGTTGCCTTTTGACGCTTACTGTACATAAAAGAATTAATTTGGGTGTTCGTGTATGGTAATTTTAGTATGGAAAATCGTTGCTTAAGTTCGTATAAACAAAGACAAATTACTGTTTTATATTGCATGAAAAGGAAATAAATGTCAAAAACATTATAAAAGCAACGTGGTCATATTAACTAAAATTAACTTAAATTAACTGATTCTATAACATGCAGTAGCCCACGGAAAAACTAGATAAAGTTATTGAAAAACAATCTTATACAGAAGAGAATATTTGGAAAATATAATATCGTCCATTATATTTTCATTGTTTCTATTCTAACTCCATTTCTGTGTTAGTAAGTAGAATGTTCTTTACCAAATTTCTTTTTATTTTGAAGATTATTCGCAAGTTATTGTTGCGTTTTATATTTACATGGAAGCTGAATCCCGAAAACATCGCTCTTGTCAAGTAGCTTTGTGGTGCACCCAGGTGATAAACCAGAAAAGTTGCTTGTAAAGGGATCTATGTTACAGGAGTGCTGCTGCTTTAAAATCGTTACAGAATACCGTCAAACAGTTTATTACAATAGTGAATATTGAACAACGTACATCTTGTGCTAGTCTACATAAAATCAAATTTCAATTCCTTATGTATCAAGTAGAAAAACAAATCTTTTAATATAGACAATTTACGCTTTTTGTCCTTCTTTAACTCCTAAATACGATATTATATGTGGCTGGCTATATTGAATTTCAATAGAAAAAATATAAAGCCCTCACACATTTTGAATCTACGTATATTAAAGAGAGAGTGTTAGAAGTGCAAATATTAATTGCGTACAATAAATTTTTGACATCAGTGTAGTGTATTCCAATAAGAAAAGATGTGATGTTTTTAGAAATCTATGTAAAGAATAAAAGCTACTAATTAAGTATGCTTTTAAGTATAGATCAGCGGTTCCCAAACTTCTTAACTTACGTACGACAATTCACAGTTTTTTCTGATTCGGGTACCACTTAGTCCACAGCCAAACTCTTTTCTTATACAGTGTGTTTCACCTGTCGTCTTCACAAGCCTGCATTTTTTTAATTTATTTTCTAAACGATTTTAAATTTTAATCAATTATACTACCCTGTAAAAAGATTATTTTTAGTTTTAAACTAATTTTACTGTAAACAGGTAGTCTACTGTGAATAAAAATAACTGCAAAAATTTAAAAAATCAGTATGTTTTATAAAAAAAAAAGTTAGAAAACAGTTACTGGGAATAACAAAAATAGCCGAAATCCAATATTTTATTCCAAGAATTTGTTATTAATACACTACTTTTGCCAAGGAAGTTGGGTATATAACAAATTTTCTTGGCAACCTTCCAAAAAAGATAACATTTACACACAATATACAGTGTGGAAATAAAATAACGGATAAATTCATAACTTGGTTGATATTCATTTTTATGAAAAAATCTCGAAGGGCTGTAGCGATTTTGGCGATAAAGAATATTTTCAGCTGATTTTCAGTTTCTTGTGTAATTTGTTCATGATATGTCATCAACTTTTTTTAAATAGCAACCTATATTTTTTATTACTGATTTTGGTAGTACTTTTTATGTTGTTTTCAATGATATAAAATTATCACTACCTATGTTATATCTAAAAAAATCGAGAAAAATGCTCTTTAAATATTAAAAACCAATGAAATGAGCAAAATAAATCTAGTTACCTACGTTTGACGGAGTCATTGACGGCACAATTGTTTTTATAGAAACTTAAAAAATTTTTTTTTAATATAAAATAAAAAATTCAGTTCTCTGTGTCTCGTTTAATTTTACCATTTTTATTAATAAAATAGTTTACTAAAGGTAAATTCTAATTTAGAAAAAGCAAAGGACGCTTATTTTGTTATTACATTTACAAATTGTTTAATTCTGACATGTAACTAATCTTTTTTTGTTTTATCCACCGGTAACTAGATTTATTTTATACGCATTTCATTGGTTTAACTTTAACTTTACGATCATTTTTCTCGATTTTTTCAAAAGGGACATATTGAATATTTTATACCGTTCGAAACGGGATAAAAAATACTACCGAAATCAATAATAAAAAATATAGGTTATTTAAAAAAAAGGTCGATGACGTCATATCATGAAAAACAAATTACATAAGAAACTGAAAAGCAGCGAAAAATATTCCTTATGGTGAAAATCGCTACACCCCTTCGAGATTTTTTCATAAAAATAAATATCAACAAAGTTAATGAATTTATCCGTTACTTTATTTCCACACTGTATAAGAAACCTTTCTTAGAAGTTTAGTTTTAATATTTTAACCATTTAGAATATTCAAAGCAACATTCGCCACTTTCGATTTACTCTGTGTATGGTAAAAAGAAGTGAAAAACAGAATCAGCAATTAAGGTAAAATCAGAGCACAAGAGGCGAGTTAATAGAGTAATATTTTCATATATTTTGTTAAGTCCCCTTTTATCTGCAACAAAATCACAGAAAAAGCAACTTTTAAGATACGAATAGTAGCAAACACGAAAACTGTATACATCGTAAAACCTGCCTTGCAGTCAATGATTTATAATGTTTAAGATTTGAAAAACAAACCAGCATAAAAACTGAAGCGAAAATATTTACATAAAAATTGTTAACCGCTATTATCAAACGACAGTGACATTTTAAATGTTTGTTGAACAGCTGAAGTGTGTCAACAAAAGATGAGAAATTCTGGCACGTAAAGAGACGCGCAGTACAAATAATGGAAAATTTTACCTACGTTTTTTACACCTAATGAATGAATACTTCAACAATTATTAAAAATAATAGCTTGAAATATTTTGTTGTTAGCTAAGCGTTTTTATTGTAGTAAATTAAAAAAATACCAACACGAACAACTTTACCAGAATTATATGGATATTTGTTATTATGCAACCTACTGCGCTGTTATTTCGATAAAATGGTTGGCCACGCTGTCATTATTGGGCGCAAACTATATATAAAATAATAAAGAACCAGGGAAGTAATAAAGTACAGGCGCACATTTTAAAAATTTAATTAAAAATATTAAAGCTCCCTATTGCGCCAAAGCGCCATATTATTGAAGCTTATATGGTGCGACGCGCGGGACTGTTGTTAATACTAAATTAATATTGGCGAGCGCTAGCTAAGAAGGGTAGCTAAATTCGTTTAATAAACAAACCTTTAGGAAATGAAATACAGTGTCGTTGGAATATACAAATCTAGAGGTGAAATCCTTAAAAATATAGAAATGTACAGCTGGGTCCACGAGGGACGGCGAGCGGCCGGCGCATGTCGATCGACAGCGAGTAGACACGAATCCGTAACACATCAAATGCAGTGGCGTAGTGCTTCTGCTATTTCTTAGCAATGTGATACCAATATTTAATGTATCAGGTATTTTGATGTTTAGTGGTTTCAAATAAATGTACTCACTGATATTTATGCTAAGTTGTTGAAGATTTAACTTTAAAGGCTTTATAATTAAATACTTTTTAGAAAGTATCACAAACATATTAAGTACAATGAGAGAAATTAAGATTAGTACAAACAAGGGCTTTTAAATACCTTCCGCCCTTTCCAAACATTTCAGTTCTCCCTAAACTGCTTGACAACGGCTAGTACGAAGGACGGGTAAAGAACGCCTTCTTTCAAATTTACGGATGAGCTCTAGTTGTTATAGACAACGCCCCGTATCATAGTGTCCAAGTAAACCAACATAGTAGAAAAAGTGAAATGATTGAATGGTTACATCAAAAAGTGATTGCCATTGAAGACAAATTTCTTCAGAATGAAACGTTTTTACATACCTTCTGAACAGTTAATTATAAACGTGTGGGAAGACGGTGCTAATGATTACCAATTCAGTGACTTACTGGCAGTGATTATGAAAGTGGCACAAATACTTAGTTCATTAACTTAGACTTATATACTGGGTGACAATGAGACTAGGGCCATGCTTATATCTTCTTTATTTATGAATAGATTTGGATAACATTTTATACCAAGATACTAGACATAATTTATGATTGGCTGATAGATATAGTCAAAATAACTAACTTCCGGTTTTACCGGAAATTATACTAACTTTGATTTTTCAAATGGAACACCCTGTATATTTTATGTTTTTTTGAATCTACGAGTCAAACTACATGTAATAATGTTACCAAATTTCATTTTTTTTAAACAAAAAATTTTTTTTCAATTTTTATTTTTTACCATAGTAGGCCTTGACTTGGAAAAGTCTATTCTAATTGACTCTAGCAACTCTTAATAATAGCTATTTTATCAATAAGGTCAATAACAAACCTTTAATAAAAGAATATAATTTGCTAAACTCGTTTTTTAAGAAAAAGTCACTTTTTTTAAATGGCACCTACCAAGGGCCATCTTGCCATTAAACAGCAAATTTAATTACCAATCTAACGATATGCATCATGCACTACTTTATCTTTATCTGAAACTGAAAATTAATGAATTAATTATTTTTTTAAATATTTTTATGTAATAACTAATAATACCAAAGCAAAATTTGGTAACACTGTTGTATGTAATTTGAGTCGTAGATTCCGAAAACATAAAACATATAGAGTGATCTATTTAAAGAACCAAAGTTAGTGTCACTAACATTGGTTTTTGAAATAGATTTAAGCAAATAATTAATTCATTCATTTTCAGTTTCAGATAAAGATAAAGTAGTGCATGATACATATCGTTAGATTGGTAATTACATTTTCTATCCAATGGCAAGATGGCCGTTAGTACGTGCCATTTAAAAAAAGTGACTTTTTCTTAAAAAACGAGTTTAGAAAATTATATTCTTTTATTAAAGATTTGTTATTGACCTTATTGATAAAATAGCTATTGTTAAGAGTTGCTAGAGTCAATTAGAATAGATTTTTCCAAGTCAAGGCCTTATGTGGTAAAAAATAAAAATTAAAAAAATTATTTTTTCGTTTAAAAAATTGAAATTTGGCAACACTGCCATATGTAATTTCACTCGTAGATTCATAAAAACATAAAATATATAGGGTGTTCCATTTAAAAAATCAAAGTTAGTATAATTTCCGGTAAAACCGGAAGTCAATCATTTTGACTATATCTATCAGCCAATCAGAAATTATGTCTAGTATCTTGGTATAAAATTTTATCCAAATCGATTCATAAATAAAGAAGATATAATCATGGCCCTAGTCTCATTGTCACCAGGTATACTTGTTATAAAATTATACGTACAGTATTCAAATACTCGTCAGCACTCGTCAAAACCCAAAACACCTAAAAATAGGATCAGCATGTATGTATCGACATGGAACCCAAAATCTCTCAGTACCGAAGACAGACTCCTACAATTAGAGACAGAGCTTGAAAATGTCAAATGGGACATAATCGGATTAAGCGAGGTGAGAAGGAGAGGAGAAAGACTTATATCCCTCAAATCTGGAAACCTCCTTTATTATCAAGGAGAAGATGAACACAGCATTAACGGAGTTGGATTCCTTATCAATAAAAAATGGGCAAAAGATATTATATCTATCAGATCCATATCCCTAAGAGTCATATACATCACTATACGTCTATCAAAAAGATATCATCTTAAGATCATCCAGATATACGCACCAACATCCACACACCCGGACGAGGAAGTAGATAGGCTCTACGAAGATATCGAAATAGCACTCGAAGAAAACATAACACACTTTACCCTACTGATTGGCGACTTTAATGCCAAGATTGGAAAACCATCCCAATCCCAAAGAGAAAATACCATCGGAAGATACGGTCTCGGTACTAGGAACGAAAGAGGAAAGACTCTCGTAAATTTCCTAGAGAAACATGAACTGAAAGCCATGAATACATTTTTCCATAAGAAAGAAAATCGAAAATGGACGTGGCAGAGTCCCGATGGAAAGACACGCAATGAAATTGACTATATAATATCAAATAAGAAGTACATTGTAAAAGAAGTTTCGGTACTAAATCGCATCGACAGCAGCGATCATAGATTAGTAAGAGCAAGAATAGAAATAAGCTTACTGAAAGAGAGACATAAGTTAACGACCAAAAGAACAAATCGAATAGATACCGAGAGAATATATACAGTCAAAAACGAATATGAAAAAGAGCTAAATCAAACACTCGGTACAATAAACATAATAGGAAACACAAACATTGACGAAATAAACAACAAAGTGAAAGAAAGTATCATGGAAACAGTTACAAAAATAACACAAAATAACATCACACGGAGACAATCAAAAATAACGGAAGCGACAAAGAAACTTATTGACGAAAAGAATAGCAAAAGACACACCTTAAGTAAAGCAGAACTAAAAGAAGCGAGCAAAGAAATTAGAAGAAGAGTGAGAAGAGATGTAGCACAATATAATGAAGAAATAGTGAAAAATATCATCGAACAAAACAAGGGGCCTAAAGTATTCAGGAAGAAGTTAACAGAGGGGAAAGCCGAAATTATAAACTTGATAGATCAAAATGGCAAACTCTTAACCAACCGAGACCAGATCCTTTTACATATCGAAGAATTTTATAAGGAACTATACTCCTCAAAGACGGCACAGACCATTATCACACGAGACAAAAGAGCGAAACTCACAAAGCACTACACAGAAGACATACCACCTATATGTACGTATGAAATAAAGACGGCGTTGAAAAGGATGAAAGACAACAAAGCACCAGGCCCAGACCAACTGGTAATAGAATTGATTAAATGGGGAGGAAAAAATATATTGAATCATCTGGAACACCTATTCAACCAATGCTTAGAAACAGGAAACGTCCCCAAAGAGTGGAACAATGCTAAAGTAATATTAATATTCAAGAAAGGAAGTAAACAAGATCTTAGAAACTACAGGCCCATGTCACTCCTTTCACACCTATACAAACTACTTACTAAAATTATTAGTAACAGAATATCAAGTCGACTCGAGATATTCCAACCACCAGAACAAGCTGGCTTTAGACATGGCTACAGCACCATCGACCACATACACACTGTTCGACAGCTAATAGAAAAAACACATGAATACAACCAGCCCCTATACTTGACCCTCATCGATTTCGAGAAAGCCTTCGACACAGTCGAAAAATGGGCACTCATTAACTCCTTGAAAAGATGCAGGATTGATCACCGATATATAACACTAATAGACGCCCTTTACCAAGAAGCTACTATAACGATACAAACGTTTGATGAGACCAAGGCAATAGAAGTCAAACGAGGAATACGACAGGGGGACACCATCTCCCCCAAATTGTTCACCAATTGTCTGGAAGACAGCTTCAAGCTACTAAATTGGGACAATCTCGGCATTAATATAAACGGAGAGCGACTGAATAATCTGAGATTTGCAGACGACATCGTGCTTATATCTGATAACATGGAAGATATAAAGCAAACGACTAAAGATCTAAGAGTAGCTGCTGGTACTGTAAGACTGAAAATGAACATCAACAAAACTAAAGTAATGTCAAACAGAGAAGACATAATCCCAATTGAAATTGAAGGTGATGAAAAAATAGAAATCGTCGAGGAATATGTATATCTGGGACAACGAATATCACTCTCAGGTGACTGTCAAGTGAAAGAGGTAGAAAGACGGATCCAGCTAGGGTGGGCTGCATACGGGAAGCTAAGACAGGTCTTCAGATCAAGTTTCCCACAACACCTAAAGACCAGAATCTTCAATCAATGCATACTCACTTATGCATCGGAGACATGGGCGCTCACTGAAACAACAAGACATAAATTGCAAGTCACCCAAAGGAAGATGAACATGAAACGAAATGAACGGATCAGAAACAAGACAAGGGTCGACGACGTCATACAGAGAATTGCGAAGCTTAAGTGGAAATGGGCGGGGCACGTCATGAGATTACCGGATGAAAGATGGGCAAAGAAGATCACGGAGTGGAGGCCGAGAATAGGGAAACGTAACCCAGGCAGGCCACGATCCAGGTGGAGAGATGATATACAAAAACATGCTGGAAAACAATGGACGCGTAAAACTCATAACCGCCAAGAATGGCATGAAGCAGGAGAGGCGTATATCCAGAAATGGAGTAATGAACGCTGAAGTTGTTGATGATGATGATGATTCAAATACTTGGTTTTATTATAAAATTATGAATACATGCTACACCACTGGACTGTATAAACATGTCTTCTGCGCACTGGCGCCCTCTCCTTTCCTCGTGTACTCAGCTGTACCTGGCTGTTATGATGTCGCTATTACCATAACCTTTTATTGGAACCAATAAAGTCCCATTACGGTAATGTATAGAACACATTTTCTGCAATACTATTTCAAGATTCCGAAGCACGGCATAAATAATGTACAAACTACGTATAGATAAGAAAACTGTGACATAATACAAGATTTTATTGTGTTGGCCACGACAAGTTATGAGTTTGTTTATTTATTGTGGACACAACTTCTAGAAATGCGGTTCAAACGTGCAGTTATTTTATTACAAGCTGATTTTATTTGCCACACACGGCTTAGGGCGTACTGTGTATATACACATACACCTCACAAAATTTTCGTAAAGAAATAAACCCATATTTACTAAACATATCACCTTTCCGGGCACAATATTAATCATGTTTAATTCGATTATTATTCAGTTCAATCGCCGTTGCCTCTAAACAATTATATTTAACAATGCTATCAGTTTCACAGTATTGCTTCTTTTCAAGATATAAAAATACACATGCTAAAGCAATAATTATATCGGTTGATTGTTCACATTTTATGACTTCATTGTTTGTTCATGGTTGCTAAAAACACGTCAAGAGCTGAGTGCAATTAATTAACAACAAAAACACTAGAAGACTTGCTTGAAGCAATACAGTTATATTTTTGCAAACTCAAAACTGGTTTCCCAAAATACCGATTTTGATTAATTAATCGAAAATTACTTCGCCCCTTTGGGCCGTCCAATTATGCACATTGTAATTAATCCAAGCGCCACATGAAATATATCCATCGGCAACGTAATAATTTCTAAGGGCCCAACTTACTCAACATTTTTCATTATTTAATTAAACGCGGCGTTTTAATGGGGGCAATTAGTATTGTAATTGCGTGTGTGGCCATTTTCTGCGTTTTATTTTTAAAGGCCAAATGAATGGACGCATTAAGTTGTATTACACGTTTAACTTTTAAGCTCTGCTTCCATATTTAGTCGGCAGCTTTATAAGTTGATTGCCATTCCAAAAAATGTTTGTTTCATTTTTAAGTAGTATACTTCGTTTAATTGGCATAAAACATTGAAATAGTCTACTCAAAACTTCTACAACTTTGAAAAAGTAAACATAATTATATATCTGTTGAAGTTTCACCCATTACCTACCTACATAGGGTGATCAAATACATTTCAGATCGAGTGGGGGTGGCTCTACATAAGCGTGGACCAACTTTTTTGAGTTAGTTGATTGGAATATTCGAAATACATGTGAACAATAGTACGTGAACTCTGCGAACGCCTGCATCACAACAAGTAGAACTGCCTTAGCTACCAGGCTGAATCGGTAAATTTACGTGTAGATCCTGCTTTATGCAAATTACGCTACAATGACGTTGATTGCAGGAAATAATATTACATATATCTGTCATATTCCAATCTGCATGTGCATAAATCTTTAAATGTACATTGCAAGACATCAGAATTTTGAATATAATCCAATGCCTGAACAAGGCTAATGTAGTGGTTGGCACCAATAGAGCATAAGCAATTCAAAAAAGATTTGCAGAGCTCATTAGCACTCTTTGAGTTCTTTATTTTTGCAGAACATGATAAAAAAGCAATCTTAATGTCTAATTTCATCCAGCACGGTATTTCCTGGTCTTCCACGATAATGGACATTTCATTATAGAACCTTTTCATCCGCGTTCAAGTCGTGACCTTATTCGTTCTCGCACGACATTTTAAAATAAACAAAATCTAACCGACAAACTGCAGCTTCCTGCAGCGAAAAACGGTGTTGCGCCTCGATTGTCTTTACAAAGGCCACCTTGAAACACACTTGTTACACATGCAAAAACATTCCCGACATCCGCTAATGCTATATTAGACAACCTTGACGCCGAAATTACGTGTATTTTAGGAAGAAATGTAGCGGTCGCAGTTACGTAGTCGTTTTTCGGCTTTGCGATATAATCTTCGCAAAAACCACTTAATTATTCCTGAATTAATTAAGACATAACGGAGCAAAATTCCACCTGGACAAAGTAACAATAAAAAGGTTGTTAAATCGTTTGCATCTTCAAAACATAGAGGTAAATCGTAGTCAACCTTGATTCTGAAAAGCTGGAGATAAAAGCGATATTCCAAAAATACAACAAATGGTAGCGATTGCATAAGACCTGCATATGGCCGATATCGCGCCCACATCCACTTTGCTCGAACTATTTTATCTTTCATCCTTACAGCTAGAGCAATTCATCCTTCCTCCAGCACGTTGCAAGATGTGGCTCATCTTGGTTTTACATCAAATAAAATTTACAGACCTTCGGAGCGCGGCGCTAAATTTACGCTCGCACGGGGAGTTGAGCTTCCGTACGATACAAGTGTCCGCGCAATTCTCCTAAAAAATGGGGACGGGACGCATTTAGAATAAAAACTATTTGGATATATGTGGAGCGACTCCAGTCTATTTCCGTCACAATATGCTAAAAGCGCAGCGGGACGACGCCGCGACGGCCATGCCGTTGCTTGAAGAAGAACAATCGGAATTTCCTGCTCAGGTCTATGCTACAATGTATGAACAGTACCTAACAAAGCCCATGTCTTTACCTGAAAATATACTAAATATTTCTATATTTCTATTCTTCCTACTATCAAGTTCATGATACATATATTCACATTCGTAACAATATACTTCTATACTTGTATGCTCGTATCAGGATCATGCTCTGTATGCACCTTTGGAAGATCATGTCTCTATCATGCCAAAGAGTAAACAGTATCAGAAGTTATAGTTGAAAAAAGCGGTTTATTTTCGAAAAAAAAGGATCACAACCAATTTAAAGGTCACACGTGTGTACATGAAAGATCAAAGGATCCGCTCCAAGTGTCGACCATACCGATGAGGTTAGTATATTTCTGATCTATCGGGAATGATCAAAACACATTTACGTCCTCTTTTAAATTCGCAGGCAGAATTAAATCTCAATAACTCTTAACATCATATGAGATAATGTAGTTACTATTTTATATATGTATACTTTACTATAATTAATGGTAGGTTCTTCCGGGTTATGTCGTGGTCGTCAATTTGAACTTGACGTTTCGCTGCTCATGCTGTCAGATCCTTCAGAAGTTTTCTAAAGACTGACGTTGGTAAAAGGTAAAGGTTCAGGCTCATTTCAATTCCCCCAACTGAGGGCGGGCTGCTATAGGGACCTTGCGTCCCTCTTCAGCCAAGAACGGGAATTATAAAATGGGTGAGAGAAAGGAGGGTCGGATAATGAAAGAAACATCAGGAAAGGTGGAGAAATACTGCCCCGGCATTCGCCTCAAACGAGATACACTGTTGACTCAGGAAAACCACCTAAAAACCTGAATCAGAGCAGACGGCCACGAAAATCGAACCCGCGACCTCCCGAATCCTAAGCAGACATGGTATCCCTAGTCTACAGAGCTCGGTACTGATGTTGGTGCCTTTTGCTCCTGGTTATATACCGAGGAATCGTTACGGTTGGCTGCTCATGTAGATCATGTTATTGGGACTTGTCGTTTTTCCGCTTCGTTGCTCACATGAAACTTGATTGACTGGTTTTGCAGAGCTACCTACCGGTAGCCGTCTTCTCGATTGAAATTGTTTGGACGCCTTAGTAACACATGGAAAGTAGCTCTGCAAAACCAATCCATCCATAAACAACTTTCCGATTATTTGGCGAATCTAACGATACTAATTTATTTGCGATTGGATTAAAAATAAGCTCATAAATTATATCTAGGCAAAGAAAGACTGACAAAAGCTACTTACGTTGGATGTATGTAATGTCACTTATCTTTAACAAACAGTGAGTTCAGAGTATTAAACAAAATTAACTAATAACTTCAACGGCGCACACTTAAATTATTTGAAAGTACAATATTCGAATTTATTAAAAACTAGATGGCCCGGCAAATGTTGTTCTGCCCAAAAATAATTTGTCTCTGAAACCCCGTTTCGCCACTATAGAGTTTTAATTTTATGTCACGTCCATTGTCTTGGACTTAAAAATAAATGCCATTTTCGCAATCAACATCCCAAAAAACCTCATTGCGGTTCGCACGTAAGGTATACCGGGTGACAATGAAAGTACTACCCCACGGCGGCATTTCGAAACGGCTTGAGATAGAAATATGCAATTCGGTATGTCGATAGGGTTGAAAATATTTGTCAAAATTCAATTGTTTTTAAAAACCATAGCAACTTCTGTCCTGGCCTACTCCGTTTTTCCATAAAATACAAACAAATAGGCATTCCGGCATATCTTTAAGCGGCTCTATTTCAAAACCTATTAATTTTAGACATGGGGTATATTAGACAAAAGTCATTTAGAATTGTCCAGAGAGTCATAAAACGAGAAAATATATAAGATGTCCCATTTAAAATAAATGTCAGGTAAATAAGGGTAAATAAGGTCAGCTGACTGACTGCGACGACCTATGTTAGCTCGTCGTGCCTTTGGCATTGTAACGGACACTATAAAACGACACGGAATTGTTTTCACAATCACTTGTGTACAAACCAAATTTGAATGTCTGACTGACTGACTGACTGACTGCGACGACCTATATGTACGGCATTTGGAATTATCCCCTGCTCATAAATTGCTATTTGTGTCTTATCTTTTCCGCCTTCGGTTACCTGATGCGGATTATGACATGATGGAGAAAACTCTTCAAACCATTAAGCAATGACTGCAAATAGAAAGAGACACTTTCGATATTTTCCAATTTTCCGGCTTTCCCCTTGGATTTTTCCGAATTTTCTCTTTTGCTAAATCACAGAGCAGGTGAGCGGATAGGCCACCGTAATGGACCACTGGTTGCAATAACTCTATTATTAAAATGCTCCATTAAGTAATTAAGAAATTCTCTGGTATTGTGAGGCGGTGCTCCATCTTGTTGGAAGTAAATTTGCCCGTAAAACTGCTAAAGGTAGATTATTAATATGATCCTCGATTTCATTTTGAAGAAAGTACCTAACCCCTGTTAAGTGACCTTGAAACAATATTGGCCCAATTATTCTGTTTCCAACGATACCAGCCCAAACATTGACGCCAAAACTTTCTTGAAAATTGCCCTCTCTCATTTTATGTTGACTTTGTTGAGCCCAGTACCGAGTATTTTGCTTATTGAACATACCATTATTTGTAAATCTGGATTCGTCGGAAAATAGAATAAAGTTGATAAAATTTGGGTCAACTCTATGATTTTGAAGCAGCCAATCACAAAACAGTACCCGTAGGTCGCAATCGTCAGCATACAAATGTTGGTGCAACTGATATTTAAATGCTCCATATCCGTGCTTTTTCAGTATTTTTCTTGCTGATTCTTGCAGTTCTTGGTCAATTTTTCTTAAGTAAACCGTTTTATCAACCTCAACCATAGCAAGAACGTTAATCTCAGTCGCTTCATTTATGATAAACGTCTCTTCCGTCTCTCGATTTCCTTCTTGCCTAACACAATCCTCAACATACGGAAAATACTGATGGGCTGGATGTTGCCGGTTGGGATATCTCTGAACATACAACTCAGCAGCATTCCTTGAATTTCTATGACATTCTCCAAATATTTTTCACTTTGAGTATACATTACGTTGACGAAAAATTAAAATAAAATTCAACGACATATAAGAAACGTTTCCGCCTTCTCATAAAGCGTCACTGGCATTACCTAAGTGTTTTGTTTTCCAAAGAAGACTTAATAAAAACAACTGCAAAATAGGTATTATGCATCATGGCTACCAATGGCACACTTGACAAAAGTAAATAAATTATTATCCAGTATGTTGCTTGGAAATATTTAATTTATGAGCTTACTTTTAATCCAATCGCAAATAAATTAGTATCATTAGATTTGCCAAAAAATCCTCTTTTCGAAAAGTGCTTGTCAAAAAAGGGTCGCCATTTGAAAAAAAATAGTTGGACACAAAAATGTGATTTTGCCAACGTGTCTTATTCCTATATATCATACTAATCACTAAAACTTTGCGATTGTAATTTTCTGACATCACCTGAGGTCCTTAGATTAGTTTGCGTCCGTCATGGCCACCTAGATGCAATATTAAAAGTGGCTCTAAAAAAACAAGTAGGCTTAAAAACTTTTTAAAATGTCACATTCTGATCCAGAATTGTCTGAGAAATCCAAAAATTTAAAAATATACAGGGTGTTCCATTTAAAAATTCGAAACCGGAGCCATTTCGGAAGTGACCAGAAAGTGAAAAATATGTGAAAACTCTCCTCTCCCTATACCATTTACCTATACCAAATCTCATTTTGATACACCTAATACTCTAGAAGTTATGACTTGTCTAATAAATTCGTTGACACCCTGTATACTAATATAGAGTTCGGGCACTTCATTCCGTGTAGAAACATGGCCTGAGACATATACTAATATAATCACAAAAAATCTATATTTATAGATTCAATGGACAACAACAAACCCTTCTAATCTACAAATATGTTGCGATTATGCGAGCTCTACTGATCTATCATTTTCAAGGCCCTTCCAATGACGTGAAAACGCTTGCGTTTATTAGTATAATGCTATAACGCAACCTTATCGCCACTACAATTGATGATGATAGCAGACTGTATGCCAAACAGGAAGAAAAAGAAAGCTAAGGCTGAGTTTTTACTACCCGAAATGAATAATCAAACGAAATTCAATTTCAATTAAGTAACAGAAAATGTCTTCACATTCTAGTTATTGAAAATATCTACATATTTTCAACTCTTACCCCTAGACAACATGTTACAAAACCATTGGAGGTTCAATTTAATCTCGATTTATTTAAATGTGGTATATCGCAACAAGCAAAGTTTTAGAACGAAAAACGTAAGAATTAATTTTCAAATCGCAGTTCTCCACGACAAACTTTTTTAAAGATCGATAGATAGGTTTAAAAGCAAGATCGTGCGCCTGTGACATCACAACGACATCAAATCACTGCTGCGTCGCCGGTGCAAATAAAACATTCATTACCGCATATTCTTGTGCTCTGCCAATTTGATCTCGCTGCAATCGCTTTAGGTTTTGAACGAAGATATACAGAGACGGAGGTTCTTTCTCCTTCCGTAGAAAATTATATAATGAAGCAGATGACATTTTTAGATTGTTATTACAATCACAAACACAACAATTAGGCACCCGAACACCATGTGCTGCCGTTCGTAAGCAGTTAAAAAGGGCAATACCAACCGTACTAGCGAAGATCTTCACCATGCAGTGACCAATAATATATTTTGCTCTTATTCTAAAAATATTTTTCAAATAGCGGTTGAAAAACATTTGTAAACAAGATGAGGCAGTACAAGCCCCTTATTAATACTTAGGCACGCTGTTGGCATAGAGAAGTTTTTACCATGCACTCTTTGGACACCTACTTAAGACACATTCTTCGTACTCTGTTGAACCGGTGCTTTCAAAGTGGTATGACCGTTATCATATTATGTTGTACTTATGATCGCGCCATATGTGCGCCGACTTCGGCTGAAGAAAATTCGTAAAGAAGGTAATTAATTATTGTGAATCCTGGACGCAGCAAATCGCTTTAAAACGAGTCGGCGAACGTGAACAATGTGGCATTTCAGATTTAATTGTGACAAAGCATAGAAATTGGCATACACATCTTTCGACAATAACAAAAAATCTTGCCGGGGCCGAGATTTGAACTCGCGAGTCGACAGTCCGGCGATTTTATAGTTTCTTCATCCTCACAGTTAAATACGCAAAGAAATCATCCTGTTATTATACACCCAGGAAGCTTGCATTTTCAAGGTCCAATTATTGTCAATATTCCTGAATGTACAGTCGTTTTCAAAAATGTGTTGTACAGCGACAGTTGTAAATTTATTGTTGATTGTGTTATTACTCAACCAAAGCTCACACGATAGGATGACTAGGTAGACCTAGATGTATATTTTCAAAATATTTGTATATACAACACCTTTTTGAACTTGGTCTAATTAACTTTTGTTAACAAGACACAAATGTTGTATAACACTTTAATGAACACGACTGTACCTGGAAATGATAAGCTTTCTCATACTGTACCTTGGATATCGTGACAAAAAGTGTTATATTTAAAGTGTGGTTCAGTTATTGCACATATCAAAACGGATACCGAAATTGAAGGTTTATACAAATTAATGCATGTAAGAGTATTAGTAACGAAGTAGTGGTAGTAAGTAGTAGTAGTATTTTCGGGGAGACTTATGTCTAGCAAGTAGGCCTTCATATACCCTTTTTGCCAACCCCATGGACAAGGTCTAGGCATGCAGAGTACCAGGTACCTTAGTTCTACTTAGAATTTTGCCGAGACTAAAGAATTCCAACCTTAGCAAAGGATCTTTTACATGCTACACATCGTAGTAACATGGGACCCACGGCTTTACGAAGTAACATATAGCTAAAGTAATAAATTCGCTACACGAATTCAATTTTAGATTTAAAACTGCCAAAATCAGAAAATGGAAGTTGCAAGAATATTTTAAACAGGATGATGCCAACCTGATAAAATTTGACAGTTCACAAGTCCATTGGATGGATAATAGCTTATGTCATTCTCAAGTTATCATATTTACATCTATCGAGCGTGACATAGCTACTACGTTCTACTTAATTTTCCGACTTTTCCTTAACGCCAATGCGATTGCTGTCTTGAAAAAAGTTATATAGTTTTATGAGACCTTTCATGTAAACTTGGGTTAGTCACGATTGATCGATTGGTTGCGATAAAAATGATAAATTTGTAGAAGTGGTGGAGGCCGAAAACACAAAAGCAATAGAGCCGAAATAACAACATTTTGCTAGGAATAAATACACACAGATGTAAGATGTGTGAAAACTGATAGAAGAATATGTAAATTTTTCGTGAGAAAACTATTTCTCGATATTAAAAATTGGTCATGTGCGTTGTGGCGTCCATTTACATCAATATTTAAAAGAACTGACATTAGCAACTGCAATCAGCCCATTCGCTTCATACAAAAATGTTTTAGAAGCAATAATGACAAAAGCTACCACTTAGGCTAATGTACTAGTAAAGGTGCTGAGCATAAAGGCCACATCACAGAACTTTTCCATAAAAAAAAACTTTAAAAATATCCAATGTTTTTGAAAACAAAGACAGCTACACGAAGACATTTAGAAAATATGCTCACCTTTTTGTAAGAAAAAAAGTAACATATTTGCAGAGCAAGAAAATTGATTAATTTCCTTGTATAGATAACCACACTAACCACACGGTTGAGTGAAGATGGCGCGGGGTGGTAGTTAGAGATGAGTTCTTTCTACATGAAAGGCAGAGGGTAGCCATCGATTCAATTGAGGTTGTTGGGATGTTTGTAAATCTCGCTGGCTTCGCTTTCTTTCTCTTCAAAAAGAATCTTAAAACCGGTATTGTGTTGGTATTCGGCAATGGCTGAGACCTAACCTGAGATATCGTTGGTGTTTAAAGATACGGGTTTTTACTGAACGTCCGGTTTCACCAATGTAGACATCAGTACAGGAACACGAACTTCTCTAAATACTTTTTAATGACATGAAATTCAATTTCTCCATGAGCGAAACTGGTGAAAAACAATTCTGAGAACTTACTCGGAGGTTTGAACATTATGTCGATGTTTTGTTTTCGAAGAGATTCATTAAGCTGATAAAACTAGATCAACATTTTCAAAAAATAATACGTTGTAGAATTCTCTCTGAAACATAAAATACGTACAAATCAACCAATTTCCGTACTTTATCGTGGCGAAGAAATCATTCGCCCGGTCAATATCATGCCCAGGCGCTTGATTGGAGACGATCTTCTCATGTGCGACGATTACTCTATCCCTAAAGTGACGTGAATAATAAAAATAAAATTTGTAAAACGTACACTACAGCAATTTGGGGCATGGAATTAGTAGTTGAAGATTTTCAATGCAAGATAAATGAGCTTTTAAGCGACGCGATCTTGAAAATGGAGCATGTCTCAGTGTTCTCTACTTAATATTTCGATGTTTACAGGACATCATATGCAGACCAACGATACACCTAATTGGTCATATCAATCTAAAGTATTGAAATTAAGGTACACATGCATCATTTAAGTGTTGCAACAAGATGGAGATAAGAAGATAATTCACCTAGTGACACTTTTGGTAGAGAGACGAAGCAACTCATCCAAAACAGGAATGGAAACGAAAAGACAATACGAAATGGTAACCTATTTATACACAGCACCGAAAGGAAAGGGAAATCAAACATTTTCATTTTAACTAACCCAGTTAAGTAAATATCTTTCTAAGTGTAAAAGGCAATTTTTTTAAAATTCTAAATCAATAGGCAAGGTTTTCCTGGAAACAAAACCAAATCAACGTTTTCCTCACTTTATGAAATTACTTTAGCACATCAAAGGAGTCAAAATTCGGCCGCATCTGAATGAAGGCGTGATTAGGCCGATGGAAAATCACTTCGGAGGACTAAATTAAATTTTCCAATTTTCGCGAGGCAAAACTCTGCAAACAAATTTATTGCCGTTTTATTTACGGCGGCCGGATAAATCGAATTTGCCGTGTGTGAACACAAAATTATCAGAGTCTTGTTTTTGATAGGAGGCGAAGGCCACCGGAATACGAACATGAAAGCACTACGGCCCGGAATTCGGCACACAGAGCCGGAAAATAAACTACTCATCATCGACAAATCGATGGCTGCTCCGACATTCATTATCGCGACAGCAATAACATTCGTGACGACGCCGACGGCCCCAGCAGTCGCAGCCATTGTAACAATGCGCGTACGAGAGGGGACGGGGGTACAATAAAGGAAAACATCTTCAGCTGTTCCTCCAGAATTCAGGATGCGCCCGGATTTGCTACTTTGTCCAATTTGAGCGCGGAGATGATTTCGGGAGTTTCATAAATATTGAGAAAATATACGTCGCGTTTCGGCGCGATATATAAATGTAAATAGCAAACGGGGATTCCCCGTTCTCGAGATCAGGCCGCACATGGGGATTTATGGACAATTCGTTTCCGGGCAATTTGCCATTCACGGAAATGCGGTCTCCATGGTTACGGCGTAATCCGACGCCGTCAAATGGCGCTGGGATTACTGGGATCAATGTTTAGTTATTTGAGGTGGTTATGGATACCATACCAACATTGTTGCGGTGAATAAAAATGCAGGATGAGTCGAGTTCAGGTAACACGATGTTGGCAGAAATATAACCAAATGACGAGCACTGCGACAAACTTTCGACGAATTTAGTTTTATCGCATCTAAACTGCCTTGCCACCTTTATGATACACGATTATTACTTTAATCACTGAAGTGTGCACGCTACTACTACATTAAAGGAATTTCAGCTTATAGTCGTTTTAGAATACTTGCAACGTCGCCTCTTCACGGCAGGGTTAGATTTCTTATTTTTTTTGGCAAATATTAAAATAACACAGTCGGAAGTGAAACCGCTCGGAGGTATTTTAAGCGGTGGCGATTAACACAACTGTTAGTAGGTCACATCGGTAGTGATCCACATCGGTGGTACTGTACACAACCCGATTAGAAGCGCTGCTTTTAATGCGTTTGCAATTCAATTGCGCTCATATTTGGATATTTTATGCATTGACCTGTAGGTCTCCTGTGTGGTTGAGTAGGTAAGCAACTAAGATAGACGTGGGTTCAAATCTGGCCGTAATCGAGAATTTTCTTCGGGAACAAATGGAGCTTCAAGTTAAATGGTGAGTCTTGTATGTTTGGATGCAGGGGATGTAATCCCTATTACCTCCGTTGCACTTGCAGCACGGTGTGAATAGTCCTCGACACCGAAGGAGAAGAGGATAAAGACTATTTATCTGTATTTTCCTCAATATTTTAGCAATTTTGACATATATCTAAAGGAACGACATTTAACTATACACAGCACTATAACAAATTCTGTGACCTAAAAATGTGTATCTACTTGCAAAGGCAGATATCTCCACTACGCCCAACCTTGAAATATCTAACCCGACACTGCCTAAAACAAAATCAATAAGCCTCATACTTGGAGATGCCTTTTCATGTGTACACGCCTTTGAATGTAACGCTCAAAACTGATCGAGAAACGATCGATCAACAAACCAAATTTTCCTACACCTACTTTCGTGCGATGGAAAAATTATTTCAGTCGGAGTACACACTGGTAGATTAATTGAATTCCGAATATTTTTCCGTTGGAAAACCCCCAGACGGGAAAGTGCAAAAGAAACCAAGTAGCGAATTCATCCGCTGACATTTCCTCGCAGGGCGGGAGGCCCCACATAAACTTAATCCCTTGCCCTTTCTTCCGAATTTCTCATTTACCGGGCTTACTTAACAACTGCCGTAACGTAACTTTGATTGCACCCTCTCAATTTCCTCGACTGTTCCCCAAGTAGAAAAGAATTAGCCAAAAATTCCAGAGCTTCAACGCTCCACCCGAACATTCCAAAGCAGTTTTTGGATAAACATCAAAATATTTACGCACTTCAAAACTCTAAATTAATTGCCCTATTTTCGGAACACCTGGTACCACTAGCTGCCGGCTGAGATATTATTTTATAACGAGAAAGGACACGAGCGAAACAGGGAAATTCGTCTTTCGATTTACCGTTTGACACTTCGCTGGAAGGGCAGGCACCCCACGAAACTCGCTCCCTTGCCCTTTCTTTAGTATATTTCAGGGATTATATTTCGTTTAGGGCTTATTTAACGACTTCCGCAATGTAATTCTGATTGACTGGTCTTCCCTAGCTATAAACATGTTTGGAACGTTGTTGCCAGCAGGGCTTGTGTAGGAAATAGCTAATTATGAATCATGACCACAAATTTCGATTTTATTTATTTCTACTGTAGAGCAAATGTTTTTAACAGATTCAATATTTAGTTTGCATTGCTAAAAACTGAAATTCTAGATAATGTCAAAAGAATAAAGCACAACCAAAGTCCACCAGTCCAATTTACCACTTCGTTGGAAGCACATGAGCAGCAACAGAAACTCCACCCCTTGTCCTTCTGTCAAAATATCTCGCTGGAGGCTTATTTAACAATTTCCGTTGATAACATTATAAGTAATAACATTTTGGGTGCTTTTCGCCGGGAAGCCGTTAGGGTAGAGTCGATTCCTACGGAATTATGGTACGTATCGCTTAAGCTTCTCTAAAATCGCACGAAGGAACATGCTTTTACACTCCTTGAAGAATAAGGACACAAAAATATATATGGCCTATTCAAGACAAGCTGTAAGTCGAAATACTTTATCATTTTATTGCAGGGTGAGTCACAATAGTGCCACAAGAAAATCCAACTTTCGATTTATCGCTTGACACTCCGGCAGGGGAACAGGAAACTCAGATAGAGTAAATGGACTTCTGCCCTTTCTCACAACCAGCTCCATTTCGGGTTGCTGTAATTACAGCATCGGTATATAAACCTATATATTGTAATAGTAACCTCACTTAAAAATATAATAATAGTAGGGTTTTAAATAAAATATAAAATTTATAATTATGGCAAGGGTTACTACACTTTATGAATTGTATAGTTTCGATCAAGAACTGCCTGCCAAATTCAGTGCAAATTAAAAGAATGTAATAATAATTATCAAAATTGCTCTTCCCTATTTTACTTATTTGCAATAAATTAGGGCTTAGCTCCGGTGAACATGAAACAATTCTTAACTCAAGGGGTCGGTTCATAAAATAAGTATAAAACTTTGTATGACAAATAATTCCTTGTATGACAATTACTCTCAATTATTAGGGCAAATGCACCATTCCCAACTGCCAGTTAAATAACCTCTAAATTTAGTGCAATCCACAAATGATCCGTCGGTGCCAAAATAGCGTCAAATTGAATTTTCAAACACCAAAATGGCAAGAATGCATCAGGTAAATACGATTAATTCTGTAACGCAGCAACGGCTAACCTCGTTTTGTTTCCGGATGACGTCAAAACCCACGCTCAGATGTGCTTTTATCCTAGTTCCGCAAAAACTGCAAATTCCGCGTCAACTCGCACTTTCTAAGGACGCTATCTAAATTATTCGAAGCTGGATTAACCTGGAATTCTGGAAACATGTTGAACTTCTCGGGAAAGGTCTATTCTTGACGAACCCCAGTTTCTACGAGGCTACACGAACTACTCGGTGTAAAATTTTACCTTTTTGAAGAGGTGCACCCAACGTGAAATTTTTCAGCTTGCTTTTTTAGTAATCATGACAATTGACTGTCTCATAAATTAGCAACTAGATTTTCATATGTTTAAATGAAATTAGGTTTGATTGCATGTTTGAACCTATGGACTACAGGTTTGATGTCATGTTTTTGCATTTTCACTAAATTGTCCTATTCTTGGGATAAATATTACCACACTTTGCTCTGCTTTTAATTTTTACTTTGGTTTATAATGCACTGATACACTTGAGTTCATTTAGCATCTCACTAATTGCCTTTCGATCGGTTGCCTTAATCTTTCCATTGCTCTTTGCAGTAATTATTTTGCTCGCACTATTTTTCGCTTACATTTCAGTCAACTTGCCATTTGCTGGATTATAAACTTTTAATACATAACGCTCATCCAATTTCTGTGCTTAACAAATCAGTCTGTATCATTTTATTCACATTATGTTTGACGTTATTACGCTCAAATCCGTCAGTTACAAATTAAACTGTATTGGCCCTTCCGAACATTTATCGTATCTGAAACTCTGAACGTAACCCTTCAGAAACCTGCTTTATCTCATGCTAACTTTTATCCCTCAAATTTTATTAGTTACTGCTGCTCACATAAAGTGCACTTATTAATGTAA
This sequence comes from Agriotes lineatus, assembly GCA_940337035.1. Lineage (NCBI taxonomy): Eukaryota > Metazoa > Arthropoda > Insecta > Coleoptera > Elateridae > Agriotes > Agriotes lineatus. The sequence continues at coordinate 40,357,605 of OW679201.1, read as the reverse complement.
AATGGTGATAATCTTGCAATAATTAAAATATTAAATTCTGTGCTCATTTTGACCTTATTCATTTTGTTACTTAGGCAATCAGAATTGCTGTGGGCAGTAAATATTTTAAGAATCTTAGGAGCTGAACTAGCTAGTAGCAAAGAAATATATACAACTTATATCCTTTTGCTTTGCGCTTTCTGGCCTTTTTATGATGTTATTGCATACTTTCGCCGTTAACGACTTTATGGCGTTATGTGACCTCGTGGTACCGTTGTGAACAATAAAAAACGTAAAAACTCCTAAGGTAGTAAGGGCAACCACAAGGTTGTTTTTTGAGTAACAAAATAAATTGAATTCAGAATCTACGAGAAATAGTCACGTTAAGGGTTAAATTCCCATTAATTCTGAGAAAATAATTGCTGATTTGATATGTAGTAGAAATAAAGCATTCTCTACGATCAAATTTGATTTCAAGTCAATATTATTCAAATACATAATTCAAGATTATTTGAATTCATTTAACGTAGTATATTCTATTGTAAATATTAGAATACTACGAGGCTAGTAAAACCAGTGAAAGTGAGTGTTGTGGTATGCTGCAGAACTGTCTATTCAAGTAATAGAGTTTTCAAAGAGCTACAACGAGCTTTTGATTTGGTCGGGAATAACCAGAAGGGGTTTGCTGACTAGGATCTGTCCAGTTAAGAGCTGAGGTAGAACATTCACAAGAAATAAACATTCTGAAGGTTAGTGACAATGTCTTACAAATTAATACGAAATTATAAAGTAAATTTGGTGAAACAAATCTTTAAACTATTGTAATTATATTTAGAAGTTAATTTTAGAAGAATTACTTTTCTAAATTCAATAGTGATTTGAGTACTCAACGTTTTCGACAATTATATTTTGAAATTTGAACATGTTGGAGGTAGAATAACAGTTAGAACTTTACATTTAATTCCATCAAGTTTGGAAATATAAACAATTGATTAAATTACTTTTTGACAATCTGTATTTTATACTGTAATGTCAGATCAACCTTCTATGTTTTACTAACAAACTGAACGTACGAATTTAAGTTTCTGAAGTACCCGAAACATATTTGATTCGTAAAATCAAATAGTTATTATATTTTAAAAAGAATTCAGTCTTTAGATATAGAGGAAGTTGTTAGTTGAATGTTAATCCATTCAGCTGGGAATTAGGAGTCTCGTTGCTCATAAAACTAACTAGTCGTGGCTTAAACAATAACAATTTCATGACATAATTTCAAATGTCAAATTGATTTAGGAGTTACGTCAATTTCTACTTATTGCATTAAGAGATAAGGTAGGTATATAAATGAACTATAATGATAGTATTTCTTTAGAATAATTAGTAAAAGAGTATATTTCATTTGATACTACAAGTGTGGTTGATAAATATAATTAACACCGTAAGTGGGACTCCAGATATGAGATATATCACAATTGCTTGAAACCTTTTCTATATCACAAACTGAAAGCGAAATAAATCACACATCAACAACCAGTAGTATGCAAATTCTGCCAAACCAATTCATATCTCGGAGTGGTGATACATACGAGTATTATCAACAGTAATTACATAAGTGGTGATAATTTTTTGATAATTTTAACTAGATTCACGAATCTTTGTTGCCACGAGTGGGATTTCTTAATAGCAACAAAGATGAGTGTTAATCTACTTAAAATTATTTAAAAAAATATTACCACGAATGTAATTCGGCGTGATTATTATTTAAACAGTCCTGTTGTAGATAGGGTTTGATGGAGCTTCCAGATGAGTGTCCTGTTATTTTTAACAACTGCTACTCACCTACTCCACTTTTAGCTAGTTGTGTTACAGCAGAAGAACGATTTGAATGGTTTGTGAAAAAATAGTAGTTGTAAACAGCTACTAGCAAATAGTCAGTGTAATTTTGAGGCTATTGGTCGATTTGAAATTTTTTCTCATTACTATTAGCTGATAGGACTGTTAGTGTTAGATATTTTTTTGCTATTTAAAGAGCGGGGTATTTAAAACAAATTCCGGAAATTTGACGAGTTGAAGATAAACATCCAACGTGTACTTGAAAATATTCCACTCCGGTGAGTAATTGCTGAATTTGTGAGGCGATTAAAAGGGTGCGTAGATCTACAAGGTGGTCATTTGACCTATACCATATTTCATAAATGAAATGATATAGTCTATTCTTATATTTTTGTTCAATAAAATGTTACAGAAGTATAAAAGCGTTCACTGTATATCGTTAGAATACGTCTGTAATTGATTCAAGTTTTCAATGGATAACATGATCGAAATGATGGAATCAAGAGAATAGCAACAATGAAGAACAATCTAAACAAAATCTACTAAAAACATACCGATGTAGGATACTACAGAAAATATATCAAGTACATTCGTGATTTCCCTAATAAGCAAAGAGGTAGAACAGCAAGTATGTATTTACATAGCGATGAGATACAATTTTCCTATAAACGAATTTTTGTATATTCAATAAAAATATCAGCGTGGTATCCTTAACCACAACTTATTCGCAAAATTTAAAAACATTCGATTGTATTTTTTATATCGATCCCAGTTCTAAAAATATAAAATCATATTCAATTCTTCGCGTAGTCCAATTGTATATCACTCGAGCAATCGAAAATAATAGACAATACATATTACCTTTTTTTAAGACTCCACATGTCAAACCATTTTCGATTATTTTCCATGTCTCGTACTAATTCCGTTGTGCCCAGTTAGCACTCTCCAAAAAATAATATAAAAAGATTGTACCCTTCAGTAGAAACTCTTGTAAAACCTGAATGTCATCCACTCCACACATCGTGTCCTTACTTTCAATTCATACGTTGGCGGTGCTTGATCTCAGCCTGGAGATTAAAATTCCTTCGAAAACGTGTTCACCCTCGTTGTTGAAGATTTGTACGAAACATTCAATTTTATTAGATATTTTGTCTGAATTGTGACAAGTTTTGCTTGCTGACTATACAGGTGAGTCATAATTAGGTGTAAAAAATTTCAGAAAAGCTCCTTTAGGCTAAACAGAGTAATTAATCTAACGCACCTTCGTACCAAAATGCTCCCTTGAAAAGATACAGGGTGTTTTTTATTTGTGACTATAACTTGGAAAGTAATTATCCGATTAATTTGAAAATTATAATAAACATAAAATTAACAAAACATCGACTAAAAATAGTGATTCATACACGCTGAATATTATAGTTTTCACGAATTTCATTGGCAGCCTCGAAAATTCTTTGGCGCAACTGTTGTTTCGTGTTAATTACCTCACGGTGAACCATCTGTTTAAAAAAAACCTAAAAAGAATTGAAGTCGTCCTTTACGACAATCTCACAGGACCAAACCGGCCGATCCATCCGCCATTGAAATAGTCATTTAACCATTCTGTAACGATTCTGCCATCGCGAGGAGGTCTTATTGGAAGAACATCTGCCTAATGTTTAAAAGGATGTCTGCAAGTTTATTATGCAGCTGGAACCTTCTACTCCATATTACATGCGAGTTCTCTAACGAATAATGGCGCAGGTTTTGAAAGTTTGTAATTCCGTCCCTGATAAAAATGGCTTCATCGCTCCGACAAAAAACTCCACGTTGCTCCCCAGGATGACGAGCTTGAACACTCGTACCATGGTAAGGATGTAATTTCTCTCTAGGCAGAGATCGCGAAACAAAACTTTGTGAAAGTCTAACTGCATACAAATTCGGCGAGTACTTGTACTAGAATTGTTCAAAACCCAACAAATTGCAGCTTCCTCTCGCATTACATTTTCGCGTTGCGATGCACTATCCCCTCGGGCTCGCGGAAGATCAACCTCGCTCAGTCTTCGAAATGCTGAAGTAAAGACCTGACTCTGGATGGTATTCCCTAACGGTTGCTGTGGCGCTATTTCTCTTGGAGTAAAATCACCCATTTCGAAACGAAATCGTTCGTTTAAAGATACAAGTCTTTCAAACAATTAATTTCTTGATATAGTTCCAAAATTACGATTGTCTGTCATAATTAGACTACTTGATTTTAAAAATTCAAATCTTTACATTCCAAATATAGATTTTTTAATAACACCCTATATATTTTTAAGAGAGCATTTTGGTACTAAGGTGTAGTAGGTTAATTGCTTCGTTTTGGCCTAAAGAAGATGTGGTTAATTTTTTTGCAACTAATTATGACTCACCCTGCATATGATATATTTTATGTGGAATGGCAATTGCTTCAGTTTAGATTTATCCATTATAGCGGCAGAGACGCTGAGTCTGGGGCAGAAAGAATGGGTTCGATCCAAGTCACGTCAACGGTTTAACGATCACAAAAATATACTGCTGACTGCACTATAGTTCCCCAATCCGGCAATGTCATCAATGGGGCCAAAAATCTTGTCAAAAAGAAGAGACCGATGCACCAGCAGTGAGCTGCGACTGACAAGGACAAGCCAGATGAGCCCTAATGGTTTTAGGTAGTTAATAAAGTTAATTATGCATAAATAAATATAGACCTACACAGAGTTATTCATTAAAAGCCTCTAATTTAGTTTCCATGTACAAAATGAGTCTATAAATTAATTTCGAAGTTCTATAAAACAATAATTATGAGGTTCAATAAATCCAGGCGCATCAAGCCAATTTCATACAAAAGCTCGTTACTAATTCAGTATAAAATATATTTTGCGGTAAACCATGTGTCCAGTTGCATTTAAAACCTGGATAATGGATTATTTACTATTAAACAATGCAGAACCAGTTTTTGGATAACATTTATATACCGACATTTTAAAACTAACAGTTGGAACAGGTCAAGATTAAAACAAACTTATTTAATCCTTAACATTTCAATGATGACAGGTATGTCATTGCTAACGAGTTCTCAATTTTTCAAACCGAGATAATTCGCTAAAGGCCTTTTTAAACTTAATTAAAAACAGTAACATTTATTATTTTAACAATAATGAGTCTTAATTTCATTTAAGCGCTTTAAAATAAGGCTAATGAGCGTTGGTTGTTAATTGTAAATGCTGCCGCAAAACAGGCCGCGTTGCTGGGACGGTTTTTGAGTAACATGCAGATACGGCGCGATCATTAAACTTTATATCTTTTTGCCGGCCTTCTGGCTATATTAAACCCAGCAAAGAATTGAAAAGGGAAAGCAGGAAAAGCTAAATTGTGGAAACCACTCGTAAAAACGTTATAGGGAGTAATTCGTTGCCGGTTTTTCGTTTTCGGATAATTTAACAGTTTCGACAACTTGAATATATTCGTGATAAACGGCTGTAACAGAAAACGGGAGGAATTTATTTTTTAACGCTCCATTCGCAACTTCTATTTCCCAGCAGTAAACGGTAAATCAGCAGATGGAATCAGACCACAATCATCAAAACAATATACTGTTGGAGCATCGAATCGCACCGTTTTAAATTGAAAACTGCAGCATATATAACTTTGTGGCTCTTCCTATATTTAAACCAGTGACACGCTATATCCTACTAACCAGTGGTGTCTGTAGGATACTTGTCTGAAGCCTTCTAATTAATGCACTTTATGAAGTGGTTCAGAGAATGAAGTTTGTTAATTGAGATGACATTATGTTTGGTAGTTACTGAAGTGTTGGCGTCTTGTTGAGGGGATGTTTAAGGTGTTAGATCAGGTCAAACCCTCTTGTGATAGCAATTGTAGCCTACACTAACTCTCATTGAAAACAAACACAGATTATTTTAAAACTATATTAACAAATTCAGAATTTATACATCATTTCAAGTTCAATGTCTACGCTATTTTGCTGTTTTTGCTAATTCAGCATGATCTACTGAACTGGTTTTTATTTGCAAGAAATAAAGTATATAAATATAAAAAAAATTAAACCACGTAAAATATTTCTTAAGGGTTAAGCTCTCCACAATTTCTTCCTAAAACTTACATTTCAAAATGTCATTATTCTTACAAATTCTCGTAAGTTTTCCAAGAGATATATTATAGAGATACGGATTATTACGTAGTAAAATCACCACGGACAAACGTTTTTGCTTTCAGCTTGAAATTTTTAATACATAGTTCAACTCAATATTAAATTCTAGTTCGAGATTAAAGTCGCAATCAATAAAATATTTTGGTTTGGCGCTTCCGCGCCTTAGATTTTCCTAACTAAATATTAGAGATCTTAATATACAGGGTGTATGAGACCACCCGTATCAGTATTTTTTTTAAAGAACGGTGAGTCGTAGAGAGTTGGGATAAAAACATTTATTATAAAAGTCATACTAAAGAATCAAATGGTGATATTATTATTTCTCGAAAAAGTCGGCATCACGAGTAGTTTTGTCCACAATGTCCAGAACTCCAAAATTTTAAATGGCACCACAAGTCGAAAAACGTATTGTTGAAAAGATCGTCAAAAAAGAAGAAAGTTTTGTAGGAAAAATTATTTTACTACTACCACCCCTTTTAAGTAATATTCGATTAAAGTTATTAAATTTGAAATTCGTTATTAACAAAAAAAATTGAAAAGTCGGCTTTTAAAGTCTAGTTACCGAATTAAACAATGTTACACACACGTTTTAATGTCAATAACATTTTGAACACTTGTAACATTGTTTAATTCGGTAACTAGATTTTAAAAGCCGACTTTTCAATTTTTTTTGTTAATAACGAATTTCAAATTTAATAACTTTAATCGAATATTACTTAAAAGGGGTGGTAGTAGTAAAATAATTTTTCCTACAAAACTTTCTTCTTTTTTGACGATCTTTTCAACAATACGTTTTTCGACTTATGGTGCCATTTAAAATTTTGGAGTTCTGGACATTGTGGACAAAACTACTCGTGATGCTGACTTTTTCGAGAAATAATAATATCACCATTCGATTCTTTAGTATGACTTTTATAATAATTTTTTTTATCCCAACTCTCTACGACTCACCGTTCTTTAAAAAAAATACTGATACGGGTGGTCTCATTCACCCTGTATAAAGCAAAGTCCTGACTCCACTCATTCACTCGCTCACTCACTGACTCATCAAAGCCCAGCCCAAACCATTGGACCTAGAAAGCTGAAAGTTTGCCCAGAGGTTCCCTGTATGATGTATATGTTACAGTGAATGCAGGGAATTAGTAAATGTTAGCAATTTCTAGTGAAAGTTGACATTTACTAATATGTTAGTAAAAGCTGGCAAATAAAATTCATGATTGACATTCACTAGTAATTGTTAGCAATTACTAGTCCTACCCAGCAAATGTCTAACTATAAGCTGTGGGCGCGTTTGCCTACTGGGTACAAGATTATACGAATCTTGTACTGCACATCGAAATGCCACGCGTCACTACCGTGTTTTAACAAGTAAGATTCCATTTACTTGTTTCTACTCAGAGATTAGTTTATTATTACACATTATACAGGATGTTTCAGAATAACTGTTCCTAATTCTCAGAATTGAGAGAGGGCATGTTATTCAACATTTTTTAATAATAAACTAGTGTTCGGAAATACTTCCGTTTCAGGTAATACGACATTAACGAATTGAGTACTTGAAATAATCTCAATGTGAAAAGTAACGATTTTATTGATTTCCAGCGGTAGCAATTTTTATTAATATTTAAAAAATGGTATTACACAAAAATTATAAGAATTGTTCAAAATTATGGCCGCCATTGCCGATACACAAGGTATAACGATGTGTGATCGACCGACGAATTCTTCGAAATATCTGCGGACGATCACGAATGTCATCAAAAGCAAGAATAATTCGAGCCACTAACTCCTCTGCTGTGTCCACAGGTGTCGCATAGACGAGTGATTTAATAGGACCCCAAATACAAAAATCAATTGGAGTCATATCTGGCGAACGTGCAGGCCAAAGAATAGGACCTTGTCTCCCAATCCATCGGTTTCGAAATTGTGCATTTAAATAATCTCGAACATTTAAACCGAAATGCGCTGGTACACCATCATGTTGAAAGACTCAATTCCTTAATGTCGTATTATCTCGAAACGGAAGTATTTCCGAACACTAGTTTATTATTAAAAAGTGTTGAATAACATGCCCTCTCTCAATTCTGAGAATTAGGAACAGTTATTCTGAAACACCCTGTATATTAGTTCTAAGAGTTCATTTTTCTTTATAAGCGGTTTTTATACTTTTATGAGAAATATACTTTTATTTTGAGCCTAATTTATTACTTTTACTGCCACATACCAGTGAATGTTGCTTTTTCTAGTAATTGCTAGCACTAACTAGTAAAAGTCAACAAGGATTGCAACGAAAACAACAATCACTACTGCAACTAGTAACTGAGTAACTGCTAGCTTCTGCGAGTAAATGTTAGCATTAACTGAACTTCCAGCTTTTACTGTAACATATACAAGGAATAAGGAAGGATATAACCCTAAAGGGGTAAAATGGGGGTTTCAATTTTGTATGAAAAAATTATATTAAATAAACATTTGACTTGAAACTTCGTAGGAGTAGTCCTAAAAACAAATAAGCAAACACGTAATTCGTGATTTTCCGAAAATCAACCTTTTAGTGGGTGAAATGGGGTAAATAAGCATAAAAATCGATATGGGTGTCGTTATTGAGGTTTTTTGAGACGTTGATTGCGAAAATGGCATTTATTTGTAAGTCCTAGACGGTTTCCTGCGCGAGCGAAGCCGCAGGCAAAACCTAGTTACACATAAAGCAGTCGATTCTTGTATAGAAGAAAGAACACTTTTTGAAGTTTTTTCTGTATTAAAACCAGTTTGTTACTATATAGTTGCAAAACACTGTCAAACTGACACCATTTTTTATCCTACTAATAACCGAGAATTTTAACTCAATACCTGCTATTTTCCATTGTAAATATCTACGTTCGACAATGTACGATTTAAAATCACAAAAATATTTGTTTTGACAAGTAACACCAACACCTAACGTTTGCTTGTCACTATACAGAAAAGGGGTCGTTATAGTAAGGTCAGGCATTTCTAAAATATATTTTAATTGTGTGGAGTAGTGCTGTCCACAAACATTCCATAAAGTAGTTATTAATACATAACAAGCCCTAGTAACCCCATATATAAAAATGTTAAGCATATAATACGAACGTCGCAATCCAAACAATGTAATTGCTTAAATTGCTGGATTATATGGTGGGGGTGAACCATCTTCACGTGCACTTATGCCTCAAGTTGGGCTCACTGTGCTACCTCCAAGTCACACTTGTATGTATATGTATGTATATGTTGATGTGTAGCCTTATTCCTCCACCTATCACCTCTTAAGAGAAATTTCTCTCTAACCATAATTAGCATTTAATACAAATGTTATTTTTGAATGTTAAAATTATTGAAAATATTTAATTTACAGCTTTAGAATAATTTATGATAAATTACAGTTTTTCAATGTCAGTTTTATAATTGATTGAATGAGGACTTTTAAAAATTTCTATCATTTCCATTATTAGGCGTTTTTGTAGGTTATTTTCTCTTTGTAGTATTTTTAGGGATTTAAAATAAAAGTTGTGAAAATTCTCAACCGCGTGATCGGAAAATGCAGTGTTAGGTTGATTAAGTTTTTCAGTTTTAACTTTTATTGAATTTTTTAACTTCTGTTTAGTATGTCCAATATATTTTGCTTCGCAATTGTTGCAACTCAACTCATATATTACTAATACATTTGATTCGTTATTTATTTCTATATTATCTTTAAGGTTGTTAAAGAAAATTTTCCCGAGTGTTTTGATTTTTTAAAAAGCTACCTTAAAATTATATTTACTAAGTTCTTTTTTTAAAACTAAAGATACATTAGGAATATATGGTAAAGTTATATAATTAGGGATTGTTTTAGTGTTTATGCAATTATTAAATTCTTCATCAAAACAATTTGGTTGTAAATTTATAGAATGTCTTTTATTTGTATTTTTTATTTATTTTAATCTATTTTCAATTGTTTTTTTTTATTAATTTTGTTTATGAAATTTGTTTGAAGATAACACTACTAAAATTAAACCAACTCTTTTGGTTATTCTTGTCTTCGAGTCCCTTTACTTTCTTCTTCGTTTCTGTTAGCACGGCGATGTTGATCCTATGTTTTATGACTTCGTCGATTACCAAAAATCGCAGTCCGTTTTCGTGAACTTTTTCTAAAACCATTGTTTCCGTCCGGTTTGCTAAATAATTTTATCTACTCCAGTGGGATAAGTAACTCATTACGTCACTCATTTGGCTCTATTTCAGTTAGGTAATGAAGCTCATTACACCACTCAGTTATGTAATGGTTTCATTACGCAACTGAGTTGTGTAATGACTTCATTACCTAACTGAAATAGTGTCAAATGAATGACATAATGACATTTGCCTACTAAAATATTTTTGAAAATGACAGATCTGACATTTCTCTTAATGCACTTTTCTCAATTTTAGGCAGTCGTAGATAAAATTTTGTACAATACATGTGTGATAATGCATCATTAATATACTTGTGTGCTTACATAACTCGTGCTACTCACTCGTTTGTAACTTACACACACGTATATTAATGATGCTGTTATCCCACTTGTATAGTAAATAACTATTAACGACTTGATTTATTTTTTGGAGGCTGAGTTGCTAAGCCAGTTTCAACCACCATTCAGGAGACAAGGTTTTTCTGCCAAAGTTGTCTCCTTCAGTGGAAAAAATCAGGTTTTAGGGCGCCGAAAACTCGCCCATGTTCCAAGTATTTGAATGAATACAAAAATCGATAGGTGAAATTGTGCTAACTTCTATCGGAATTTTTGTATCTGTCTTTATTATAGGGGTAAGAGAATAAAACGCGCAATCTCGTTCAGTGGCGGATCGCTGTAAGGGGCCACGGAGTCATGGCTCTGATATAACATTTTTTTATTCCGAAAGATTCTTAAACACAGCATAAATAATTTTTATTTTATGAATATAAACCGTACGATAAGCGCTTGCTTACTTTAACGGCGCATTGGGGCCTGATGGAAATGGCGCAGCTTTTTGACAATTTATGGGCTGCAGAGAGCGGATAGAAGTGAAAAACATAGGTTTAAAAAGAGACTGTGTAGCATTGAATCGGAGCCACTTCACATTTGGCTTAAGCAGTCTGACTGAGGCTGTCTCGAGTTATTGATTTCCATGCTTACAACTTTGGTACGTACCACGATTTCGTCCAGTACCGTGACGTCCTGGGATTTCATTCATATGCAAGGTTGCAGGCTCGACGTGTTATTTTAATCACAATGATTTGTATTAATTACCTAATAGTTCTCATTATATTCTTTTTTTAATCATCACTTACGCCATTGAACTTGTTACATCAGTTCAGTACGCGAATGTCAGATAATATGCATAGTATTACTACTTTAATACTAGAACTAATTATCACTAAAATTATGAACACAACCATATTTATTGTGCAAGTAAATAATTAACAGGAAGTTATGTATAGTTTTAACAACTGAGTATTTTGCTTCAACAAGACAAGCCTGTTACACGCTGAGAGATTCTAAAAGAAACAAAGTTTAGTTGAAAGTAAAAGTGATTGAAAGGCGGGCGTCGAATCTAGCTCGAATGCAACATACTGGATCTGTCTGTCCATGCGTAGGAAAGACCTAAACAAATGTCAGTCACGACATAACCTCAATATTTTGCTATTAAGCTAATTGTTGTAGCACAAATCCAGAACGACCTTTTCAATCAATTAAGCTGCTCTTGTTGTTGCTCTTCAATTCATCTGCTTGAGCACTGGCTTTTCCAACGTGCCGTAACGACAGTATCACTTTGGTCTATTTAATTTGACAGTCGGACTTGACGGAGTCCGCAACGTCTTTAAGTTAAGCTGCCAAAAAGAATGTTTCTGCAAAGTCTATTATGTGTGAAGGCGATGCTATTTCATAATGGAAGTTACAATAGTCGAAAATTTTCCGTTCGAACGCGATAGTCGACAGACCTCGCTCGAAATATAGAAAAGTACGAGTTTTTCACGACACGAACTCGGAGATAATTACGGGGAGTTTCGTATGTTACTATTGATGAGGGCCGGATCGTGACCGAAATATCCAGACAGTTATTTGTGAATAAATTTACCTGCGAGGGTGGGGTTGTTTATTCCCAACTTGGGGCTCGGCCGCGCCTCTTGAAAAGTTCCATCTCGGAACTTTCATGAACTTATAAAAATAAGGCGTCGTCGGCATGTTTGATTAATTTAAGGAACACCCAAAACGGTGTTATCGGAATTTCCATGAATATCTGATACAATCTATTTTGGCCATTACTGATGAAACGACAGGCAACCGCGAGTCTGGGGTCTTGCTTTATAAATGACCCTATCGCGGCGGTGGCTATCTAACCTCACATATTATGTTCCGGCCCAGCGCTGTCAAACTCCATTTGGCATGCACGCCAAACCCATCAGCGGAATGGCGTGGCCGGTCGAATCGCTATTTATTTCTTAGCGCGCTCGTCTTTGCAGCCACGGATAATGGGTTCGGAAATTTTTCAAATTAAATATGACGGAAAGCAGACGCCAGTGGCCTCGAACCGTCCAGAAATTTTGAAACAGATTGTTGAAGTGTTTCTTCATCCGTTCTATTAACGACCGGGATATAGCGGCAATCAATACTTGAAAACTATTTGACAAATGAATAACTTACAGCTGATGGCAAGCAGAGAAAAAACAATTAAATTAGCTACAGTGAATCGATGCCGTTCTAATTATCCCTGAAATATGCATGAACTTACTGCATTGCTCACAACCTTGTACAGCAAACTACATCGCTCATTGCTAACGTCAACCAACCCTCATTAATTGATTGTTTCTTAGAGAGAACAATAGTTTATTATTTATCATTTATCACATATAAATCATTTAAAAATTGTATGACCTTTCAAATCATCCTAGCCAACGTATTTCTTGACAAAACTGTAATTACAAATCCTAATATGGCCAAACCCAATTTAAAATTGCTCTATTGTTAGGTGATTATATACAATCAGATCGATTGTTTTGAATATTAATGTAGTTGCCAGACACTTCATTTGAACCAACACTCTCCTATGGTAGGGCATTGGCTTCAACTTCAATAAAATAGCATTCAGTTCATAATATCAGCACATAACCTAGCACTACATACTTTTATCAAGTATTTATGCTTCAATACTGGCATTTAATCTATTTGAATGTTAATGTTAATGCAGTAACTTTTCCAATTATAACGGATGTCCTATTCCTTTCATTTTTAGTATAATATTACACTTTATTTCATTATCTTGTTTATGTAAATAGCTCTAGGCGATGTAATGCAACCCTAAACTAACATAATAACTATTTATGTTACAAGTACGAAATTAATGACTTTTTTTGACGAGCTACAGTTTATGACCAAGCGAGCCCAGCGCGCAAGGCCCATAAATAAGGCGAGTCTAAAAGTCCGCTTTCGTGCGAGTTACATACATAATTTTTTATTTGACTGCTTTGGAAGCGTTTATTCTGATTATAAAATGACGGTTTAATCGAGGAAGACGGGAGAAGTCAAGGAGGTCATGGTCATACCGTAAAATGGGAGTGTCTATTTCATTTCGACCAATGGAAATGGTTGTTGGTTTTTGTTGAAGTTGAGTAAAAGTGATACTTTGTGAGGTGAACCGGACGCGTTCGACTGACGAGCATAAGCGTAAGTCCAGGCGAGGCGCACAACGTTACTTTTATCCGCTCTTAATACATAAATAACTATTTTGAATTTAGTAAGTTAAATTTCGGACTTGACAGGTGTCAAAAAGTGACAGTAACAATGTGATCCCTTCCGTAACAATGGTCAATAATGATCAACTTCTCAATGCAAAAATCGGCCAATAATGATATGTTTATAGACTAGTAGTGCAAATAGCTATTTATTTATTAAGAGCGTTGCCTCGTTGAACAATTTATTCCGCATGCCATAAACATACTTTTTGCTGGTGTTACATACAATATTTTTCTACAAATGTTAACACAAATAGAAAAATTTAGTTGGTGCTATTTTTCTTGGTACATTGTATTAGATAGTCTACGTTAAGTTGACATAGACATTTACACCAACGCGTGCAATTTACCTTTTTATTGCACGTTACTTACTATTGGTGACGTAATACGAGCGCTAAAATGAAAAGTTCAGTAAACAGTTACTTTGGATTTTAACACTAGAAACTACAAAAAGTTGTCACTGTTGATATAATCGCGCAAAAACGTCATTTTATTTTCAAACGTCATAAAAGTGACAATTTATGTGACAAAGTGAATGCGTTGCTTTTATCCCTAGGTTTAAAAGTACTTCAAAACTTGATAAGCTTTCGAATATTTGCGACAATGGCCTTCTTGATTGTCGGGAACTGGCAGTCGTCAATTCTCGATAATCATAATTTTTGAAATATATATTTACTAATGAAGTCGAGTAGCGCAGATGGGTAAGCGCTTCCTTTGCATTAAGCAAGTCCTCGGTTCGAATCCCGGGAGGGCCGGAATTTTCCGCAGCCTTACGATTTGAACCGGGCTCGGTGAGACCATTCGCAGTTGGGCACCAAATTAACTGTGCCCTACTCACAACCACAGACCTACAAGATAAACAAGGTCAACACATCATCATGACACACACTTCACGCAATGGTTGCTGTGCAAGCACAATAGGCGCACTCCAACTCTGTAACCCGAATCCGGCGCAAGTTGAGCATTGTACCAGCAGGTGCAAGCACAAAGCACCAGCCTCTACACCGCAAGGTAAAACGAGGTTATCGATTACACATACATACATACATACATTTTTATTAATATTATTTCGGGCGTTTGAAAATAAAATAGCATATGCTATTCGGAGTAAAAATTACTTTGTGTGCCTCACCCGGACTTGTCTGACTCGCTCACGCTCGTAGGTCAAACGCGTCAGGTCTCGCCACACATTACTTTCGCTCCTAATAACATAATATATTATTTGCATGTTGTACCATTGTACGCAAAAATATCTGGGACAAGGGCTGATTTTGGGGATTTTAAGCTATATAAAACTAGCCTATGCAAAATCTAAAATTCCAATCTCAACTGACCGACACTGACAGTAATTTTGACAAGGTTTCCTTGATATTAACTAAATTTATGGCCATGTTTACAAAGAGTAACACAAACTAAACCAGATACTTTTGCATACAATGGTACATATCAAAGCAGTACTAAATGAATGTTTTCTTTTTTGGTACCGTTGCATTTATATAAAAATAGATTAGCCTAATTGGAAAATTCGTCCTCATAGCTATTCAAAAATTTACCTGCACCCAACAAACTCCAAGTATAATTCATACTACAGCGACTATTTAGTTTTCCTCACAAGAGGTTAAAGAAACTGTAAACACAGCGGATTTGAAAATTGGTATCGATTTTTATACTTATTTATCTACTACCGCGGCCAAAAAACGTCGCACTTAGTTTTATCCACAGTGGCTTAGTGTGTATCTGACTACTTTATCATTTTTCACATTTTGGGGTTATTGTCGTATTACTAGCTTACAGTAAAAGACATGACGGATGATATTAAGTGACCATTTCTCTTCTAATTTTGCGATAGCCAAGTCTTTTTCGGCCTCGCTTAAAACATGGCTCGGCATTTTAAGTTTTGAAGACAGAATGTCAATTGTACAACTGACAAGTAACTTACTTTAGTCCACTTGATAAAGCCATACAAACCGTGCGAACATTTTTGGCCCCAATAGTAGCACGACAAGGGCGATAAACGCTAGTTACGAACGAGGTGAGTACAATATTTTATGTAAATACCGGAATATTCACAGTTAAAGCAAGTTTATAATTTTTATAAATTTTTGCAACCTACGCTGTCATTGCTTGTCAAACTGACAAACAAGGCGATAAGCGGACCGTAAAGGCCTCAATAGCCCTTGGGGTGTAAGATTATACATTCCGTCCCTCAAAAATAGGGTATAAAGTGAGCAGTTAGGCCCGCTCGTAAATAAAACTATAAAATATGTAAAAATTCGATTTAGAAAAAGATTACGGTTGGTAAGATTTTTCGTAAAAGCAATTGCTTAAGAACTGTTAAATAGTACTTTAATACTTCAAAAATAAACCAAAACATGTAACGCGCAATCTAGTTGCTATGAAGAAGCTCGTTTTGTTAAAAATTATTAACTGTCAACTTGACAAAGCGTTTAAGGACGAACAGAAAGTGTTTACAGTAACATTTCCATAGCAACGATCTTGACATAGATGAAATGTGACATTTTCTAGGCCACCAAATGTTATTAAAAAAGCCAACTTTCTATTACGGAGTAGGAAAAATATTTTTAATCTACCACCAAGGCCTCCTCGAATTGCAAATTCCAAAACATATTTAAAATTAGTTATAAGCCCAAATATGAAATTGGAATTCACAAATGTTTCTTCAATAATAATTATATATAATCAAACCATTACAAATAACAAAACCCTTTGTTCGGATATAAATTCACGCAAGAGATATACATATTTTGTATAGTTATTCTCTGAATGATGTAATTTTTGACAGTGGTCTATTATGAGATGTTTTTACCGGACTTTTTCCACTGTCTTCGGTGTTTATCGCACGACGTTTCGGGAGTTTTTGATCTACTCTCGTCCTCAGGCGAATAAAATTTTGGTTAGTCCTGAGAAGGACTGATTTTTGTCGGAGCCGGACATTTGGGCGCGGCCGTTTGGGCGCGGCCGTTCGGACGCGGCCGTTTGGGCGCGAAGACACTTGGGCGCAGAGCCACTTGGGCGCGAGACATTTGGGCGCGAGGAAGTTAATTAACGTATATTAGTATTAGCTAGCTTTACTATTCATAGGTCTGAAAATTTATTTTAAATAACGAAAATTACCTAAACACGTCCAAGGAGGTGGCGGGCGGCAAAAACTTAGTATGGATATATTAATTGTCAAAAATTAGAATATTATTAAAGCAAGTTAAAAATTTTAACTTTCCGGTGAATACTAGCAACTCTTTTGCGGAGATTTATTACATTAAAATAATAAGTAACAAAGAATAAATGAATAGAGATTGGGTACAAACAGAGCTATTGATGAACCATCCAACCATTTGGAGATTCGTCGACAGCCTGAAAACTATTCAACGAAGGAGAGATGTTGCTTATGAACAGTTACTTGCGGGAAATGAGCCCACTGAAAAAAAAACAAAAATGTATCCAGTCTGATAGAAAATAAAAAATTTGGTTAAAGATTATAATAATCAATATAATCATGTAGACGGCGTAAACAATAGGGACATTCTAGAATTTTTAAGAGCCATTTCGTACAATTATGAAATAAATGCGTAGGTGCTTCTTGTTTATATTTTAAAAAATTGTATATATTTATTTTAAGAATAATATGTATTATAATGGTAAAAATGTCAAAAATAAATTTTGATTATTAAAATTAATCTTTTTATATGATTATTTATTATTATTCTTATTTCTGCTTTTATCTTCAGTTAGTCGGTTCATAACATAACGAAAATGATTGATTACTTTAAAATTTAAGGTTTATTGTTAAGTATTATCATTATAAACAAAACTCGAAGTCGACTAGTTTCGGTCAAAACAGAACACATATTAGAATCATATTAAACATTAGAACCATCAATCGATTAAATATAGTACAGCATTATTCATTTACCAGCACAATAAATGCATTTTTATTTAAAATTATTTTCAACACCTATATATAATCTATTTCCATCTTTATTTCAATTCAGAATTATTATTTCATATCTAACATAGGTACTGCCTTTTTTATGTATTCAGAATTATTTCAAAACTAATCTAATATTCTACCTTCTTTATTTTTATTCGGATTTATTTCAAAATTTATCTAATATAGGTACATACTACCACCTTATTTAAAATTAATCTCATAACGGTTTCAATAAATAATTGGATTATTCTTTTAATATTGTTTGATTAATTACATTAACTTCTCAGGATAAATAATGATTTAATAAATGTTTGTTTATTTATGCCAAATTGAAATTATTCACACTTAATGTGATCCTGAATTCCAATGTTGACCCTTTCTCGCGCCCAAGTGTCTCGCGCCCAAGTGTCTCGCGCCCAAGTGTCCCCGCGCCCAAACGGCCGCGCCCAAATGTCCTAGACCGGATTTTTGTACGTCTTTTCACGTATACGCGCACTGGTGGCCTAGTAATAAAAGTGACAAACTCGTAATCACAGCGATCAGTGGTCCCAGGTTCAAACCTTGGGGTAGGCGCGAGTATATGTGAAAAGACGTACAGAAATCAGTCCTTCTCAGGACTAACCAGAAGTTTATTCACCTGAGGACGGGAGTAGATTAAAAACTTACGAAACGTCGCGTCGTGTGCGTCAACACCCAAGACAGTAGAAACAGTCCGATAAAAAAAAACATCTCATACTTTATATAGCACGCGTATGTAGCTATCCGCAGCAAAAGCAGTAAATAACTTATTATTCTTCTAGCGTGTTTCAGAACTATGGGATCAAACTACTAGGGGGTATTCAGTGCGACCGACGGTAGAAGACATTTGAGTATAGGAACCCATGCCCGGAAATGTCTCCCTGGTCCACTGGGATTCTATGACACCTTAAGACAGTTGAAAAAATTTGAATGCATTTTATTTCTGTCTTTTGTACATAATAGAACCACAACAATTGTTCAAAATGTCGCCCTCCAACTGCAATATATCGGTTTGAACGTCGCACATGATTTCGGCGGACTCGACTGAAAATTTGGTCGTTTTGAACCACCTCAAATGCACTGTAATTCGCGCAATCAAGTCTTGATCAGTTTCCACTGGAGTTTCGTAGACTAGAGACTTTATGTGTCCCCACAGAAAAAAATCTAGTGGCGTTAAGTCAGACGATCTGGGAGGCCAAGGAACTGGACCACCTCTGCCAATCCAATGTTCCCCAAAGTGTTCATTCCCATACTCACGGACTTGTACAGCAAAGTGCTGAAACCACATTTGTTGTCGAACGTTTAGCCGAACATTTTCAAGAGGCTCCACTAAGACTTCCTCCAAGAAACGCATGTAGACAGGTCCCGATAAGCGTTGACATTTGAGTAATTGAAACACATTTTGCTTTTTAAACTGTCTTAACGTGTCATAGAGTCCCAGTGCACCAGGGAGACATGGGTTCCTATACTCAAATGTCTTCTACCGTTGTACTGAATACCCCCTAGTAGTTTGATCCCATAGTTCTGAAACTCCCTGTATATATTAATCTACTAAGATATTGATCTCCAATCAACGAATAATCAACTTTATTAAACCATAAATACACCATGAAAACTCGACTTGTAAGTACCTAATCAAATTTAGCGAACTTTTATATCTGTATTTATCGAAAACTTTAGCAAACTCCAATTTCATGACACATTTTTCAATAGCGTTTCATTACTACAGTTTCTTCTTCCGACACCAAAAACGTTATCTTCTAAAACTTTCTTAAGTTTTACTATTCATGTTTTACGCGTTCTTGTATCCTTTAGTTTCAAGAGCGCAGAACCAAAACTGCTAGCAATTATTATATAGACAATTAGAACGTTTCCAACATTTGAAAATATTAGATAACCTACTCTGATTATATTAGTCAATTTAGGTTATTTGAAATTCAAGATATTCAAAGAGCGAAGCAGTTCGTGGCTGTTTGAGAATTCCTGGTCTAAACCAATGTATTTTTAACACGGAGCAGGCATTTTATACCCTAACCGCACAATTTAACCAAACTTACTGACCTACCGATACATTTTACGAGCTAACTACCAAACCGCAGATTTTGATGGGAGCTGGCACAGTGACGTAACTATCAACAACTCAATCCGGCAGAAGGAAGTACTGCTAATAATAGCGGAGTGAGTGTATACAACAAATAACGACGTTCATGACTCCATAAATCTGTAAATTGGCGCTTTCATTTTGAACAAACAATCAATGAAAATTCCAATAAAAGCACAGAATGAGCGAAAACAATGGACTACGCCACTGTTGTGACGAACTAATCAAAAATAAATTAAACAATTAGACCGCAAATGGCATCGTATTGTCGATGAATGAATAAAGCTTCGCATGAACGACCTTTTTAATTTGTACAGCATCAGCTTCATTGTGCTGATCTAGTGGGCTGGCCGAAACGGATAAAACAGGCCTGGGGCAAGAAATCTGAAACGGACATTTGGTAACTAGTACCGATTGTAAACAATCTTTACATTTCCATTTTCACTCTCAATGTATCAAATTAACTAATTAAATATCTTGTTTTTAGATTATGCCATTTGATATTTTTACTATGGATGTAAAACAGTTAAAACCGTTATCATAACTATTTTTGCTATACACTCCGTTTCGATTCAAGTAAAAGTAATAATTATTTCGCTTACAAATGCAAAAATAAGTGAAAGAAAAAATAAATAGTTGCCTAGCCGGCACCAGGAATCGAACCCGCGACTCTTAATATACTGCAGGGCCGTACAACCGCTGCCTGCGACTGCCTTAAAGAATGTTTCATAAAGAGGCGTTTATAAATTGCAAACAACGCTAGCGCTTTTTAGAGCTAACCAATGCAGACACCGGAGTAAATTGGAAAAGATATCAAATTTTTGGGAAGAATGCAAACTTGACGCCTCCCTTCATCTCGAAATAATAAAACAATGACGGGGTTAATTGCCCCTTCACTCCACGCTACTTCCCTCGCTGAAAACCTATACAGCCTCCGTGATGAACTTATAGGATCCTTTTTGAAGGTAATTAATTAATCTGAAGGACGACTATTCGCAAAGTCTTGCGAAGGGCACACAGAGGATCGCATTCAGTGGCGGAGCCGGCGTAGCGCCCGTGAATACAGATTCGCCTCGCCAATACTAATCTAATCTTTTTAAATTAATTACTAGGGAGATAGGTATGCAGGGCGAATACCGTAAAAACAAACTCGCGGAGCAGTGGTGGCTCGTACAAAAAAGGCGCTTCTCCATTGAACTTAGCTTTAAAGAGAACTTAACTATTTTCTCATGATTTTATTACAGAAAATGTTAAGAACTAAACTGTAATTATTTGCAACCCAGCAGAATAGTTTGTTTTCAATGTTTTCATGTCTCTATGTCACTATGTGTCTGGATTTGCGATCACCCGGAGAGATGATCACTAACGCTTTACCTGATACGTAATTATCACTGATCCAGGAAGCGCACCTGAATAGCCTGGGATGCTCATTTCCTACAAATGCTTGGAATGCTTGTTTATTTTTGTTTGCCTGCCTGATTGTAGAATTTGGCTACTTTGTATTTACGAGCGTGTGTGACCACATGCCACATGTAAGAGCCGTCTGATCGCCTTGCTTCTCCCGGTGTCGTGTTTTTGATCTACAACCCTTAGGCCGAAGGGGCGTTATGGAATTTTTGGGTAAATCGCTAACCAGTAAAGTTGCGCATGAGGGCCGATCTAAATCCAGGAAAAATATATTCCTCAAGAGACCGCCGGCAACACTGAAACTAACATAGTGGACTTTTTCAGATATGCGGTCGTATCGAGCACTGTCACGGCCGTAGGTAAATTCACCTTGCTACTACAACAGCCTTATCGCCAATCTGTATGTGGAAATAAATGCTCTGCTGCTGGTTGGATATTAAAGTAACTAGAAACATATTTTGTGAATCAGATCATGTAAAAAAAGGCTCATCCGCTTCACTTGCATCACCGCCACTGGCGCGTGCCGTGTGGAATATCAAGAAGGCGAATCCCGAAGGTCAATGCTACTAATGGAAGGAATAATCGCTCTATTTTTAGGCCATCGCCGATGGCAGGCCTTGTTGTGTTCTGTGGTTCCTCAAACGAGCGAGCCACTCGAAACGATGGGCCATCAAGCGATAAACAACGCCCAATGCAATGGACAGGAAGCGGAGCCGTTCAATAAAACTAGTTTAAAATAGCTCCGTCCAAAAATAAGGCTGACAGAGATCATTTGCCTTCGAACGCATTTTGTAATTTTGAAGCTCGCTAATGAGATTAACGAATCATATCCACCCGTCGCACATCTGCGGCCTTAAAAACTCGGGCTCTCACAACTAAGAGGAATCTGCTGTTAAACAATCGGGCCTTCCAGAGGCAATTTCGAGCAACATCGTAAACGCCGGAAGCGCCCTTCTGGCAAAATTGAGCTGGCGTAAGTGAAATATATGCACACTCACCGCGAAAATTCCTTCGCGATGTAAGCAAAGTTAGACCATCATATTTCATATAGGTAAGAAGGGACATTAGGGCGGATTAATAGGGCGGGCAAGACGTATAGGCTGGTCTTATCGAACAACGAAACAACGTTCCTTACAGGTCTGGCCGAATTTATCGCCCCCTTGCGCAACGTATACTCTCCCAATCCCACACTTAATCTCGCGGAACGAACTGCGCCTACGAGAGATTTTCTTTTCATAAATATCTCGTGCAATCTGGGCATTACATGCTGAAAAAGTTGATTAAAAAACAGCTTTAAACCATCTGCTAAAATTCCTGAATATGTTGGTCTAATTAGAGTATGGACGTCGAAGGTAGCTGATTGCAGCTAAGGGATGAACTAAATGAACACCTTGAACTAAATATACACAATTAAAAGCTTCTACTTCTTTCTCCTTCCACCCCCTTCGCCAATATGAATATCCATGAATGTCTCAATAGTTTGGGAGGACTCTACCTTGTCTTCTACTTCTCGGTAATCCATCCCGAGCTATCTTTGCTAATCTGTCCCTGTTCATCCAATTAACATATTCATTCCAATAACTACCTACACCATGTGATTAATATTTGTTATTGTTCTTGTGGCTTTATCAGGCATTCTACGAGTACCTCTCAATGTGTGCCCTTCTATATTTTGTAGTACTCGTATCTCAGTTGTCACTCTGTTTTGCGCATGTCAGCTCGTATTTGTACTGCTCATTATTGCTCTTCTAAATGTTTTACATAAAGATGTTACGGCGCCGCCCAAATACTAAATATTTGCTGATCGTCTTATATCATCAGCAGGAAATCGGTAAGAGGCACGAGTGATTGGCAAACTCTGTAAACGCAATGTGAAGATGTTCGCGAGTGATTGACAACATCCGCTGACGCAGTGCAGTACGCGCGATTATCAACGCACGTACGACAAATTAACACGCCTTGCAGCATTCTGACACACTGCAAAAATACGACTTCCACTCTAATGATGCAAGCTGCAAAGTCTTGCGAAACGTTAGTGAATATGGATGCACAAACAGTAAAAAGGCCAAATATGCCTAAGTATCCCCGTTTTCAAGATACTCAAACAACACGAGCCACCAAAAAGCATGGATATCGAACGGGCTTTTGCTCGAGTTCACAAGGTGTAAGGCACATTAAGCCAGAGTTCATCTACAAATACTACGCGGTCTAAGCCAAAATTGTATGTTAAGAAGAATAAAATCTATCTCCCAGACGAATGTTTACCTATAAGCGGACAAGACCATAAAACCGAGGACAGAAAGACTCGTCGCGCAATCAGAAAAGATGAAGCAAAGCTGAACACCAGGGTTAATAAGTTGAGGGGCCATAAATTCCTTCGCTGACGCAATTGACAAGAGTAGATATAAACACCATCGGGGTAAGATGACCGAACTCTGCTTGACCCTCAAGATTAATACGCGTAGCACGCTAGTTATTAACTGCGTACTATTTATTTTTGTACAAATTAGTGCATTGTATGTGTGGTAATCATATTAACTTTTTGTTAAGGTGTTGTTAGCCGCAACGTATTTATTATTTACGTGAGTGTAAGATGGCGACTTCAATATAAAGAGATGCGGGCCGAACGAATAACCCTAGAGTATTCTTGCTGGTAATTTCTTCTGTCAGTTTTTTGTTGACTTGTGGGTGTGTCACTATTTAGTTCTTTTATTAGCTTTATTACATATTTAGGTATACTGTATTCAATTTACGCATTATAACCGAGTGGGTGGCAGGCTGGTAGTGGGTTAGAAACTTAAAACCTAACAGTTGGTTCTATTGCACGCTCCGCAACTATCATAGCATGTTGGTCATAATCCCTGTAAAAGGACTAGCCATATGCCAGAACTGCAGCCGAAAATTGCTTATAAAACCACACTCTGTGTGATAATAGCAGGCTCTCGGCCTATATTAGCAGGAAGAAGTTTGCTTTGTTTAAGTCCACAAAACACATGGATGCGGGTTTACTGTATTTTATTTTTTTTCCATTATTAGATGATAACAATGACATCAACAGTTGATATGTTTTTTCTAAAACTTTGCTGGTCTATACTGATGGTGATTTTAAGTACTGTCATCGTAGCAAGTGTATTTATGAACACTTTCAATGTTGCATTGAGTTGGCTAAATGCTGGTATTGTGATGTTTCGTTTCCAGTACGATGGTATAGTTCCTGCGTTTATAATATCTTGATAGAAGGATTTTCACTAGTCGACTAGATCTTTATTTTGGTGGGGACTAGTAGCTTTTCTAAGTGCATGTCTCTGTCCTGGTCTGCCTCGATTTTCTATCCCTTTTCTTCTTTGTAGAGGTTTAAATGTATTCAATCAATTCTTCTTCAGTTAATACTTTGAGTATGTTCTTTAGCCTCCTGCTTTGTTCTTCGTATCAGAAGCCACATTTTCCCCCATCCTCCATTGCATGGCGAGCTATTATATGCCTGTATTCCTGTTCCATTTTTTTACAATTAATGTTTACCTTGATTTCTTCAGTGAACCAAGACTCTTACTAGCCATTCTAGTTCCAAGAGCTTTTAGTGTGGATTCATTTTTTATCGTTTCTCAACGCTGTATTGTATAGTTCTACAGTTGTTGATGAATTTCTGGAAGATACTGCGTCTATAAAGTTTATGAGTCGCGATATCATTCACAAATTGTATTTAGTGTTCAAGTTGCTTTTGTTATAAATCATTACACGTATCAATACAAGCAAACTGTAATAATGAATCGACAAAGGAACTACTTCAACACTCGGTTCATATTTTGTGTTAATCATAATGAACAAATTTTGAAACGCTTGTTACGGACGAAAATCTATTTGTTTCGAGCTATAGTTACAGTATTTTTCGTATTTTCCGCGCCGTGATTCTCGTGTTGACCGTTCCGTCCCGGCAAGCGCGGGCGTTGTTAGTAAATATCCGCGCCTTTTCGCCCCCAATATCTTTAAGCGCTAAGATGTCTCGCTTCCGCACTCATTCGACCTATGGGGTAGTTTGATCCTTCATACTCGTTCTTTGATCGCTCTGAGATTGTTCATGAATTTTTGGAAGATACTGCTGCTGCAAAGTTCTTGAGTCCCGGTATAATTCTAAGTTTAATTTCTGGTGTAGACTGGTTCAGGTTGCTTTTTTAATAAACGATTTACACACATCAAAACATTCTACAGAAGCATGCTGATATATATGATCAATCTAATGCACATGTTTCCTTTTTAGAGACCGAATGTCAATCAAGTATTTTAAAAAAGGTCGCCTTTGGTCATTAAGAAAATAGTAAATGGTATCTAGAAAACATAATTTAATTAATGAGCACTATCCATTCACTATCTAGAAATACTATGAAATCACTATAAGTTGTTAAACAGTCTCCTCACAAATACTACTAACTAACTAACTATCCGTAGGGGTCTCACAGAAGTAAATATAAATTACAGTACAGTGAGAAGAGAATAATTATAAAAATTACTTATGCACTATTAACTATTACATACAGGCATCTAGAGTTATTTTAATAGTTATGTTTTCAAAAACGCATTGCAAACATTTTTGCCAGAAAGCAATAAGGCATATGTACTTACTGCAATCACTCTAGAAATTGAAAAAGGACAGTTGATGTTAGTGACGATTAAATTTTGATCTTCTCAAAAAATATTCAACGTACGCCACTGATCATTTGCTTAAAAATGCTTATCATTAAATCTGTCCGGACTTTAGTGATTATTACGGAATAGTCAAAGTGAAAACCTAACCTTTGAAAACTAATCTTTTCTCTTTCTAGTAACAGTAAAATAGGTAGTGAAAGGCACAAGCATATTTCGCTTTCCCGTTACAGAAGGACTATTTATGATAAGAAAGAAAATCACCATAAAAATATTATACTGTGCCATCTTTCTACTCAAGACTCGAGAATATTTACGAAATGAGGAAACCCTAAGGGTACACAGACATGCATCAGCAAAAACTCTCGCATTCCGTTTGTACAGAAGAAATCGTATTATCCTGGTTGGTATTCAACGACGCGGTTTACCAACACAAATAAATATGAATCCAATTTAACGGTGGAGCCTTTCCCATGGGAAATCGTTCGGATCAGATATTACAAACTAGTGCAATTTTCCGTTTACCAACAAAACGAGCAAAAGTGGCCATTGTGATGCTGAATGGATGAGCAAACAGGCCATACGAAATAATGTTATGTATCAATCTACGCTTGAAGCGCACTTATTTAGGGTCAAAACCGTAACCCGGCAATCGGGCCAATTTATCTCGTGCTCGCTTAGTAAAAACAAATTCAATTGCGTACCGTGCTCTGGCGATTACGCGTTGCAAGCGGAGCTGAGTCACGAAACGTTAATTCTTTAATTTCTGAATTATCTCCTCGGAAACTGACCGCGTCGAATCGCCAAAGCCGTGATTCAGCGGGTCTTCCGTCCGACCGGAAGGATATTGGTGGATGGAACGCTCCGGGAATCAGCGAAAAGCTCCCGGCGATGTATATGGAAGGGTGACGGGCTTGGATTAATGCACCTCAGGGGTGGTTCGTGGAAAAATAACTGGCACATGCGATTTTAGATGAAAAATAAATTTATGACGCGAACGAGGCAGACAAAGCGAAAAAATTCAACGCAGGAAACAGCCTGCTGAGCTAATCAGCCAGTTTACACCCGCGTAGCTTTTCCTCGGATGATCAAAACTAGGGTGCCCGATTTAAAATAAAGTATATACGGTGCCAGTTTTATTCATGGGGAAATTGTTAACTACAACAATACTAGAACTTATAATAATGAATAGCCATACTATATCCTAGATAAGAAACGATTCATCCCTTAATATTTATAAGTACATGGTCAGTTGAAAAATTTCCGGGCGCGAACTAAAAGAAAGTAAAACAGTTGAAAGGTTGTACTCTTCAACTAACAATTTCACTAAAGTTTACTAACCATGAAAATATTTTAACCAAATACTAATAATATGGTGTACCATCACATACTATTGTCTTTATAGATTATCAAAAGAACTAAATTGATTTTATAAGAGAATTTATAAGGATGTGCTATATTTACATGATTTAAGATATCTAGATGATTTACTTATCATTGCTAAAATCATGGAAGAACTTTAAAATATGTTGGAAAGCCGAAGAGTGAAACAGATTGTAGAGAATGAGATAATAGAAAAGGTTGACCGACGGCATACAGAGCTGGTTCAACTGACACATGTTTATAGTTCGTGCTGCCCTTTGGCTGCCCAAATTCATTTCAGCAGTGTTTACATCCAGTATAATTCCAAAATCATTACGTAGTAGCCTGCGTGGTCAAACCTACTGAACTACAATTTGTCACATGCACGAAACCGAAACATTGTGTGACTTCAAATTTAATTTACACTCTAAGTGATCAGCGGCCCACATCATAATTTAATGATTATCTACTAAGCAAGCCGGCTGTTGACTCAAAGCAGTTACATGGGCCGGGAACAACTCATCAAAAGCTAATATAGCCGCATCAGGGCCACGTTGACCCAAACATAGAAACTGGTATGAAGCTACTCTCGCTCCGACCGATGGCATGCAAGTTCAAATTTCAGTATTTCGTAATATTAATTTGGAACTAGCAGGACACCCAATTCGTCACGATGACGCTGCCAATTGATCTAAATAAATCATTTCAGTATACTGTGCAATTCAAGTCCGATAGCAGCCAGTAATAATGAGTAATCTCGTTACTGGGGTAATAGCGCCAAGTCATCACGTTTGCAACCGCTCGATGCTTATTAAATCTGATGGAACGATTCGGCGAGGTGCTTAAATCTACTACTATTGATTTGCAGCTACTACTATACCTAGTGTTTGCATATGTGTGAATTTCGAATCTAGGACGACCAGCCTATACATTGATGATGTGATGACGCATGGAACCTATTAAGGGACGAATAACAATATCTACATATTAGCTCTCTTAGGTCTCTATTAAAGTTCAAATAAGTTTATAAAGAATTACGAACATACTGCATACTTCCCAAGTCTACATAATGACAGCTGTTACTTTTACACAACCCCGTATGCTCATGTTTTGATGAAATGGTTGGATACCAATAGGGCGCAACCGGAACAGCGGTAAACACTTTTGGGTTTTGAGAAGGACTGTATCAATACAGAAGATCCGTTTGGATTACATAATGCAACTTCAAGTAGTATTAAGGAAGGTTTCGTTGTGTATTAAATAATTGACAAGAAAGGGTGGACGACGTCTTGGCTCTCCAGGACGCGCCGCCTATGAACACAAACATATTAAGTTGTAGCTTGACCACACCAGAGCAAAGTCCATCGCTCTCGCACGCTTTCATCGTCCAGGTCAACGATTTGTTGTGAATCTAACCGGCCTTCAGAATGACACCTTAGATCGAAGCGGCCGGTCTAGGCGGAATTTTATTGAATTGGGAATCAACTCGCCAGAAAAACGTCGAAACAGCAGCAGTTGTGCGGACCGAGGTCGGCAAAAACGGCAAAAAATGAGGAAGCTTCGGCACATCCTCGCTGCCAGCGTTTTTCGATGGCATCGAGGAGAGGTTAATATTCTCACCCGCGGATTGTTTCTCAATAAGTTCGAGATTGAAGGCGATTCGTGACTGCGATAAAACCAGTGTCGCCTCTCGACTTGAGATAATTATTAAACTGTCG
The DNA here is from genome assembly GCA_940337035.1 of Agriotes lineatus. Lineage (NCBI taxonomy): Eukaryota > Metazoa > Arthropoda > Insecta > Coleoptera > Elateridae > Agriotes > Agriotes lineatus. Next base: position 40,328,676 of record OW679201.1, on the reverse strand, counting down.
TCGGCTATAAATTCGGGCAACCTGTTCAAATGCCACTTTCGCCAACGCCCGTAATTCCAGCTTCGATCCACGTCCGAACACTCGAAATTTGGGATCTGCTTGTTATATCTTTTGGCACCGCGTGTCGGGAGCAAATAGATATGTCAATTGCGAAAGACTTCAAAGCTTTTACAAGCGACTCCTTCCACTTCCTTTTACTTTTGATATATGTCATGTTTAGAAACTAAGATGACTGACATAAATAATTCCACAGTTAATATGTTTTTGAACACCTTTTTACAAAACTATGAGATGTTAAAAAATTAATTTGTGGAATGAAATAACTTGTATGATTTTTTAAATTTATAAACCAATTAAAATATAAGGAAGACAGATATAATGCGATTCATATGACATGATACCACACTTACTCTAACAGTCGCAATTCGAGGTATCTGTAAGTATACTACTATTATTTATGCTACAACGTGAACCTACACGTCATACACATCAGTATATCATCGTGATCGTCATAACCATTATGAATCGTTCCATATTGAATACATGCTTCCTCACGTCGGCGTCGTTCCCATTCTTTTTTATTTAGTGCTGTATGTCATCTCTTCGTATCACTCTAGGCCTGCCTCGAGCTGTTTTGCCCGTTCTTGGTCTCTACCGTCCAGAACTTTCCCGAGCGTCCCATCTTTAAGCAACTTCAATGCTTGGTGCCCCGCCCATTTTCATTTCAATCTAGCTATCCGTTCTGCAATGTGTCACCTGTGTCTTACATCGTCTATAACGTGTTTTCAAAATATTTATTAAAGCAAACGCGAGCCTACAACCTACAGACGATTACTTTTTTTGCTGTACGATACCTTCGTTAGAGTTACATTACGCCTGCTAGATTTTTTCGTATTTATTGTTACAACCATTGTGTACTCTTTGGAAAAAGAAATAAACACTACCATTGGAGCGATTTAAAAGTAACTACATGTTGGCTGATATTTTCTATTGCTCATAATGAACACATTTTGATAAACTTATTACGGGCTAAAAGCTACTTGTTTCGAGTGATAGTTACAGTATTCTTCGTATTTTCCGCGCCGTGATTCTCGTGCTGACCGTTCGGTTGCGGCAGGCGCTCATACGTTCCGCCAGTCGTTGTTGGTGAATTTCCTTGCCTTTTCGCTCCCAATATCTGCATGCGTTAAGATGTCTCTCTTCGGCGCTCATTGAGGTATTTTGATCATTCATATTAGCTCTTTGGCTTTAGCGGTATCGTTCTAATATTCGCAATATTTCCCAGCTGTTATATTTTCCCCATAGCCTCTCGGAGCTACCGGCCTTTTTATGTAACTTTGCTTGGGTGCTCGCATGCAGCCGAGTATCGGCAGATTCCCCGTTTCATTGCTGTGAAAGACCCCAATCCGTTGCTATTCTGCATTGAACCACTGTTTGTGCCTTGTGAGGCGGTGCTTCCGGAGCGATTCGGAGGCTTCGTAGTGGGAGAGTTGACCTTTTTACGGAACTATAACCATACGTTGTACTAAGTGGTAGCATTCTCGATTGAGATTCTTCAAAACTTCTCGAGTATTGCTTGCTCTTGTAAAATGTAAGTCTTTCCGTCACTTGTTACGTTTATTGCATCGTTGTGCCATCGCATTTTCAAATTTTTCTTCCTTATTTGAACTTTGTAATTTGCAAATATGTGTTACTTACACGTTATATACGGCTCTCTCTCTCTCTCGTTTCCAGTCTTCCGACTGGTTTGTAACAGTTCTCCACATTCGTCGATCTTGTGTCATTTCTTTCAGTTCCTTGTAGATACTTGCGTGTACATCACTCATTATTTGTTTGATGTATTTTAGCCGTGGTCGTCCTCTCTGGTTCTTTCCTTCTACTTGTCCTTCTATTATTGTGTTTAGCATGCTTTTATTTCGTAGGATATGGCCTATGAGTTGACATCTTTTTTGTATTGTCTTGACCATTTTTATTTCTTCTCCTATTCTTCTGAGGACTTCTTCATTCGTTATTCTTTCCATCCAGCTGATTTTGAGCATTCTTCTGTAGCACCACATTTCCAGTGCTTCTAGGTGTTTCCTTTCTGGTACTCCAAAAGTCCAGCTTTCACATCCATACAGTGCAATGCTCCATACAAATGTCTGTAGAAATGTTTTTCTCGTCTTTAGAGAGATGTTTCTTGATGTCATTAAGTTCCTTTTATTGAGAAACGCTTTCTTTACTTGTTGGATACGACTTCTTATTTCTTTCTTACATCTTCCATCTCTACTTATCTTGCTGCCTAAATATGTGAATTCGTCTACTTCTTGTATTTCTTTATTGCCTATCTTGATGTGCGTTTGTGTTTTATGTGTTGATCTGGTACATACCATAACTTTTGTCTTTTTCTTGTTTAGTTTCAGATTATACTTATTGTTAAGTATATTATTCAATGTGATTAGATATTGGTGTAGTTCGCTTTCATCGTTTGAGAGTGTTACAATGTCATCGGCAAATCTAATTGTTTTTATGTGAGTTCCGTGGATTTTGATTCCTTCTTTGTTTTCTGAGATCAAAGTGTCTATGGCTTTTTGTATGTATAGGTTAAACAGTAGAGATGACACTGTGCATCCTTGCCTCACTCCCTTTTTTATTGCTATTTCCCTCTCCTCTTCGAAGATTCTTATTATTCCTTTTTGGTTTGTATACAGGTTATATATGAACCTTCTGTCATTATAGTCTACCCCTATGTTTTTTAGAATCTTCAACATCGTGTCCCATTTGACATTATCAAAAGCTTTTTCAGCGTCAATATACGGCTGGTGAACAGTAATGTTAATTTAGATACAGTATCTTTACCTTATGCTGAATATCTGATAAATTTTCACTTATTATTATATTGCTACGTGATAACGCAATTTGTGTTCAATATTATATTATTGACTATTACTCAGGGTGAACCACGCAATTCGATTCCGCTGAACATCCAAAATAGGCATCCCAAAGTACACATATATGGATAACGATAATGTGTAGTATACATACCTACCCTGATCCGTCGCAAATAAAAAAACTACACAGCTACGTTACAGATGAAGCTGTACCTTGGGGTGTCTATTTTGGATGTTCAGGGGAACAAGTTACTTAACCCACCCGGTATATTTTACTATTGATATGTCTGTTTCAGTACTGCAAACCTATATTTTATCTGGCCGTTTTGTAAGTTCATTGCAGATAATTGTGGTTTTAGCTAAGCTTTTAAATTTATGAATTCTCGTTTCTATGTGGGCACATTTGTTGTATTAAAGACTCATTGGCGCCCCTTTGTAATGATTATTAAACACCTATACAATTTTGTACAGAACCCATGCCGTCTCCACTGTAACCTTCGCATGTATCGGTTCAGTCACCATATTTTGGTATTTTTTTGACAAATGTTGGTACCTATCAAGCTATAAAACTTTGTACAAAAATTTGAAAATTCCTAATTAGTGCCTGTTTGATTCAATTCGACACCCTTACTATAAACTAATGTTCTTACGCAGAAGATCTTTAGTAAAAACATTTTCTCAGTATTGTCACATACATGGCTAAAAGGATCTTTATCGAATTTAAGAACAATCTAACTCCAAAATGTAAAAAAGCTAATTTTAAACTAATTTGTCTTACTTTTTATCCGGTATCGTAGCCAAAAGAATCATCCGGATTTATCGATCCTAGCAAGCTTTGTGCCATGTAATGGCCACTCTTCTGATTTATTAAGTTGTTAAAACAATTCGGCGCAAAAATCGCGCTTGGATCACTGCCAAAAAACGCCACGCACGCAAGAATATCATCTAAGAGGCATAACGCAATTACTGTTTTCGGGTCTGGGCCACGCCCCCAGGCGCCCTCTGTCGTTTTTGACGGATCAAACTTGCACTCTTAAAGAGCTTAAGGGATAAGCAACTCGGTACAAGAGCCAACTTCCCGAACGCGAACTTCCTAAGGAAGTTAGCCGTCGCGAAGATTAGCGCCTCGTCTGGGAAGAAGGAACTTTTAATTTCGAAAAGTGACATTATACAAAACCGCGCCTGTAATCCAAGCAAACTCGGTGGGCAAATAATTACCCGCGCTGCAAAAAGGGAGGCCAACGAAATTTCATTTTATAGAACATGTATCTGGAAGCAATCTCGAGTTTAAATAATAGAGCGAATTCTCTTCCCGTTAATATAAATAATGCATTTTCATTGTTCTCTGTTGCATACGTAGAAAACTCGAGCGCTTTCCGTCGAATAGCCCCAATAACGTTTTTATACGCTGTTGCTTTCTTTACCTTCAGTTGCTATTATAGGCAAGTGTATTGCATGGTTAAAGGATATTTTTAGCTTCATTATCGCTTTCGTTGTGTAAATAACTGAATTAATTTTTATATGGCATTTTTATACATATCAAAGAACAATATTATTTTACAACTATAATTTGTAACTATACAAATTTAAGAACACGATTACTATACGATGTTCCTTTAGTACACCGAAAATAAACCAATCGCGAAAATAGGTTGGCAAATTATTCTTGAAGGTTGTTGTTAAGAATAAATCTAAATATCTAGTTATCGAGATTACTACTCCATAGACCTTACACCATAATAACTGAATGGGCTACTTTAGGGTGCCTTGTTAATTTGAAGTATTTGTCCGTACCCTGGTAAAAGACAAATACGTCAAATTCACATTTTAAATACAAATTTTTCCAAAAAAATAAAAAGAAGTACCTATTTACTGGAGCAGAAGAATTCTAAACAACTATTCCAATTTAATATCTGTAAGACATAGGTATATGTAAATAGATTAAATGCGTGACTTGTTACGCCAGTATAAGAAAGAAATAGTTATTTACGCACTTATTAAGTAAACATTAGTTTTGAGTTTAGTTTCATTCGAAATCAAGCCATAAAAGTTATTTAGACACTAAATACATAAATTACTATTTCTCCTCTATACAGGCGTCGTAACAAGCAGCTTGTGTAAAGTATCAATTTTAAGGATGAGAGTGCAAAATATACTTTAATCTCCTGTGTACACCTAATGAACAATTTCCAATTATATTTGCTGCAGTTAATAGAGTTTTTAATAGCTGTGAAATGCATCCCTTCGTATTTTTTTCATCTGAAAGTTCAATTAATACGGACTTTCACTTTAACTCTAAAAGATGTTACATAGCAAAGTTTAAAAAAATATAAAATATGTAAATTGTAAATAATGAGCATTAAAGGCGATAGGGGCCTCGGTAGGTCAGTGGTTTGCGCCGCTGCAGCCCAGGCCACAGTAAAATATGGGACGTTCGAGCGCGAGTTTAACTACCGGTCCGGGCATTTCCGTTTTGCTTAGTTAAGGCTTAGTATAAGTGACACCCTCACATCCTGAAGTATACAATACAACTTCCAAATACTACAATTTCAAGAATTACCTGCACTAGATACTTGAAACGTTTCGTGAGAAAAATATTATCATTTTCTAAGTACTGGAATCTACATTTTGTGAATATTTTTGTTTGCTACAAATACAACAAAACTAAAATTTTCATCAGTTAGAAAATCACATTTACCTCTAAATGTGAAGGAAAATACGGAGGACATAATGCTTTTTTATTACAATATTGAAAGTCCAGCGAAGTTCCTTTCGCCACTATTGCGATTACAGATGACGTGTAAATCCGGGTCGGAATTTTTAAAAACTTTCTTCAAATGTCAAAAAACCAACAATAAAAACAACAAAGATATGCAAGGAATTTTTGAAATGGAAGTTCCTGTATTCATGAGGCTAGAGCTACTACACGAAAGCAACTATAAATAAATCGATTAGGAGTAATAAATATCATGGCGGCCGATATTAAAAACCCGGATGATTTTATTCCACTTATCTTTTTCATTGACTTGATGTGGGGCATAACTCGTTAATGTCACATTAATAGTCAGTTTTCATGTCTCAGCTTTTACTAAATTAAAATGCCCGCTGCCGCCCACAAAAAAGCGAAACAAACGAAACCACACAGCGAATGTGTTTGGAAAACAACGCCTGGCTTACATGATCAATAAATCTGAATTGGCACACGCTTTTAAAAACAAACTAGTCTAAAGATGAGAAATTAAAAGCATTAGTGGGCTAGAACGTAAACAAACACAACGCAACAACAGCGCGACAAGCAAATGTAATTAATGTTGGCTGAGCTGGGAAAGGCCACTAGCAACTGTGATTATTTACAGAATACCGTAAGAATACAGTTGGTAATGTTAATTGCAGAACAGCGGTCGCCAATTGTGGCTTAGAAAACTATCAACATTCATTATTTTAATTTAGTGGAGTAACAGGACGTGTTTTACTACTCTGGCGATATAACTTCTGTTGCTCCGTCCTGTTGAAATCCAATCGATGAAACTACTAAGCAAGTATAAACGAAATAAGTGGACGGTTCACTTAAATATATGTAGTTAACGATTAAAAAAAGTTCTTGGCACGATCAACTAAACATCAGCTTTAGCAATTCTTCATGTTATGTTCAAAAACTAAGTACGCTGCAATTTTTCATCTTCTTGTTCTGAGAATGTACAGTTATGTTTGGAAATGTGTTGTACAAAGATAGTTGTAAGTGTATTGGTGGCTGTGTTTTTACTGAACAAAGTCTCACACTGTATCATTAACTAAGAAGACCTTTCAAAATATTTCTATGTACAACACTTTAATGAACACGACTGGACATGGACAACAATTAAATGGTTGGTGTATTATAAGCAAACTACGTAATAAACATTTATTTTTATAAAATGTAATTCGCTTTAAGTTAAATTTTTCAAATCAAATAGCAATTTTGGTAATAGTGTAAATAAATATAACGTCCGACACAATGGCATAACTAGACCACTTGGAGTTTGTGTGACAGGAAATTCTGGCGCCCTTAAATACACTTTTTTAGTGATAATATTTATTGGCAACCCAAATAGATAACATAACGTAAAATTGATGAACATAATAGATACTTTGAAATGCTGATGACCAGCACAGGGAACAAACAAATTTCGCAGTCGGTTCTCGTCTCAAAATTCTAGATTGAACCTATGAGCACCACAGGAAACAAATTTCACAGTTGGTTCTCGTCTCAAAATTCGAAATGGAACCTACGATCAGGACAGGGAACAAATTTCGCAGTCGATTCTCGTCTAAAAATTGTAGATTGAACCTATGATTAGCACAGGAAACACGTTTCGCAGTCGGTTCTCGTTTCAAAATTCGAGATTGAACCTATGATCAGCACAGGAAACAAATTTCGCAGTCGGTTCTCGTCTCAAAATTCTAGATTGCACTACAGGAAACACGTTTCGCAGTCGATTCTCGTCTCAAAAGGCGAAATTGAACCTACGATCAGCACAGGGAACAAATTTCGCAGTCGATTCTCGTCTAAAAATTGTAGATTGAACCTATGATCAGCACAGCAAACACGTTTCGCAGTCCGTTCTCGTTTCAAAATTCGAGATTGAACCTATGATCAGCACAGGTAACAAATTTCGTAGTCGGTTCTTGTCTCAACATTCTAGATTGAACCTATGATCAGCACAAGAAACACATTTCGCAGTCCGTTCTCGTTTCAAAATTCGAGATTGAACCTATGATCAGCACAGGTAACAAATTTCGTAGTCGGTTCTTGTCTCAACATTCTAGATTGAACCTATGATCAGCACAAGAAACACATTTCACAGTTGGTTCTCGTCTCAAAATGCGAAATTGAACATACGATCAGCACAGGGAACAATTTCGCAGTCGGTTCTCGTCTCAAAATTCTAGATTGAACCTATGTTCTGTACAGGAAACACGTTTCACGGTTGATTCTCGTCTCAAAATTTGAGATTAAACCTAGGATCAGCACAGGAAACACATTTTGCAGTTGGTTTTCCTATGAAAATTTGAAATTGAACCTATGATCAGCACAGGGAACCAATTTCGCAGTCGGTTCTCGTCTCAAAATTCTAGATTGACTATAATCAGCACAGGAAACACGTTTCGCGGTTGGTTCTTGTCTAAAAATTCTAGATTAAACCTATGAGCAGCACAGGAAACATTTCGCGATTGGTTCGCGTCTCTAAATTTGACATTGAACCTATGATCAGCAAAGGAAACACATTTCGCAATTGGTTCTCGTCTCAAAATTCTAAATTAAACCTATGATCAGCACAGGCAGCAAATTTCTCAGTTATTTCTGGTCTCAAAAATTCTAAACTGAATCTATGATCAGCACATGAAACACATTTCGCAGTTGGTTCTCGTCTCAAAATTTGAAATTGAACTTATTATCAGCACAGGGAACAAATTTCTCAGTCGTTTCTCGTCTCAAAATTCTAGATTAAACCTATCAGCAGCACAAGAAACATTTCGTAATTGGTTCTCGTCTCAAAATTTGAGATTGAACTTATGAGCAGCATAAGAATAGCTATTAATATATCTAGGAATGTTATGAGTATCATAACTGCCGCAGATGTTGTATTGAAATCCGAGCTCGCAGAGCGAGGATTTTAAAACATCTGAGGCTGTTGTGATTCTTAACATCCGTGATTTGTTCAATAGTTTATCGGTTAATAATAATAATAATAATAATAATAATAATTTATTGTCCAAAACCAATACAAACTGGTGTAAGACTAACCAAATGACAATACAAAGTCACACATGATCAATACATAAATTGCGTGTATACTGTAACAATTGAAGAGTAGCTAATGGTCCAAATATTCATCTATTGTATAGAAATTGTACATTAATAGGTAATTATAAAGTTTTTTCCTGAATGTTGCTAGGTTCTTAAGCGTTTTTAGAGAGCTAGGCATCTTGTTATATAACTTTATACCAATATACCTAGGACTCTTTTCATATTTTGCAAGAGAATGTAACGGCAGAATTAGCTCATTGGCATTCCTCGTACTGTAGTCATGGTCATGGTTACTGTATGGTTATGGTTGCCATGTACGGTAATGGACTATTACCGTACAGATCAGTTATGATTTAGTTACCAGCCTACTTTTGTATATGTCAAAAGGGATTAATATCCTGCAACCGATAAACACATTTACCAGTTGATTTCCTGCGAAAATTCGAAATTGGACCTATGGTCAGCACAGGGAACAAATTACTCAGTCGTTTCTCGTCTCAAAATTCTAGATTAAACCTATCAGCAGCATAGGAAACATTTCGTAATTGGTTCTCGTCTCAAAATTTGAGATTGAACTTATGAGCAGCATAAGAAACACATTTACCGGTTGGTTTTCCTGCGAAAATTCGAAAATGGACCTATGATCAGCAAAGGGAACAAATTTCTTAGTCGTTTCTCGTCTCAAAATTCTAGATTAAACCTATCAGCAGCACAGGAAACATTTCGTAATTGGTTGTCGTCTCAAAATTTGAGATTCAACTTATGAGCAGCATAAGAAACACATTTACCAGTTGGTTTTCCTGTGAAAATTCGAAATTGGACCTATGATCAGCACAGGGAACAAATTTCGCAGTCGGTTCTCGCCTCAAAATTCTAGATTAAACCTATAATCAGCACAGGAAACACATTTCGCAGTTGGTTGTCGTCTCAATATTCGAAATTCAACCTATCATCAGCACGTGGATCAAATTTCGCAGTCGATTCTCGTCTCAAAATTCTAGATTGAACCTATGAGCAGCATACGAAACACATTTCGCACTTGGTTTTCGTCTGAAAATTCGAAATTGAACCTATGATCAGCACATACAACAACTTTCGCAGTTGGTTCTCATTTCAAAATTCGTGATTGAACACGATTATTAGCCCCGCCCATAACATCATTATTTTTAAATAATTTTGGTTCGATCCCTTAGCATTTGATAGCTCTCGGCTAATTCTGATAAGCACTTAAGCTAAGCCGTTGGAATCGTCAATCAAGAGAATAAATATCGAGGCAGGCTTTAAAAGACATTTCTGGTTTACTGCCGCCTCTGGACTGCATTTCAAAGGACGACTAACACAACACATCAATTCGGACCATTTTCAAGATACATAAGCCCTTTTGGGGACCTCCATTACAAAAATGAGCACATTAGTCTGCATGACCCCATTATTTTCAACAGCTACAAGGGACGTGACCACTACGGGTTCAACATAAAAATATTTTACACCTTTTTCCAGACACTGGATTTCGTTCATTTTCTATTTTGAAAACGGATTTTGAATGAATTAATGATACATCACAAGTTTGGATAAAATCTGTCTTTAAATCAAATCTAGATTTAGCGTCAGTACAATTACAGCCCCGTTGAGTTATCCTTTCCGCCAAATTTCGAGTGAGAAGTAGGAATCCGCATTTCCCTGGAGCCCGGGCTTCAAAGTTTACTTTATGTAAAAAGTTTGAAGTAACGGTGTGCTTGGAGCTACCGTAACGCAGTGTGCTTTCCAGTTCAACACTTACGAAAATTACGCACAACGCAAACCTATTCCATATGGTCAGTCGTAAACTTAAGAACGGGATCGTTTTATTCTAATTTTAACCTTTCGTCAGATTTCAACTTTGCGCGAAAGCAAGAAGCTGACCTTCTTAGTCACCAAGTGTAAAATGTATTTGAGGCGAAAAAAGTCCTCTAATGCACTTTTAATGCATCCTTTTTAAGCGCCGTTAAATCCTGCGCTTTTACATCTTGCATTTGAACTCTCCAACTTTTAACTCGCAGCAGCAACTTTTACAAAACGCAGTGTATCATGCTAAGAGCAACTGCTTTTAATTAAAATAGTTTTCTCTAACCTGCTGCGAGAACATGCCATAAAAGCACAATGCAGTTTAGCGAAGCCTAGCAATTATGAGGTGCTTCTTGACTTTTAGCTTTCGCGAACTGCTAGATTTCCATTTATTTTCGCTAACTGTCCGAGATGAGGCGATATAAAATTTCTACCTAGCTTGAAAGAAGTGTGTCATCTTTTATTCATGACACTTGAAGTGTGTATTTGAGCCTATTGCATGGAGAAAAATTCTGTATCAATTTTAAAAAGCTAAAATGCTGGTCATCAGTATTTGGTCCTTAGAGCCGGATTCAAGTCTAAAGGGAGAAACATTCAGTAGTAATATTTTAGAGATATTATGCCTTAAAATGTCTTTCTTTGGAACACTATTATGTTTTTTAAAGCAACACAAATCTAACTAACTTGCGAAATGGACATTCTACCACATAACGACATTATCCAGTCGTTTCAACATAGACAAACGTTTCGCGAAGGTGCACTGTTTCAGGGTAGCATTAATCTGTGTATAAATTCTGCCGAAATGGGGAGAGCTATTAAATAATTGTCTGAGCAAACACCTAGACATGGCATAATCCAGTGCAGGAGGGAGAATCAAACAACCAGGTCATGTTGATATAGGT
>OW679201.1:39918974-40317192 GCA_940337035.1 Agriotes lineatus | reverse complement strand
ATAGGTGGGTAGGTAGGTAAACTTTCCGCGGCTCATTACTGCAGTCTTCTGGAAACAATGTGGATAATCCCTGGATTTGGCGGTGTAGTCAAGATTTTGGACAAAGGTGGCCTATTAATATAAATAAGCCAGATAAGACCGGTTTCGTGGGAGGTTCTATAGTCCACCTCATCAATCAAGCTATTCATCTGGTATCTTCCCAGTGGGATTATTTGTTGGTTATTGACGTGTCCGGACTTACCAACAGTAGGGTAGGTCGTAGGGATTAATAAAATATTTGTTATATGAATGATTAATTCGCAGAAATCAATTCCTCGCTGGCTTATTAGCAGCGAATCACACTATATATAGCAACAACGGCAATTACATCGACAGATGGCACTTGATTACGACTAAATCAACTTTTTTAATTCTTCGTGCAAAATAATACGAAATAAAAACAGACGTGTCACACCTATAGCGTGATTGACTTAAATTCCCCAATTTGTCCGGCCATAAACGGAAGCGTTCTTCGTCTATTAATTATTGCCGGTGCCCAAACGGGCACCTAATAAGGGCGATACACATCTACATGTACAATCGTGGCGATAAAATTAAGCAGGTTGGTCATATTTGCTTATTTGGAACTTGGGAATGCCCCCGCGCCTGGAAAGCTTCGGATTATCGTTCCGAGAGGTCGAAAGTTGTTCTGCCTTATTAGGTTATTAGCGGGGACTGGTAAACAAATTAGGCGGATAAATGTATGGAACATGGACGCGAATGCTGTTCGTTTATTAACCCCAACGCCACGATTCTGCGTTTTGTTCGTTTAGCCAGCAGGGTCGTTGAGTGCGCACCGGGGACCATTCTCGGCCTTTGAACATAAATCCTTGGATTAATTTGAGTAAAATGTTATGTAATGAAGGTGGCAAGAATGTTAAGTGTAAATACACAAGCGCATAAAGATTTGATGAAATATATGAGCAACTGCAAGTTAATTTTGCAATACGCCACCCAATGTACAATACTTGGGAAATTAGCAATTATTAACTGAATTATAGAATTAATTACATTATCGACCAATAAATAGGTTCAAATTGTCTACTTAAAACATTAATATTTACCTTCTTCTAATCTTGTATCAAAAATGTATAATAATTCATCAATAAATGATCACTTAAGCAAACGTACTAACTTGATAGTAAATACATTAATAATATTACCTAACAACTAAAAACTCCCATAGATCTTAATTTTTTACTTAAAGTATATGACGACTCAATCAGTCGGATGTTCATGTAAGTAAATTAAGTAGGAATTACAATTAACAACTAAATAATCGTTTTAATAAACCTAATAAAAACTATAGTTGGTTAACTAATAAGAATTATTTGAATTAAAGAATTGGTAATATTATGCACTAATAAATAGATTCGGCCATTTTAATTTTCTGCTTAAAATATATTATAATTAATGAAATAGTCATCAAACAAATTAACAATTACTTTTAAAACGTATCACAAATTCATCAGTCAAATTAACTAGTTAGCCACCAATAATTACTAAATCAATGAACAAATTAAAAATACCGTCGACCAATAAGAATATTTGTCTTATTTTAACCTTGTTCCTAGAAAGTATTAGAATTAATCAATAATTATTTAACCAAACTTACTAATTATATAATTAACAATTAGTACATTAATTACTAAAGTAATAATATTACCTATCAATTAAAAACTCCAACGGATCTTAATCTTCTAAAGCATATGACGACATATAAGTCAGATAATCATGTAGGTAAATTAAGTATTTGGCCAAAAAATAATTACTAACTTAATTAAACAATAACGTTATCAGTTTAGATTAAACTAATTTTAATCCTCTACTTAGATATCATTATACTAACATTATCAATAAAGTAATCGTTTTAATCAACATAATAGAAACTGTACTTGGTTAATTAACAGCAGCTACTAATTGAATTAAAGAATTGGTAATATTATTCACAATAAATAGGTCTATCTATTTTAATTTTCTACTTAAACTATATTGTAATAATAATTATCAAGTAAATTTAGTAACTGCATAATTAGAAATTGTTCTTAGAACGTAAAATAAACTAAGCAGCCGAATTATATAAATCAACAATTAGTAAACACCAAATTAATGGAATTAGGAATAATATTATTGACCAATGCGAAGATTCGATTTTTAATGTTCTACATAAAAGGTATTAATTAGTAAATATTCTAACAAAATTACTAAAGTAGTAGGGAATTTATTAGATTATATCATAATTAAATAATTCGACAGATCCGAATTTGCTACTTAAACTGTACTATGAATTAATCAGAATGATAATTATTTCAACAAATTAAGTAATTGGAGGCTAAATAACTAGAACACCAATTGAATTAAAGCAATAATAATATTATCGACCAATAAGAAAATTCTACTAACTTTAATTATCTACATAAAACCTATCATAACTAAGCAATCAAACACACCCAGTAAATCACCAAATCACGGGGGCGTCTGGGAAGCTGGAATTAAAAACCTAAAGTTTCATCTCAAGCGAGTTATTGGCGATTTTCAATTAAATTTTGAAGAGTTTACAACGGTGTTAGTTCAAATCGAAGCCATATTGAATTCATGACCATTCATTAAATTCTAATCCCGACCAATTATATCCCCTCACTCCATCACATTTTCTGGTGAGTAACCCACTAACCGCCCTCCCAAAAAGAAGTCTTATTGCAATACCGGAAAATAGACTTAAACGATACGAAAGTTACAAAAAATGATCCAGAACTTTTGGCACCGATGGAGCAGTGAGTACCTGAGAAAACTTCAAATACGCACCAAATGGAAGGTGAACTACGCAAATCTAATTAAATATAATAACAATTAAACTAATCGATCAAAAAATTATTTATATAAATGTCTAAGTAGTAATTTGTAAAACTAAACTATTGTGGAGTATACCTATAAATCAAAACATGTAATTAATAAAAGTATAAGAATTATGTCGTTAATAAAACACTAATTAAACTGGTTTACTTTTGATTGTATCATTTTAATAAAATTTAAACTAATAATTAAATGGATCAGATAATATTCAAGCAGACCAGGCAATCCATTAAATAATTAGATCGATTAATCAAAGATATTAGTTAATTAATTTCAACTGATAATCACAGAAAACTATTTATTTTTTAATTAACGCACTCGAGAAATACAATCACTTAAATTCATAATTTATTGAAGAAGTTAAACCGAATCATTCGAAATGGTTGGTTAATTCTATTACTAATTCTGAATAACGAAATAGTTAACCTAAGCTCTCCTTTCAATTAACACAATTGAGAATAAGTTAACAGACCAATAAAGATATAACAGTAGTCCGCAATTAATATAATTTAAATATATTAATTGGCAAATAAATCACTAATTGAACGTGATCAATTATTTTATTCAATTATCTTTATCAAACTGATATAAATAAATCAATCACATTAAGCAATCAACTGCATGGGGAAAACTTCAGTATAGCCCAATGGTATATTTTAACATATACGGAATATGCTCATAATGGAACTGTTATGTCAGTGGTGAAACTGGATTTTAAGCTATGGATAAAATAAGTACTCATCGGGAGATTGATATTGAATATTTTGTCTACGATTGGACTACCTCCTTTTTTACGGTCTTACAGAGGCATTTTTGTACTAAGTACACACAAATCTTACACTGCAGCTAACCTAAATTCGCACTTCGACCGCAGCCAAGATTGGATCTGACATGAGACGCTCGTGTTTTGCCTCCGTTGTCTGAACCACCGATAAACAAAGACGCGCATGCGCCTAAGCACTAGTGGGCTATATTGGAGTTTAGCCACTACATTAATCAATCAGGTCAATTCTGAATTAAATCTCGGTAATTTAGCACACCTTGACTTTTGAAAGCTGTCAATACAAAATTTGTTATTTTGGTATTTATTAAGTTGTTGTAGGGCACGCGTGTGTTATTATTAATAATTCACTTGAGAAAGGACCCCAATCTACCTGGCGGGTCGAGGGTTCAACCTATAAATTGGTACTCACGGTTAACTAATTGATGATATTTGCAATTAAAGATAAAACAGATAAAAACGTTATTCTTAAAGCAAAATAAAGGTCTGTGGTTAATTCACAATTTTCAAAATGTTTTAGAAACGCGTGGTGCGGTACCACTGAACTTTAGTGAGAAATGCTTACAGCTATCTTTAATGTTATGGAAGCGAACTGAATAATTTACAGTTTTTAATTAGGCAATGCACGTCAAACCATGTACAACAAACTGAATTTGTAAATAAGCTGGTGTCTGAACCCACGCAATGTTTCAATCATCGTTGTTCAAGCGAGAGAGCTACTAATCCTTGATGTGTGATTCCAGTCCGGATTACGCCGTTAAATTTCAAACCATAATTAAAACGTATCATAACTAACTTTATTAATTAAAGTACCTAACTTTAATTGTAATTAGTTACTATATATTTATTAAGTGAGCAATAAATTAGTAATTAATAAAATAATCAAAGCTAATTATTTAACGACATATTAATTGCAATTAAACTGCTCACAAAACAACTTACAAAGGGTTAATTGGTATGCACACTAGGATTAATCACACTAATAAAGCAATCAAATCTTAAATAAATTAAACCTAATGCTATTCTAGGCCATTTGAATTGCAAAATTATTAATGGAAATGAATATAACCATATATGCTGCGACTCAGGTTTGAACTCACATCCATCAGGTCAATACCAGCTGAACAAGGCCTTAACTCTCCGGCTTGACGTCAGCACAATAGTTTTATTTTATTTGAATTTTCTCCGCCACGAGGATAGAGATAAAAGGCTCTCATTGGCCAATTAGGCCTTCTTGTGCTGACGTCAGGCTGGAGAGTTAAGGCCTCGTTTTCAGCCGGTATTGGCCAGGTGCGACCAGAAAATAATGCAATCGAACTGACCAAGCGCTCGGTACAATAATTAGCTCATTAGTAATGCTTTCCAATCGTTGATCCTAATCCCAATGCAATAGCAGGTTGTTGATTACAAATGTCCCAGGAAAGTAAGTGAAACTATACCACAAATGATGTAAGTCGCAAAGTATTATTATAAATTGCATGAACATTCAATTAAACTTAAATCAAAAGCGTCACGTTATGAAATGATTGGTTTATTATTTAATTTGTTATCGACCAAACAACGGTTCTTCAGCATGTCAATACAACATAAAACCTTCAATTAAATTGCCTGATTAAGCAAAACAATCTGAAATCGCATTGTGTTTCAGTGGGCCGAGAGTTACGACTCAAAAAAAATGAAATTTTAATGTGCGTTAAAAACACCTATCCGGAAGCATAGGTAATTTCAAAGAATTCTTTACGTAGTAATTAATCCCACCGTGACAGTGCCCAAACTTCTCCAATTCTTGTCTCGTGCATGCCATGACAAGGTCTAAATTGTGTCAAGGCAGGCGAACGCGAGCTGCAAAAACTGCACTCACGTGCAGCGCTGTCACGGGCTCGGTTGAGGTTATGTTACCTCCAATTAATCGCGACATGCATCCGGGAGAAATTTCTTGAGCTTATGGAGCTTATATAAATTTCAATTCAATGTGCATATTAATCCGGGAAACTTGGAAGTCACGCAAGCGGCTGCAAGTTTTGCTTTTCCATTTATGGATTTTCCCCACTAATACTCCCATCGCGAGTTAAATGACGCGCCATTAATCCTCCGACTGTCTAACCTCACATTTGCTTGTACTCCAAAGTAGTAGTGTTACTAATACGACGGTTAATTGTGATGTTGATGCCTGCACATGTATAACAGATTTAATTTAGGAAAAAATACAGGGTGTTAGGTAAACACGCGGCAAAAATTCAAGGGGTTATTCCTTGGCCTATTCTAAGAATATTTTGTCCTATGATGATTTCTGAAAAAGCCCTTTGTTTCGAAGATACAGGGTCACGAAAATTTGCGACAACCATATTCGATATTTTTTGAAATCATTAATGTAAATAAAAGTTTGACGTACGCCAATGAGCTTATCAAGTATCTAGACTGGAGGAAGTTATTTCGAACATTTATTGTAGATTGAGCAACTTTATATGTACTTTTTGATAATAAAATGTTGTTACTGTCGCAAATTTTGTTCACCCTGTATCTTCGAAACAAAGGGCTTTTTCAGAAATCATCATAGGACAAAATATTCTTAGAATAGGCCAAGGAATAACCCCTTGAATTTTTGCTGCATGTTTACCTACCACCCTGTATAATGTTAAGGGATTGTAAAATTGTAAATGTCGGATCACCTCTAATGAGAATTGTTTTTTTTTAGTATTTTAGTACATACCCGCTGTTAACACACGGTATTATGTTTTGGAATTTTCTGAATAGTAATAATTGCTTTGCAGAGCTCTAAACGTGGATATCTTATAAAATAACAAACATGCAATATGCATCACATCAACGCATCAAAGATCGTTTAATATTAATGTCATGTTTCATGCAGTTAGCTACATCCTAAATTCTGTTCAGTAATCAGATAAAAATACATATAGCAGATTTAAATAATGGGATTGCAGGAGATTAGACCAAAAAACAACCAATCGATTCGTTTAACTAGTCGATGGCGAGATTATAACTAATGGCACCCCGTCATGATGATACCGCATCGTCTGATGTAACGTTCACAACTTTGCTTAAATTGGAAACCATAAAGCAAATAGAACATAAACTGCGTTTTAAGCCAACCAAAATTATGTTTTTCCTTGTTCCTGGCTTTTTCTATTTCTGATTTCAAAGATCTATACACTTAACTCCATAGCTAAGACATGCTGCGTCTACCGTAATGTATATTTGTTTTAGAAAAAACGTCATTTATTAAAACTAATCAGAGTGGAGCATGAGTTCGTTTAATTCTTTCTTCCAATTATTACACTGTAAGAAGTAGTTCAGAGAACACAGTTAATTGAGAGGAACAGGTTAATATGTTTGGTAGTTAGTAAGGGGTTGGAATTTTGTTGAGGGGACGTTTACGGCAGTTAAGGTAGAATAATTTGTGAAAGCAAGAAAGCCAGACCAAACTCTCTTGCGATATCAGTTGTAGCCTACGCTAACTCACATTGAAAATGAACACAACTGATGTTAAAACTGTATTAAAATTACTAACATACAATTGTTTTATAAATTATTCTAAGTTTAATAACTAAGAGTAAATTGCTGCCTACACATAAAACTATATTTACAACTACAAAGTCAAGATACTGCAGCTCGATCTAAAAACATGGATTAACAAAAAGGACGTTTACATTAAAGTACGCCGTAAAAGTTGGACATTATAAACTAAGTGTAACTATTATGTATGACACATTAGATGTATTTTGTGTTTTTAGTTTGTATTCTTCTAAGAATTGCATGTAAATAAAATTCATTAAGGTCAACTAACATTCATTCCCTTTCCTTTAAAAATACTACTATTACATTGCAAACCAGTTGTTTTTGCTTAAGCTAAAGGTAGGTGTCGGACTGTCGGATAGCCGAGTAAAAAGAATTAAATCGTTAAAAACATCATGCCAGTCGATTTGTTTAAAAGGTTTTAAAATCTAGTATCGAATTGAATCCCTTGAGAGGAACGAAGGCAAATGGAACTGTCATCCAAGATCGAGCTTTCCATCGAATGCACCTCTAACTCTTTGCAGCAGTATGTTTCAGACTTTATTTCTAGATGTTATAAAAGCTACTATTATGCTAATTTGTGTGTGTGTTCAAACATACGAAATACATGTTGAATGTATATATTATAGCTATGTGATCATGACGACGTTTCGAACGATTTTTTTTCCGCTTTAGCTTGTTTTACAAGATCCTACAGTAATAAACAAAGACTGTAATATAAGACAATTTTTTCCCAATTTTGTCTAAGGAATTATTGGAGCCTTTAAACTAACCCTGCAATTTTCTAAGGGCCTCGTTAGTAATTAGATCCGTCCACGCGGATCAAAGGATTTGGGCAGCCTAATCAACTTCATTAATTATTTACGTGGCACCTGCGGCGCAAATCCCACCCGCACGTTCGATACAGCAAAACTGATGGGCATTTTATGTGTTTCGAACCGACCAGGAATACAATTCCCGGAGAAGCTCTGCTTGGAATTTTCTATCGAGGTGCCACAGTGCGCGGCTATTGACCGAGAGGGCGACACTGTCATACATACGTATAGCATCAATTCTTCCTCTGGATGTGACAAGCAAGAGGAGTTGGCCGTGCACGCGCGGAATACCAAGCACGTCCAAAACAGCTTCGGCTATAGCGAGTCCTATACAGGCGACCGACCCGCCCCCGCCAAATATGACGAAATATATAAAAGCCATAAACGTCGGCGCAAATTATAGCTGTCGCATAAAACGCCACCATTTGCATATAAAAATATGTTTATTTAACGGGCCACTTGAGGAGCAAAATATGAGGACACCCACGGAACGGGTGCATTTTCCTGTAAACATAAGCGGGCGACATCTTTAACCTTATTTATTCGCTGTTTGCAAGCAGATAGCCGTGTAGAATGCACACATAAACTTGTCGACGTGCGAGAAACAAGAAATGCACATAAAGCGGTGTTTATCAACAAATGCAGGGCCCACTGCCAAGAATCTGGCGACCGAGCAAATTTGCGGCATATAAAAGCCGCCACGAAAATAGTTTTTTCGGTGTTGCGAAAATGCTTGTTCTCCTGCGGTCGCCCCATGTGAACGAGGGCGTTCAAATAACAAAAAGGCAGGCCAATAAATAAAAAAATTGCGAGTCAAAATTTCAGCCGCGGCGGCGTTACAGACAGCCATTCCTGAAACGCATAGAGGGGCGTTACTAAATATTTAAAAACGTCATCCAATGAAAGAGCAACAAAAAATAGAGCAGAGGGGCAACGTGGCCATTATCCGTGCCAATAGCTTGAAGCTTTTGAGTTCTATTGTAATCAAAACAATAAGTATGCTTCAAAATATCAATAATACAGAGAAAAAGTTAATTTATACAATAACAAAGGAGTAACATCGAAATGCGGTTACAACACGACGCTCAACCATCACAAATTGCTAATTATTGCATAACAGAACTCGATACAGTCCTAATAATGCTATCATCCAACGTTTACAGTATAATACCTACCAGATTTATAGGTACACTAAAATACAAAAGTAATATCACAGCTCGTGCTGAGCATAAAACAGCAGGTTACAATCAAATCTGCTTACAATATAAGCGTTCATCGTACCTATGTAACAGACAGGCAATTTAAAAATTCCTTACTTTTAATTTTTTTTAACAAATGAGTCCTACAATGCACTACTTTTATCTCATATTATTGTGCATAATTTGTAATTGCAATAATATCCTACACTGAGACATTACTTTTGCCTTCTACTATACATGATATTAACTAGGGAAAATAAGCCGATCAATAACCATATTTAATCCAATTACGAGACAATTTAATGCCTCAGTTTATGCCCTAGTGTTAATTTATATCTTTAGATATCGCAACACTTCGATCTACGGCTAAAGCAAAATTAATCTACATACAAGACACTGAGGTATTAAGTGTACACTCACATATATTAATACCATTACAAATGAATATTGAACATTCTAAGTTCCAATGCTTGCTTTAAGCGACTACGTTTTCAAATGTGATCAGTTGTGTTCCTTCTCCAACTAGAGATTTCTCAGAGCTGTGAAACACGCCACGAATACAAAAACTCTGCATACAACATTACTGGATGGACTGAATACGATAGCGATATTGTTGGTGTATACCGTTAGCAGTAGTGGATGAAAACAGTCCGTAATAGACTATACGATCACAAACAGAGCAGTTTTCGAGATCACTCATCACTTATTACTGGTACTTTTACTGTGACAATATCACGTTTTCGGCATATTCCGACTTGTACGCATTTTGCGAAGTCGCAGACTGAGGTCAGATTCCAAAGTCGTTTATTACTAATCAATTCGGTATCGTAAACCAGGCTACGCAAATTCGTATTTTAAATTAATATTATCGAATTTGTATATGTTGTATTTTGTTCGTGTATTCTAAAGAAATAAAAGGAATGTTATTGTTTTCCACAAACGGTTGTATTTTACTGAACTTAATTCCACAGTAATAAACAACATAATAGTTCCAGTGGCGCAAACCACAAAATTGGTAACCCGCGACTAAGAAACTAAACATTCAACATAAAATATAGCAAATGCAAAAACAAGACAAATCAAACAAATTTATTGCGAGCAAAATTCAAAAGAATTGTAACACGATATTTATGGATGACAACAGAAAATGTGGGCTACATAAAATGGAAATAAAAAATACTATAGTGGACACACAGCTTGCACTCCAGCGGAAGAGGCTGAAAACTGCAGCGCATAAATCCTGAAAAACCCGGTGAAGATGCTTACCGTCTAATACCAGAAGGAGGTCCGCTTAGAAATCGGCAAGAAGCCCGAATGATTGACAAGCTCTGTAAACGCAATATGACAAATCAGGAGCGTCAAAAACGCGCCGCGGGACTCCCATCTCTCAAACGGATTTTTATCTACACTTCTAGACCATAAAACCCTTAAAGACACAAAGACCCCGTTGGCCCAATCAGAAGAATGAAGCAAAACCTGAGTACTCAGGTAAATGAGGTGGAGAGACAGAAATTCCTTCGCTGACGCAAAAACCTCGGACTTATGGCAGTTACTACTTTCGATGACAGGAGATTTCAACTCAGCTAATAGACGAGTCAGAGGGCCCGTAAGTCCTCCACTGATTTAATAAGACAAGAGTAAATATAAACACGATCGGGTGCAAGATTCAAGCATTCTCTACTCGGCGCTCTCTACGTGGTCTTGACATCCGAGATTTTCGACTGTTCGTATGCTAGTTATTAATTTATCGCGTACTATATTTATTTTTGTACGTATTTTTGCATTGATTTGTATTTGTGGTAATTATATTAAATTTTATTAAAGTGTTGTTGTTAGGGTATTTCGTATTGATATTTACGTTAGTGTAAGCCAACAACTTCAATGCTATCCAAATACAATACCTCTAGAAAAATGGAGAATCTACTTTAAAAAACTATATAGCCAACTACATGAGGAGATGAAAATCCAATAAATAAAGCTATAAGCGTAGTAAAACATAAAAAGGCCGCCAGCCCAGACTATTATAACAAACGAAATACTTTAAGTGTAGAAAAGAAGGATTACTAGAAGTTCTACAACATCCATTAACAAAAATAATCGATATAAAGAAGTATAATGTTAAGCTATCTTTATTTTCTTCTTATTTTCTTTATTTTTGAGCCCTTTGTTCTGAAGGTCTTGGTTGTCCTTTATTTTGCCTTGACGTTACGCTATCTTGCACGGGTATTATGTGTAGTCAAGTTAGTGTCTGAACGTCCCATCACAAAGAGCCTTCTTTACCAGCCTAAACTCGCATAATCAACATATAGATATGTGCGAAAAACTATTCAATTGTAATATTTAATAAAAAGTATTTATTTTAATCACTTCTGTATCAAGTTTCAACAAAATTGTATTTTATTACATCTCATGAAACATCAATTACTAGGATATAGTATTATCCGGATACAGACACTTTGTTAGGTATTCCACCACTAATCATACGAGTAGTACATATTAGACCACCGCTGTTCCGATAGATATTTCTAAAAAAATATCAGCTTAGTTTCCAAGGTTTCCAAATTGTCAATTCAAAAGCTCCTAAATAAAAAAACACTAAAATTTCTCAAGCGATGTCATAGCCGCTGGAAATTGGTGTTGGTTGCTTTTAGAAGGAACAAGTCAATTTTAATGGATATTGAAAATGCATTTACAAACCGTTCTTTAAAAATATTATTATAGCAACACGGTGCTATAGTATACTAACCAAACATATTTCCGTAGATCGTACTTTTTATTTCAGGCCTTCCTACTTCTAACGAGGCAAATATTCTACCAAACCCACTCCAGTGCCCCCTTTAGTCTCATAACTTTGCAACAAAATATGTTTGCCGCCCTTAATCTCCTCCAGATTTAGAGACGCGGGGCATCCCTCTCGATCGTGCGAAGCAGCCGTTCAGGCTGCTTGCTTGGTAATCGATAGGCTACTTTAAAACACTCGAAACCTCTCTGGCGGAGAAAATGCAGACATTTCCGTTGATAATGCGGAGAAAGAACGGGAAGTTTTAGAGGGCGTCGCGCACGATACACTTCGCGGTGGTTCGAGCCACCCCTCGGTGCTTACATGTCGCCCCAAACGTTTCACAATAATTAAAATAACAGGCCCCTTATTTTCGCTAGATGACGGAAGCTGATAGGCCGCAATTTATTAAAGAATCAGAATTGCAAAGCAGCGAGATACGCACGGAAATGACCGACGACTTCTTTTATTATGGAGAACTTCCTCCGGAGGAATGCGGGATAAAATTCTACTTATTCGGCGCGTTTAATAAAACATTCGGTATAAGGAATAAAATTTGTCTGAAAAATAACGTCATTTTTATGGCTCTTCAAAATGTGAGTTTTATGACGATTGCGACCTTGAATAAATTCTTGTCAAATGTTTGACGAAACATGGTGAAAGCGAATAAAAGTATACCTTTAGGTGCAACAATATTATGATTGGATGTGAACATTTCTACACATTTTATCTTCTGCAAACTGGGAAAAACTCTACTTCGGTTAAAACCTTTTGAGAGCTTCTAGTTGCACACTCTTAATTTGAGATGTGCGCATTTAAGCAGTTTTCTATGTTACACAGTTAACTTATACAATACTACAAAGTATGCAGATGATACTCCGTATTCTTCTAGATGCAGCAAATCATAAAAGTGAAAGCTTCAGATCGACGAGCTGTAATTTTTGACGTAGCGGTACGCGCGAGTTAGTGACTAGTGATATAAACTGGATAATTAGTTGCGCGAGTGACGAATTTCATCCGCAGTTACAATGTAAGCGCACTCAATTTAAAATTCAAATCTCAGCGACCCAATGCTAACTGCGAAAAGCCAATCAATGCAACTGGGTAAAAGTACTAAAAGAAAAATATTAATCATAACCTAAAAAACTGCTCAAACTAAAACCACCCCTACACCGTCCTATGGTTCTATTGTTGTTGTTCGACAACTCATAAGGGATAAAGCTTTAAGCTCTAAATATTTATAAAAATCGACACCGATGCATCCAGCGATTTGAATGTAAATCGGAATATAGCATCTCCCCTTTTCAATCGAAATAGCAGCCGATATTCAACAGGGATGGAGTGCCTGCGTCAAGCCTTAATATCAGGCCATCATGGCCAGTCCTTGTAAACTGACAACACCTTTCAGACTAAGCAATTCACTGCTTTGAAGGTGGAGGCTCAGCAATATCTATACAAAAGCTGGAGAGAATATTCGTTTCAAAACGTGACACTTTTTCCAACGGATATTTAACATGACATCCGACAACAAAGCTTTCTCGTGCAAAGTAATACATAAGCCCTGGCGAGGACTAGTCGAAAACGTTGCTACGATCGAAGTCTTGCATTAAACAAATGGGGTTCCTCGCCCTTTAGGGGTTCTATTAAAACTTTCAGTAATAGTCGGATTTAAACTAATATAGAATGGGAAAGCCACCACATGTTGACAATGAGAATCGAGCGGTTGTGCTCTCCGGCACAGTAGCCAAGATAATTTTAAATTCTAAGTAGTCTAGACTTCCTACACGACATGTTTTTATATTATTAAAAAATAATGTTACTTTTTAAATAACAACATTGATTTTATCCAAATCCGATACTTAAGTACTAAGTCAGTTTACTATTCGTAATAATCAGCAATCTCCAATCTGTTTCTAATTGGAAAAGTTAAAAAAAATCTACTTCCAAACAAATTATGTGTTTGAACTTCATACAAAGACAAACCATGCTTTCCCTACTTGGTCTGGTACAAGGACAATGATGGTTCATTGCCTTGGCCATGGCAGTTTGAAAGTGGCAATAAAGGAAGTTCGGGCTCTTTTATTCCATATCAATTAAATAAATGTGATACTACCGATTCCTTTGCCCCATTAGGAATATCGCGATAGAGATATCGTCAAAGTTTGCAAGAGTCGTTCTCAACAGAGCGCTACCCAGGATGTCTTATCGGAACAAATTGAAACTGCGAATTCACTCATGCCACGCAGCTTTTATCATGTTGCAAACATAAACACTTGAGTACGTTGTTTGCGCGCTGAGCAAGTTATGTATCACTTTATATTTGAGCGTTGGCTTTCAGGAGCGTGTCTTGCAGCAGCAAACCATGATAAACCCAACATGGCATTGCCGTAACTGCCAATTTGAGATTTCGGGGGGAAACTTCCCAACGATCGAAACTTCGCAAATTGCTCGACGCTTTGCTAGACGGAGGCTTTACAGCTATCAAAACGGCATCACTGGAACTCGCTGTCATAAAATCAGAAGCTGTTTGTTTCTGCAAACTACGCGTAGGTGATAAGATAACATACATCAGAATGTTTGAAGAAGATTGCCTAAATTTTGATGTATTTTTAAATAAATAATTTATCTATTTTCCAAGTAAAACGTAGTGGAAAATCATACGAGTCGCAGTAAACTGCACTGAAGAAAGGATATTACTAATGTTTCACATTGAGAAATCACCTGGGAAAAGATCTACATATTTTAAGTTAACGAATTGTATTTCCTCCATTTTTGTATACACGTCATTAGTTAATTTAAATATATTAAATGATCACCATAAGGGTAAAAGTTTGCTGTTATTCTAAGCGATTGTTTCTCTGGCAGGTAAAATCTACACCTAAGATAATTACTCTTGTTAATCTTCAACCTTCTCTAAATGTAGACAAAAATGAATTCTAAAGTCTGCAACAAAACGTAAGAGAGTGCTTCAAGTTCAACTACGGCACCACAGAAAATTTAAAAAATGTACTTTACATTTACAACTTGGCTCTGATAGAAAATTACAACAAATCATGAAGGATGCCGGATGCAGTAATTAAATAAGACTGCTGGTAAGTACAGAGAGATACATGTTTCGGGCTATAGTTCCATTGCATATTTTTCGTATTTTCCGCGCCGCGATTCTCGTCTTGATCTTTCCGTCGCTACGAGCGAGGTTAACACGCCTTTCGCTCCCAGTATCTGGATGCATTCAGATGCCTCCCTTCAACCCTCATTCGACCAATGCGGAAGTCTTTTGGTCTTTTATAATCGCTCGTTCATTTAGGCGTTTCAATTTATATTCACGGAAATCTTCCGCTGTTCTGATTCCCCCGTAGCGGTTTTGAAGCTTTGAAACCTGACTTCCCGGGAGCACGTGCCTTTTAGTCTCTGAAGTTCGCCTGCATCTGAGGACCGGCTGGTCGAACCACTGATAGTATCTTGCGAGCCCCAGAGAGATTCAGAGGCAGTCGTTGTGGCCATTTTGTTTATTGTTATTACTTTATTGATTGTGCTAAATGCCACCATTCTCGGCTGCGATTCTTCAAATCCCCTCCAGTTTTGCTTGCTTATGTAAACTTTAATTCCTGTTGTCACCCACATTTTTTGCATAGTTGTTCCTAGGGCCAACTCATTCGATTGAGAATCTTCAAATCCCGGCGAGCTTTGCTTGGTTATGAAAATCTTGTAATTTACAAATATGTTACTTTGTTGTGTGTTCTGCTGGTTAATTGAGAAACAGTACCTTTTTGTCGAGCCCACCCTATGCCTTTAATATTTGATTGGCTTTAACTGTTTATACTTATTATTATATTGCTGGCTATTAGTTCTTGAATTTGTTAAAGCTGTTTGTGCTTAATATTATATTATCGATTATTATATATCTGGGCATATTTGTTGTATTAAAAACTCAATGGCGCCAATTGGTAATTATTATTAAATAATATTTTGTGAAGAACCCGTCTTCACAGTAGCTGGTCAACCCTCGAATGTGCCCATATATTCACGAGAGTCTGGTAATTTATTTTGCAAATTTTGGTATCACTGTATTAGTCCCTTCTGCATAAATTTTCAAAATAGTATATTATGTATCAAGTTTTATAAACGTCATTTTAGTCACGAGCCGCTGCGCTTCGCTCGTGATTAATAAAATGAATGACTAATAAATTTATAAAATGAGTTGCATATTATACTTTTTCTAGGACCACAAATTTAGAGAATATAACACCATATTATTTCATTAAAATTTTGACATTTATTATGTCAGGTTAAATTATGCTTAACAAACGTCAAAGTGACGGTTGAAAACTAACTTGATTTTAGTTTTGGCTGTGGCTAATAAAGCAAATACTATTTGAACCTAACTTCACCCCATGACTAAAACATCGTTGCCAACTTCAGCTCATGACTAAGATGCTCTTTAGTCATAGGTTATGAAGGCATGATTAAAAGGTCACTTAGCGACGTGTATGTTAGTATGTTAAATGGCATTTTAGTTACAGGAGTAGAAAAATGGTATTTTATTACACCCCACGAAACATCAATTACTAGTATATGTATATTATCCGGATACAGACACTTTGTTGGATGTCCCACCACTAATCATAAAAGTGGTAAAGCTCCTAAATAAAAAATCACTAAAATTTCTCAAGCGATGTCATAGCCGCTGGAAATTGGTGTTGGTTGTTTTTAGAAAAAAAAATAATTTTAATAAATATTGAACATGCATTTACAAACTGTTCTATACACACGTCTTTAGTTAATTTAAATATATTAAATGATCACTCAAAGGGTGAGAGTTTGCTGCAATTCTGAGCGATGGTTTCTCTGGTAGGTAAAATCTACACCTAAGATAATTAATTGGTAATGATTATTGAATAATATTTTGTGAAGAACCCGTCTTCACAGTAGCTGGTCAGCCCTCGAATGTGCCCATGTATTCACGAGAGTTTGGTATTTTATTTTGCAAATTTTGGTATCACTGTATTAGTGGAAAACCGGAAACAACAGAAGTGTAAGATCAATTAGTGCAACAAATTAACAACTATAACAAAAATAAAAGCAATGTGGTTCGGTTATCTAAAAAATATAACTACAACAATATGAAAGTGAAGCAAAACGAAGATTACTTTCATCATAAACGCCTCCAATTTTCCTTTTATATCCATTTAAGTAGTATTATTCGTTCCTATTGCACTATTCAAAATATTTAATCAAACTGGAAAAATCAAGATTTCCGTTTCTTTTCCCTCGGGAACCCTTCCCATTCCTTCAAAAGAGAACTACTTATTCTACGTCCTCCATTTACAGCTTCGCTTAATCCCCACCCCACCACGGTTTCCAGCCCTAGCAATTTCAGTACAAAGGTTGTTCGATCTCGATTCAAATCCTTGTTGAAAACCCAATGTGCCATTTCAATATTCCGACTGTTCTATAATTAAGAAGGATTTGCAATGCAAATGTTTGCGTTGTGGAGCTGCGAGCTGGATGAACTTTCTCCATAACGAAGTCTCAAATTCCGGCGGTAACAAAACATGGACTTACCTTGGCGAAGTCTATCTTCAAGGTACAGCAGCCGGAGTAAATATCGGCCCCGTGCAAAGTGTCCTTAGCTCTAACGGCGGCTTCTACGCTATCGAATGTGTGACTGTTAAGGAAAACTCAATAGCAAACCTGGCGAGTCGCAAAATTAGGGGAACGGTTCGGGAACGGGCCGGAAAAGCGGAATAAGCTAATTAAATAAATTTCCGTTAAAAAGGTTGTGCCCATTTGGCTTATGGATGTGGCGGATTCGAGGTCTCTTTAGGCCTCTCGATCACGGAAGTCTCGCCGTTTAGGGGATACGGTTTGGATGGGATACTTTAAAGCCCGCTCTCGATTCGGCAAACGTTTCGCCTTTTTGTAATGTCGCCTATTGAGATCCGGAAACTTAATGAGCCGGAATTTATGATGGGCAAGAGCTGGGGAGAGGTGATTTAGGACTGCTGGGAACTAATTTATGCCGTTTTGCATACATAAAAATGGTAACGGTTGTATAAATTGCGTGCAGTAAAGGATATTCTACCATGGCTTGGACTCCATTTTTCTTGAATATGACTATTCTGAGAACATTTCCGCTTGGCTGGCAGATTGTGTGAAGTACCTCCTGCAAAAGAAAAAAGCAATTAATTATGAGAGCAATCGCAACACTATGTTTTTAAAATGAATTCAAGCTGACATTTGCCCGGTTACACCCACTTACTAGTTTCTTTTAAATAAAACATTCTGTTTCGAGAGCAAACAATTTGACAGATCTTTGAAAAATGCTAGACAGCTTAAACCATATAATAAAAATTTATACAGATTAGTAGCTTGCTCCAAATACTTGTACGCATGATTTTGTTCTATACATCTTTTACTGAACTACTTCAAGATGTCTATGTTCGTGTTAAAGCCCAAATACAATGTGCCTAGCGAATTTAAAGCTATAGCGGAGTATAGCAGGTTTAAGTAAAGTAATGCTAAAACATTCGCATGCTCTTCATGCTATCATTGTTTAGCATGTTCGTTCTACGCCAACAGCGCATCGACGATTTGTCATCCACTGCATAGGAATTTTAAGCGCTATGGTGTATATTCGATACGATAAATGTTAGGATTTACCAGTATATTCTAAGACTCGGGCTTTTACAATAACATACCC
This sequence comes from Agriotes lineatus, assembly GCA_940337035.1. Classification (NCBI taxonomy): domain Eukaryota; kingdom Metazoa; phylum Arthropoda; class Insecta; order Coleoptera; family Elateridae; genus Agriotes; species Agriotes lineatus. The sequence goes on along the minus strand of OW679201.1, from coordinate 40,298,489 downwards.
ACAGCGTATGAAAACAAAGTGACAGTATCTTACGGATACATTAAGCCTATTTGTGGTATAAAAGTTCATATAGGAATATGGTTGTCCCACAAGTGGTAAAAAGCTTAATCATGTAAATGAGCTAATAACCTAAAAACAGTTGCGATCGGACTTACTTTCTTACATCGTCACCCTGCCCTTCATTACAGCGATAAAATTTAGAAGAAAATTAGAGAAAATATCGCGGGTGCGATCATGTATTTTCTGTTTCTGGCATTAACACAAACAATATTGATGAGATTGCCATAACGTACATTTTTGCTTTAAGCTCGCTTTCAACATTATTTTTTAATTTTCTGTGTTGCCATGCGTCAATAAAACGTCTCCTTCACAAGTCAGCAGAGGTTAGCTTCCAGTTAAAATCATTCAAATACAAAAAACGTAGGTAGGGGAGCAAAGGGTAAAACGGGGTAACGGGTAAAATAGGGTATCTCTATTGTTTTCGGTATTGGTGGTACCAGCTTCCTGTAATCGCGATAATTTTATGTAAGCAAAATTGCGAACTTAACAACGCACGTGTGATTTATTTCAGACCCGCAGAAACGTTGCAACGAATCGATCGATGTCAAAGAGACGACAGAATACTATTATATTGCAGATTAAAGTCAAGGTAATTATTGCTTTACTTTCAATTTACTTTTTACCAGCGTACAGTGCACTGTTTAGGGCTTATGTATGACATACTGTTTTCAAGTTAAAGTTTTATAGTAAACTTCACTGAACCTAAAAGATTACTTCCATTGTGCTCGATATTATTTTATTCTTGTTATTTTCAGATTATTTTTAAAAATAAAAGATCTACTGAAGCAGTATGGGTACGGGTTATTGAAGGACATCAGTTATATTTGGGGTACTACAGACTACCTTCAAACGCTATGTTAAAAAACGTAGAAAAATGCGAACAATGTGGTTACAAAACGTTTGGAAAGTAAAAAATACATCTTTAGTGAACAACAAAAAGCAGAATTCGTTGTTTATTTGAAAAGTATGAAGGAGACTTTTTGGTTCGACAATATTCGAATATAGTAATTTTGATTTTGAAGTAGCCAAAAGAATTCAAGAAAGATATTATCATAAAGAAGAAAAACTTTTCCAATGAAAGCGCGACTGCTGATAGATTGTATCTATCGTTCAGATTTTTATTATTATTGAAGCGTGGATTGCGTATTCTTTATTTCTAAGATGGGCTCAGCTTCTGTGCTACAGTTCACCTGTCATCTCTCAAAAATTGACCAATTAAAATCCAGAAATTGACAGTTCTAGACCAATAAAAAAATATGAGCGCACATCTCTTCCTAGAGGGCATTAAAGTGATAATATTTTTAAAAAATTTAGTTTTTATTAGAACCAATAAAATTTTCCTTTTCTTATTATAGAAATTGCGTGCGTTGTTGCTAGATTTACGGTAAAATCAATATAAAAAATAGTTTGATTCGTTCAATAGTCCCTCGAATACCATTCTTAGTCAAAGTTACGTACATTATTTGTGTGTTGGAGTCATTACATGCCAATTGCGCTTGGAATTAAGACTCTTGCTAGCGCACTCATTCCAATCGTATTGAAGCACATTCGGGATACCACCGCAAAAATAATCTGCATAACTTTGACTAATCATGGTATTATAAGGGAACATTTATAATGTTGTGTTAAATATCTGTCTTACTTTTCGATTTTTTACACTGTAATCCTAAACGCTAATCTACAGTAAATAAGTACACCAAATCTCACATCTATCTAAATGCTCAAACCTTAAATGCCCCATTTTACCCGCCTGTCCCCTACATATCAATTCAATTAAAACAAAAATAAACTAAAGCATTTCATATCCACCAATTCGTATCCACAAAAACAATGCAATGTGAATCTTTCGCGAAAGCGAACTGCTGTATGGCTGAAAGATAATAGAATTAAAATTCGCCGAATTCGTAGCTTCAAAATACGATACAATGTTATATGACGCACAGCGTTTTCAATCATAATTGGTGGGCGATGCAAATCGAGAAGAACGCAACTCGGATCAACAAAAAACGAGCCAGCAGTATGATTGTCGAAAATCTATACCGAACGTCATTAATATACAATTACAAGGGAAGTCGACCAAAAACTGCGCAAAAAGTGGATTGATCATGTTTCGGAAGCCACAGATAATGTATAATTTATAATATATCATCTTTATGTATAAATAATTTGTTTACTTGCATCTATCAGTATCTTCTTTGATACGCTTTCATTGTTTTGACGTGTTTATCGGTATTCATGTCAATTTAATGCAATATTAACAATAATATTAATAATAAATTAATACGCAGAACTCAGCTTCATTGAGAGTCAGGAAAATTGGTACGTGAAAGATGTACAAAAATTTACAAACTTCTAGACGTCATGAGTCAGAAAGTAGTTGGCAGTGGTTAAGCATACGTCGTACCGTATTACGTTGGTGGTGGTTACGCATACGCCGTACAGTATTAAAGTAAATTTGGCGAAGTGCGTGGAACATATTCTCAAGAACTTTCCTGTTAGCGTTAATGTTTGATTACCCTTTAGCTCGTAGGTACCGATTTAAACTAAACTTAACTTTTTATTATTGACGGCGTATAGCATTTGTGTATTATCGTCTCTGTATTTCGTTTATTTATATCTATGTATACCTTCATATAGAGTATATGACGTTTTTGTAAGCAGCCCGGCTTTTATTCCTAGCGGGGTGGAGTGTTTATTTTCAGAATTGTAGGTGTAAACGAGGTAGGCTCAGAGCAAAGCTGTGCTGACAGCCATAGCCACCCTAAGGTAAGAAATGGGTCTTGTGAATTGACGACTGAGTAAGCTAGCAAACAAAGGGCAATTAAAACTCAAAGGAACGTAGGGGGCATAATAAACGTACCGTTACAAGACGGTATAGTGTGGAGTGTCGGGTTTAACTGGGCTGTACATTCTCGAGGATGACGACAATACCGTTACAGTCAATTTTAATCACTATGTTAAGACGTTGGAAACATTTCTGACTGTGTAGCTGCAAAATGATGCATGGTTTCAACAAGATGGCACCAATGTCTATACAGCAAGGCAGACTACGGATGTTTCAAGGTGTGGCAACATTACATGGTCCTGTTTTTTTTTTAATTTGGGGCATTGAGAAGTCAAGAGTTTTTTATTAATATATAGTAATTTGTACAACTTTAAATGGGTTTTCTGAACAAATAAAAATAAAACTTGTGTAACTCAAAATATGACGACTTAAATTATGAAATAATCAGCTGCCTGTAATGATTGCGTACAGTATATGTATTGTATGGTCTTGCCGATGACGATGAAGTCAGTTGCAGGAGGTAAACAGAAATTGTCGTGTTATAAAAAACGTTTTGCTACTTTTTGCGTTCAATCATGCAGAATTTTTTTATATGCAAAATTATTTTTCTGCGCTTCTATAAGCAGTGAAAACGCTTATCATGCATTAGCTATTGAAGAAACAAATATAATAATAATAATACTAATAATGTAGTTATTTTAATTACATACATAAAAAAATCTGTAAAGGATTTTACACGAAATGTCCCTTGCAATGTGAAGTTTTTAAACTAAAATATTTGAAAATATGAAAAAAAACAAGGATTTAACTTTATGGTGCTCACCCTGTCTTTACTTGACCGAAGGTTTATTCGGTTTCGACCCAAGTAGACATTTCAAAATATCGTCTTCCTCTAACAAATAGTTTTTGAGCTACATCGCTAACACACACACATACCGACAGATAGAGAGAATAGAGTGAAGATCTGAAGAAATCTCGGAAGGTGATTTTTTACGATTACATTACTTCTTTCATCGTAAAAAATGAACAAAATGCAACATTAATCTTGCTCGCCAATTCAACTGACAAGAAAGGTAATGATATTAATAGAAAGATAAAATTATTTCGCATCAAATTATACTAATAATAATAATAATAAAATTTACTGATGTAGTATAGAAATAATAAAACAACATATCTAAGAATCCAATGCACAATGTTGATTGCTTATGTTGGACTTTGATAGTGAACACCTGGCCCAAAACCATAATATACTTTCCGTCAAATAAATACAGTGTAAGCAACAGAAAGCAAACCATCGCTGCGTATCGCAATCATCGCAACGGAAAGGTGTACTGATCGCGTGCACTGCGTCCATAGCAAGGGACAGGAATGTGCAACGATGGCCGCAGAGTTATTCCTAAAGCCCTTTACAGATTTTTGGAATAAGAAGTCTTAGACCTTGACGTATATGAGGCCTGGCACCATTTTGTTTAAACCATATATAATCGACGGGCAAATCTAATTGGTTAATAGTAATCGTGAGGAACAAATGAACAATACATTTTAAAACTATAAACTTGACCCCATTTCATACAAAAAAATATGTTCGACCGATACATAAACACTTCATTATAGTATTATTTAGCGTCCATAAAGTGCGACTTTATGGACTAGTTCATAAGATAAAATAAAACGGCCGCCTGTCAATGTCAATAGTTATTACCAAAATAAACGTCGAACTAAATGTCATCATTCTATTCACATTAACTGAAAACCCTACAAATAATTTTAAAAAATTCATCCTTAATACCTACAGTAATAAAAGGCTCTCCGTCCACTGACTCGACACGACTGCGATGCGATTACGATGCAACTACTACAGACCTACGATGCGATCGCGACGGCAACTCGTGTTATGCACATATTTTGAAGTGCCGAAGATGATGATGTGGTTGTAGCTAACTGGTACATACAAAATAAGGGCAGAAAACTGAAAAGGAAGTTTTAGGTCCATCCCTCTATAAAAAATAATAAAGAGTGCAATATTTGTATTTTGTCTCCCAACATGAGCAAAAATCTCATTTTGCCGCATGTCCACAGGGAGCTTTAATGTGTTAGCAGAAAATTTTAGGGGGGGGGGGGCTATGATGGGTTACACCAGTGAGATAGGAAATATGTGTAAAATAACGCTTTACAGGAATGACATTCATGACCTTAATATTGAATAATATTTTTCTTGGATAGATGAGTTCGTAGGGTGGTTATTCCGACAATTTCGTAGAATTCATATTTTAATTCTCATCCAAACGCGAAAGTACCGTACTTTATGGCAAGTTTTAATTTCATAAGTTTTTCCTTACGTATGAACTAACACTTTACGGGGATGCTGTTCCTGACCCCCATATGGACAATTTTGAATTTGTATTTTTTGTTGGATAGATGATAAGTTTGTGGGACGGCTATGCCCCATCTTCACAAATCAGCGTTACTTCTTTATGAAGAAAAACTGTCATTAAATAAAAACTGGCTATAAAATAAAGTAGCTTCGCTTTTGGATGAACTTTAAGGTATGAAAAAGTAATGTTTATTTACGAATATGGGGACGTAACTGCTTCACAAACTCATAATTTATCCAACAAAACAAAAATCAACTAAATCTTTTCGTATTAAGGTCATGGATTTCTCCTATGTTGCTGGTGTAAATCACATAATCGTACCCCCCCCCTCTTCAGTCGTCGATTAAAAGACGCAAAAACAATGCAAGAATATTTTTGTATTAATTTGACAGTCATTGCATTTTACCCCGCCATTTCAACGCAACTAATCGCTTCACAGTCGCGAGCAATTATTTTGTGCAAGTTGCATCGCGTTTGCATCGCAGTTGCCTCAGTGTACAGTGAAGTACCCATAGAACAATCGCCACGAGATTATCGCTTATGAGTTTCTGCTCAATTGCGTCGTTTCAGTAATGAGGCAGCCTAATAGTTGTTTTTAATACTGAGCACGCAGTTAACCATAGAAAAAGTACGCTTGGAAACTGCCAAATCTTTCAACGGCAACTTGCATTTTCAAATATAAATATAGATATTATCGTCGGATTTGTAGGTAACAGAATCGTCTACAGTGTAGTCGAACATAGAGCTTTCTATGCAACTCTTCCTCTTTATCGGCCTCGCTCGCTCTGCCAAAACATAGACACGTCCATAAGGCAAACATTCTGTATTTGATACATAAATATCTAGTACGTCACGTCGTACACGACTACTGCATTCTTGAGTTAGCCAAACGATACACCAAAAACTGTACAATAGACACCCCTATACTGCAGAGACGCCGACAGAGAGATTTCAAGATGTTGCGCAACAAGTTGGAGCAATAATTGATGTTTCCGGGAGTCGCGCGGTGTCGCTAGTGCGTGAACGCAGGTTGCATACCTATACGATGCGCCCCTGTTTTTGCATCCACAGCCAACTACTAACGGCCGAGCGGAAAACCAAGTAAATGAGATGTAGTAGGTTCGGCAGTAAATAATAAAATGTTTGAAGTCCACGGCGTTCAAACTTTGGCGTAACTCGCGTGTGACAAAAAACAGGGCCAGATCATTCTTTTGCGACGATTTACGATTCGGAGGAGCAGCGCTGCGGACTGATTTAGTGAAACGGGAACAGCAGGTGTTGCGGACACGGGAGACGTAATAGAACATGACACATCTTTCTAAACATATCCACGCGGTGCACTGCGGAAATCCGATAAAAAAGCAAACATGTGATATCAATTAGCTGCTCTGGATAACGGGGACGATGCAGGGCCGCGATCCGCGATCCGATTGATATGGAAATTTCCGTTATTAATCGAGCCGACAGAAATTCAAATCATTTTTTAAAAACAGGTATTCCAAGTTAGGTAGTTGAGGAATATCAAACAAATGGAAACAATTCTGATTAAATTCAAATTAGGCGGAGCTCCCCGAAAATAATACGCACACTTGATGGCATATCGGAAATCGAAAGGTTAGTGTTTAAGTGCAAGAAGTTTATAAATCAATTTAATAAAATTTCCACGGGAACGGTAACCGTCAAATCGATTATACAATAAAACAAGACCAAACAGTCGGTACGTAGGATGAAATGTGAAGAGTCAACCGTGAACCTGCAACGGGAAAGTATGTACAAAAAGAGCACGAATCGATTGAGAACCGAAATAAACTCGTCGAATGTCTGATTAATGAATTCTGCGCGAGCTCGGAAAGATGACGATGGTTAATTAAACCGAGGCTGCTTCATTAGCGCTACTAGTTTTGCCGGTGCCAACATTTTTGAGCCGCAGATCTATTTCGTGTAATCACAAAGAGCTGTTCTGCAAACGCAGGCAAAGGGGTTGGAATTAGGGGTTAGAATAACAGACAACTACTAAGTTGCCCCAGTAAATTGCTTCAGAGGTTCAATACCACAGCTATTTGCTTTGTTTGCCCTTACTCACAGTGAGAATATTATATTTTGTCTCCGGACGCAAGATGCGTGTTTAATAATAAGCGCTACGACGTTGCAACTTTCATTTGCCATTACTTAGACTACGCGAATTCTACTGACATTCAACTCAATTTGTTACTTCGAATTGAGCTTAGTTTGCAGCTCTATCTCAAGATGCCATTATTTACCACTGTAATTTAAATCTATATGAAAAACACTACGTAAAGTGGGACAACTAGGAAAGTTTTGCAAAAAATATTTCTTCCCATTCAATACACCTCACCCAGACTCCACAAGATAACAATAAAGAGCACTTTGCATATGAAGGCTGGCAGTACAGAACTTATCATGGCTAGCGGAATACACCACACATGCAGCCCAAAAATGATTATGGAAGACCTCAGAAGAAGTTTCCAAATCATAAAAACGGTCATTATTATAAAAAAGGAAAAGAGAGACCATTGTCATTTATGCTGACTTTTGCTAAAACAGTGGAAGCAAAACAAGTGTATGGAATTTAACAAATCCTAGAATTAATAGGTAGTTAAAATTGAACCTTTATCCAAGAAGACAGTTTCGATTCCACAATGTAAAAAATGTCAAACCTTTGGACACACCCAAGGCTATTGCAATAGATAGCAGCGGTGTGTTAAACATGCGCTGGCAAACACTACGACTGATTGCAAAGTCAAAGAATTTGAAAAAGCAAATTGCGGCGACTCCAGTACTGCAAATTATCTAGAAGAGAAAATAACCCACGGAAGCATAGAACACCAAACAAAACTACCGCAAGACAGTCCGCAAAATTAGAAAAAACAACACAAAATGTTCCATGTCTACTCATGGGTGACTCATCACTACAACTAAGAGAAAACGAAAATACTTATGGCTAAACAACAAAAAGAAGAAACAAACAAGAAGAATCCAACAAAGCTATCTTGAACATAATAGCAAAACTCGTAAATGGTTGCTAACAAAAACAAATAAAAATAAGTTCGTTTCTTAATGGTAGCTTGAAACCCCAACAGACTACTCCAGAAAACTTCAACTTTGGGATTGTAGCGTAACGGTGATGAATGGCCTGAAAACGTCTTTCGTGCAAGAGAAGGCCATTACCTAAAATGTAACTTAAAGTGCAGCACTAAATCAGTTAGTAACAGTGAAGTTTGCGATGTGACAGTTTAGAGAAGGTATCAATTGTACACGTGCAATACGAAACATCTGTAATGTCAAGTGTGATTGGTGTCGTCGAGTTGAGCAATCAAAACTAACTTTTCTAAATGTCACGATGCAATTTCTAGCACAGTCGGCCAACAAACCCTTTTTGCCCCAACTAACAATAGACTAGGCGGAAGCGGAAAGTCAAGCCGGGTGGACAATACAGTCGTAAACGCTCGAAAAGGGAAAGTCTTTTTCGACGGAAGTTTTTTCAACCTCTTGCGCTACAATATAGCAAAAGGAGCTTAGCTGGACGATCCCATTGTACTCAAAAGAATAGGGAATGTCCATCCATTCAGGCGCACCCTATATAAACGCAAGTAGCTTGGTCTTCGGATCACGTTTACTTTTACGTAACATCAGATCACTTCATTCCTTTCGCCTTTCACTTGACTTAATATCACGTTATCTGCACATTCCGACTTGTACGCATTTTGCTGAGTCGAGGACCGCTTACCAGTGAGAGGGCAGTCTGAGATGGATTTAGAACAGAACTTGAGCAAAGAATCAAGTTAAACACGTTCTTACAGACAACTTAACAATGAAATACTACTATTTGGCGAACCTGAACACTATAAAAAAGAAAGCACCCCATGTCAACTATTCTAAAGATATAAAAGACATTATTGTCGAGCAAACCAGAATATCAGAGAATAAAATACATGCAACTTGGTAACACCTGCAGAAGTTATTAACGAAATATCAGAGCAAAAAGGGCACATTCCGTTGACCTTATTACTGGCCGGATTCTGGAAGAAGTGCAAAGAAAATCAATCGTGGAAGTAACATAACTAATCAATGTATCATGTCGATTACGATATGTGTCTATGCAGTAGAAGGTAGCGAAAGTGATAATGACTCCAAATCCGGTAAACCAACTAACGGAAACCTATCGTAGCATCCAATCTCGTTCCTACCAAACATGTTCCAAAACGACTCAAACCTATCATCGGCGAAAAGAATCTGATTCCGAACGACCAATTTGGATTTGTTTCTAAATCAACTCAGCGACTGATCAGGTACACAGATTCACGGATATAACTGAAAAATCAATAGAAGAAAAGAAAATCTGCTCGGTACTATACCTGGACGTTACCTCAGCTTTTGACAAAGTTTGGCATAATGGAGTGGAGCATAAGATAGATTGAATTTTACCCGAACAGTGCAGCAGTCAACTCTTGAAATTTTACATTTCCAAGAGGCTCTTCACAGCTTAATACGAAGACAATTAATCTGACTTGAAGAAAATATCCGCAGGAGTTCCACAAGGGAGTGTGTTGGAACCATTGCTGTATCTTTTCTAAACAAATGTTATACCAAATATGGAAGAAGCACCCATCGTAACCTTTGCTGATAACACTGCCATCGTATCAGAAGGCACCAGCATAGAGGAAGCAACAAACTTCAAACTGCTGCAAGGGGGGGGGGGGGTCAATAGCTGGACCAAGATGTGGCGAACACGAATCCAAATCACCGCATCCAGATAGACATCGAAAGCTGCAGAAGACCTTGGGAGTGCAACCACCACACAGCGAAACAAATTGAGAGATAGACCTAGTCCAGTTTCAAGTGTATCGCCTACTTGGATGTGTTTATTAAAAAAATTCAATACACATTTGCATTCTTCGAAACCAATCATCGGACCAACCCATCTACGTTTCCTGCAGGAGCCGGGCACATTCTTCATTGCATGCCTTCAGCAGCTCCTCATCAGTTGAAAATCGTCTTCCCTTAAATGCATTTTTCACTGAAATTAGGGGGCCACAGGCTGCAAGGTCAATGTTGTAAAACGGGTGTACAAATACGTTAAACCCGGTCATTAACACATATACAACACGCGCATTAGCCTAATGTGTAGTGACTTTGAACAGAAACCTTTGGGCCCCCGCAAGGCGCGATATAGGCACTATATTCCAATTAGCAGTGATCATTCTGGGCGTCTCCAACATCTCCACTCCAAAATTCCCCTTGCTGAGAAGAACATATGGATCATCTTCCTTATGGGCAACATTTTGAGCAATTCTTCTTTTCTTCTTTATCAACTTAGTGACGTCCACTCCTGGACATAAGCCTCTCCCAGGGTCCTCCATTGGTATATGTCTCTCGCATGCTGAAGCCAGTTTTTCCAGCAAAACTGCCTTATATCGTCTACCCATCTGCATTGTGGTCTTCCACGACTTCAATGTGTTTGTTTGTCCATCTATCTGTCAATTGTCTAGCTATGTTCCCCGCCCAGTTCCACTTTAGACGCGATATACGTTCAATGGCGTCAATTACTTTGGTTTTTGATCGTATTACTTCATTTCGTACTTTATCCCGTAGCGAAATTCCTAACCTTATATTCTCTCCGGAGCGTTGGGTGACTCGAAACCTATTTGCGCTGTGTTTGGTTAGTGTTATCGTTTCAAGACCATAAGTAGCCACAGGCAAGACACGCGTGTTGTACACTTTTCGTCTAAGGTTGATCGGTATGTTTTTGTCTATAAGATGTATTGTAATTTCCCACAACCAGCCCATGTCAGCCCTATTTTCCTTGTTATTGTTATTTTTTGAGCAATTACTATAGCAATAATTAACGTTCCATAAAAATCATTGTTTAGGAAACCATCAACGCATCGCATTGTTTTGAAAGAATTTCAGAAGCAGTCTGTAAAGTTTGTAGTATCATTTTGGCACCACCCTGTATAATTTGATGAAACAAATGTTGACGTCAAAACTCCATATATTTAAAGGCAAAAATTGATAGTCTGAACTGTTCTTTCTACAAATTGGTTTTGAGAAGGATATCTAATTTATTCAAACTTTTGTGGAAAGAAGCGAGATACACAGGTACACGCCGAACAATCTTAGTTGAAGAACTACAAAATAGCTTTAAATTAATAAAAACTATTTTTCAAATTTGGTCAATTATCGGCGGCTTCGCAAAGGAACAGGAAATTGAAAACGCTGAAAATTTCACTTTCTGGTCTATAACTCCTTTATTTTTTCACAATTCTATGAAAAAAATCCCGATTTCCCTTCCTGTCCTAACTCCACCATCAATTAAAAATAATTAAAATGCTGCTAAATTAGAAGGGGCATGAAAGCGATGAAGACTGCATGCAATTTCAAAGAAAATGTGAAACCCATAATTTAAATTATCTCCGTAACCTTTCATCAACGGTCTGGTGATTAGGCGTCAATTAAAAGTGAAAAATTGCCGCCTTAAAAGCTTCCTTTTGGCTGGTGAACCAGAAACAAGTCTCAGCTCAGATTAGAAATGTTAGACGCCGTAGTGTAAGTTTTCGAGGTGATGCACTACTTACAAAAATTGATGACAGCAGCTTTTTTTTAATTTGCAAAAGAGTTTATTTAACTCGTACTTAACAGGTTCATAATGAGCGTGCGAAAATAATTATGAAAGTTTGAAAATAACTTTGGATGATATTGGACATATTTTTGATTTTCTATTATCATTATGACGTTTGGAAAAAGTTCCGGAGCGCGTTCCGTCCCTACTAAAAGTATCAGAAAATGGTTCCGCTACGTTCCGACCCAAATATACCATTGGTTAGAAGAAACAAGAACGTTTCAAACAATCGTAAGAAAGGTGAGCTTTAATACTGACGCACCGATTTAATAATTTACGTTAGTTCATAAAGCGGTAACGTCAAAATACCTAAAAATAGAACGTAGCACGTAGTTGAGATACTGGTGAATGGAATAGTATATTACACAACGAGAGCTGTAGGAAGCATATTACACGCGAGTTGGAAAAGTTACGCACAAGCCGCGTAGCGGCGCGTGTGTAATTCCACGAGCGTGTAATTGCTCTATAGCTCGAGTTGCGTACTATACTTTTTCTACGATCACACTCATTTCGTTAAACGAAAAAGAAATATTTTATTAACTGTCAAATCATCTGTCACACCATCTTAAAAATTAGGAGGCTGCAGTCACATCCCTACACCGCTTCGTACAAACAACAGAAGCTAACTGTAACGTAATAAAAAAAATTACGTGTTAGTCATTATCATTACGTAACACTGTTTGTAACAACGAATTTACTAATCAAGTAAGCAGTGCTTAATGAGCAATTTACTAATAAAGGAGTAGAAAAAATGTATTACAACATGTACAATAAGATACCCGAAACTTGTTTCTTTTTCAAGATCTTAATCTGCAAATTGCATGCAAACGAAAATTGTTTAAATCAAAAGTTAACGTATATTGGTGCCAGTCAAATACGCATGATCGAAAACTTTTATCCTCTACAGGGCTGTGGATTTTTTAAAATGCAATTTATGTTGGCAGTGGTGAGTATAGGTACTCAATAACATAACCTATACAATTCTGACAGTATCACTTAACTTTGACGGAATGTTTAATACTGAACACAAAGTGGTGCTGTGTATAGTAAATGGAGGAAATCACTTTAAACAGCTGTATCGATTTTTGTTATTAACATTAATATTTTTTATGTGTCCAACAGACATTTTTCTAGTTGTTAAAACGGCATTGCTGATATAACTTTAAACTGATAGATATAAAATGCCAATGTGACTTTTAGTACCACGACTGACAACATAAATTTTTAACAAAACAATTCTACAGCCCCCTGGAGGATAACAATTTTCGATCATACGCAATAGATACACAAAAAATTTACAAAAAGTCGATTTTTTCAATGAGACCATCCTATCGTTATAAATAGGTGTTGATTATACTGAAATTAAATTAAAACAAAAAAAGCTAAACATTACTTTTTTGGCGCTAGTTACTTTAACTATTTGATGCTGGCTACACGTGCAGTGTTATATTTTGACGTTGAAATTTATCATTGGCGTTCGTTCGTTGTGATTTTAGGTGTTGTACGAAGTTTACAGCCAGTTTCAGTTATGGTTCTGTGGTTTCAACGTACGTACCATTCTTTTGAAAAAATCACTTCACTAAATAACGTATTTGAATCTGGTGTAAATATACACAATGTTGCGGCTAATTTCCCGTAGGGCGCAGCACTGGCTTATTCGCCTCGCTTACGTAGCAGTGGTGGGAGGTAACGAAGGGTGCGAACTGATTGCGTCCTGGAAGGAACCGCTCTGCTATTCTTGAACTTGTGCAAAGATGGAAACTAGTTCCGCAATGTGACAAGTTGTACAATATTATCAATATATCAATTAAAATGAAGGAGTGCTTAAATTCAACAACGATATTACAGTCCACTATATACCATACACACAAGTTAGCAAATTTGAAGTTTTGAGGTTATTTTCTTATTTTAGATTACAAATTATAAACATGCCGTTCGCACCAGAACAAGATGCTTTTATTTTAATGGCTCAATTTTACAATGGAACCCAAAATTAGGATTGTTCTTGATCATATTTCATTCAGTCATGCATCGAACAAATTACGAAGCTTTTGCGGATTCACCATTTCGAACACAAACACTGCATCTGCAAAAGCAAATCAACAGGCAGCCCTACTGTTTTAACCGAAAAAGGTAGCTGACATTAATAATCCAATGCAACTAAGCCCGCACAAATCAGTTTCCACATTGGCTGCATTGGTATGTTACCAATAAATTGCTCATTTGAAAGCAATTTACACATATATTCCTTTATACTTAAGTACTTCTGTTGGACCGTGTCATAAGGATTTAAGAAAAAATCTCCACATGTATCCGTACAAGATAACAGTGATACAAGAATTACTTTAAAATGATTGGAGATCACGAATGCAATATTGTTAGTGGTTTAATGAAAATTTAGATGACGATAATGTGTTGGATGTAACATGTATGTTTGACGAAGCGTGGTTTCATTTGTCAAGTTATGTGAACAGCACGGATAGTCCCTTAAACAGCACTTAGGGTAGAATAGGCAAATTACTTATTTTAAGTGAAATATACTATGTTTTCGTAGCACTAACTTTGAAAATTGAATTGATGGAATTAAAAGTGGAGTTTCCACTTTACATGAAGACACTAGAATAAATATTGTATCAGTAAAATGTATTGTATAAGATTATTTCGATTTACTTTAATTTAGCCTGGCTCCATAGCTCAGTGGTTAAGCATTCTGGCTACTGATCTAAGGGTCAAGAGTTCGATTCCCAACCCCGGTGAGGTTTAAAAAAAATGAAAATGCGAATGAAAACCTCTACAGAATGCCAGCATTCGGAAGTGATTTAAAACCGTGGGTCTCATGTTACTACGATGTGTGGCATGTAAAAGATCCCTTGCTAGGGTAGGAATTCCTTAGTCTTGGCAAAATTCTAAGTAGGACTAAGGTACCTGGTACTCTGAATGCATAGACCTTGTTCATGGGGTTCGCAAAAGGGCATATGAAGGCCTACTTGCTTGACATCAGACTCCCCACAAATACTACAACTACTACTACTTTAGTTTATCCCTTGCGAGTTAAAATTTTATGATTTTGAAAAAAATAAGACTGTTTTCATAAGAGCTAGGTTGATTTGAGTGCTATTTATTTTCAATGAGAAATTAATAAATGGTGACATAATAAAATGTTTACCCCCAGTGCCCACTCGGACGCCACTGCTACGAAAACCGAAGGAGAATGGTTTTCATGTTATACAGCAAAGCATCTTTGTTGCTATTATGAAATCCCACTCGTGGACTTCGTCCACTTGTAAGATTTCTTAATAGCAACAAAGATTCGTGAATCCAGTTAGTTATCAAAAAATTATCACCACTTATGTAATTATAATTACTGTTGAAAATTGAAAAAATATCGTAGTCCAAAAGTATGTGCTTTGTCTCAAAAAATAATAGTAAATTAGCCCAACGAAATTAATCTACAAAAACATAAATACAAACATCTGTATTTTGTTGGTGGTAAAGTACTTAGGAGGAATGTTCTGTTAATTGTTAGTTATAAGAAAAATACGGACTTTTTAAACAAGTAATGTTATTGCTTTTTTAAAATATTCCCCCTTAGTGATAGTATATTTGTTCATTCTTTAAAGCCACTTCTCGCATCAGGAAGACAACTCCGTGTTGGGATAGTCGTCAAACATCAACATCACGATCTGGACTTCAAATTTGTGTAAGAAATTTGCAATCGTATGCGTAGTTGCATTAATCAGTTTTGTGATCGCCAACTGTTGTTGTTTTCCTTGGCATCCATGTTCTGTCACTAACCATTAATTGAGCAGCCCTCGTATCGCCAGATGCTCACTTACGACCAGGGCTTTAATATGCACGTTAAAAGGAAGACATTCGGAATTTGAATCTAGTGTAGAATGCTCATAATACCATGGGCCGTGCAACCAACTCAGTAGAAGATATTAAGGGGAACATGTATCGACGAAGACTGTAAAATGCAGTAGATTTTATTTTTATATACAATCACTTTTTCTCAATCTTAAATATTCACGTTTTTAATTTGCATTGGGCTGTATATATCACCCCCCTCCCCTCTACTAAGTCTATCACTGACGATATAATTTGCATGGTGATCTTCATTCTATCTATGACAACCTTTCAAACTTGGTGACTTCCACCACCAGACGTTAAATTGGTAAACTGTCCAACCTTTAAACTCCAAGAACTCTGCCTTCGATTTGTCGATCTGTTATTGAACACCAACTTGTTGCAATTGATTACAAAACCAACACGATTCCGGACTGGCCAAAATCATTCCTGTCTTGATTACTTAATCACTGATAACCAAAATCTTATATCAAACATAGAAAATCATCCTCGTATTGGAAAATCAAATCATTTTGTCAGAGAAGCTAAATTCCAGTTATTGATGAACAACCAAAATAACTGACTGTTTAACCTATTGATTAATACAGCGACAGTGTTTTTTCAAATCGAACATAGGGAAATAATACTTGAGTGACGATAGTTAAGCAAAACATACTTGTAGAATATTTTTTTGGTAGATACCACTTTGAGAGTTTGGGATTCAGCTTGGTCCATAGAAACAACTTGTTAACGTTCTTTTCCTATGTTCGATTTGCAAAAACGCATTATATGCATTGTGTGTGGCTTTGCTATGTTCGGCATGAAAATACTATCACTGTATAAACTAGCACATTTTCTATCTACGAGAAGACATCGAACTGATGTGGAATGGATTCAAGAATGTACTCGTATTGTATGAAAGTGTAGAGCAGTCATCAAGAGACAAATCGGTCCTTAAAAACAGCCTCAAGCCGTGGATAATAATATGGAAAAATACAGAATATCAGAACTAGATAGATGTTGAATCTCAATAACACCAACGTTTGCCAAATGAACATGGTCGAGACTTTGCTGTGGCTAGAGCCGAGTTCGAAAATAAACTCATTGCAGTGCCCTCAACCCTTTGGACCTCTACCTTATATTTTGTATCTATAGGTCTAAATATGTTAGACAGTATTCACTTATCTGAAGAAGCTGCGCAGAATCAGGTGGACAAATTGAAAATCACGTGCTTCACCTGGCCAGATAATATTCCTTCAATTATATCTTTAACTCATCTCTTCTTCCAAAAGATTGGAATCTACCGTCCGTCACTTTTCTAAAAAGGGTAACAAAGTGGACAGATCCAATTCTCGTCCAATAAGTTCAAGCTCTAACTGAGTAAAACCGATGGAAAGAATTATTGTCAGTCATCTAAGAATTTTTCTTGCTGCTAGCAGAATTATACCAGATTCTCAGCATGGTTTTACTCCACGTCGCGTGCCTTTTGCAAGACCTTGACCATGGGACTTATTTGTTCGACAGAGCTACTGCGTTCGAATTGGTCGTACTTTCTCTGAAAAGTATTCCATGTTTTCTGGTGCTCCCCAAGGCTCAGTGCTTGGACCTGCTCTCTTTCTGTTATATGTTCTCGACCTCAACGCTCTTATTACTCCTGAAGGCTCGCTTTGTGCGAATGACTGCAAATTTTACAACAACCCTCTTTCCGATCTTTCTTTAGAACAGCATCTATACAAAGACTTAATAAAAGTGAAGCATTGATCTCATCTCTGGTTAGTTACTCTTAACCTTAAAAAATGTTTTGCTCTTAGGTTCGAACAATCCTTTGGACTATATAGTTGAATGAATTGCTATTCTTAATGTTGAATCCCAGGTTGATTTAGGTTTTGAGAACAACATCTACAGAAAAACTTAATGAAAATGAAGCATTGATCTGATCTCTAGTTAGTTCCTCTTGACCTTAAAAAATGTTGTTTTGCACTTAGGTTCGAACAATTCTTCTTTGGGCTATCTAGTTGAATCAACTGCTTTTCTTAGTGTTGAATCCCAGGTTAATTTAGGTGTTGCCATTTGTAAAGATTTGAGTTGAACTTATCATGTAACTGCAATTTTCAAAAAAAGTAATTATATTACGCATTCTATGCTATCAAAGTCCATATACATGGAACGATATCGCATTGAACTATAAGGTTTCAACCAGCTATGTTTATTTATAGAAAAATGTAGTAAATTAGTATACGCGGAACTACTTTGAGTGTTAAATGCTGTAAAATAACGAGTCGAAAATAATGTAACCTCCTAACCATTTCGTGGCCATTTTGCAATAAACAGGCATATCGGTCCATTGATGGCAACGTTATTTCCAATGTAATTCTTTTAACGATATGACATGTCCAGTATTCAGATGCAGTAGCTTATTACCTTGTTAATTTTAATTTTAAGATCAGATTATTGATTTCTTTAATTCTAATTAATACGGATTAATGAAATGCTAACACCATTCTATAAAACTTAATGGTAGCAATAAACATGACGACACTTCTGCTATTATCAACCAAACGGGCTGCGACGTTGCCGCAATAATTATAATTAAGAATTTAATGCTGGCGACTAGAATCGTTGCTTTTTACTGCTGGCGCAAAAATGTCAATAACTCGCCGGCTGTCGTTCAAGTTCATTACGAAAGAGAATTCATTACGCGAGCATTTCTAATTAATAAACAAGCGTCAACCTCAGCAGGAACGCTACTCCGTTCTACGGCTCGAGAAAGGTACATTGTCTACGAATGTGGTTCGCTAAAGGCGCCGACACGCAAAAACCACGAAGAATGACTGACGAAGCTTCATCCTGCGACTCATCAGTCATTTCTGGTGATGGCCCACGACTGACGGCTAAAGTGACTGCCGCGCGGCGATGATAGAACGCGACCTATCGCGTTTTTAACCCTGCAATGGATCGCGCTGGGGGAAACAGGGACACTGGAAGAAAGAAGGGAACAGGAACTGACAATTCACTTAACCGATCTGGAATTCTTGTCGCATCGGGGACGGTCCGTTGAAAATTCTAGGGGGATTTTTCCTTCGGCAAAACCTTATCTGCTTAGAATTACATAATGAGCTGAAGATGTTAAAATAACAATGTTAGGCGAACTGTAAAAGAGTTCAAATTTGTAGGGAGAGAGGTTGCCCTATTTCTTTGTCTTGCTTTCAAAACTGCGTATGTTTCCGAAAGGGCATTTTGCAGGGCTATAAGTGCAAGTGAGAAGCTGTTACGTAAAATTATCAATTTCTTTGGAAATCTGAGCTAAATAGATAACATCTGTAGTGTTTAAATTATGGATAGTCCAATCGGATCTCGATAACTGCAGAATCGATTCAAGGTACAGATGGTACACACATTGTGCGTTTGTGTATATTTACTACCATTCAACTACGCGTACAACAAGCGAATGTGATCTAAAGAACAAGTTAGAGGATTTTTATAGCCCCGAAACTCTTCATCACGTATAATATGCCGATTTGAGGAAATCTACCCAAAAGCGCAAGTCTGATGACTCTTCATTCAAAAATATAAATCATGATGAACACACTAAGAGGTAGGCTACAGAGCGAATCTTAGAATACTTTTACCTTGAACTAATTCAGTCCAGAAAGAAACAAATATTCTGAAATGAAAGGAGACCAATTAAAAGACCCCAACGACGAAGACAATTAGGTCTCCTTTTTGCATGTATAAAGTAAAAAAAAACAATGTGAAGAAACCTGTTAAAGGGTAGCCGTTGAAGAATACAATAATTGCAGTACAAGATTTTAAAAACTGAGGAACATCTTAAGAAGCAAAAAACTACCGTAATGCTTTAAATTCAATTCTTTGAAATAGTAGTTTACGTAACAAGTCCGGTACAAGCATTTTTACAGGACGCGTAGGCACATTTTAGACTATACCTGAAAGCCTACAAGTCCTGTAAAGAGCATTTTCGGATGAGTAACGTACAATAGTTCTTAGGCACCTGAATACTATCTGAATATTCAACATTATAAATACGAAACAAGCATTATACCTTCGTAAATATCTAGAAATGTTTGTATTTAATTTCCTTAGTAACCACAGTCAACAAATACTGCAAACCAATCAAAACGTAGATTTTTAAAAATAGTCCTGTAAATAAATGCTTTTCGGACTAAAAATTGTACAGTAATGCATAATTTTCAGGACGGGGGCCTAAAATAGCTATTTATGTATAAAGTTGCAAAATGAAAGTGTTTTTCACATTGGACGTGAAGTTTGCCGTACGAGTGCTAGCGAGTTGAGCAACATGTTATGTGTGAAAACACTAATTTTACAACATGTTGCATACTAGATTTTTCGTAATTTTGAGTCATATTAATCTTTAAAGTAAATAATGTACTTAAATCCACAAAGTTGTTCTAAATTTTCATATTAGCACTAGTGTCAATATAAAATCTCATATTGCAACTAGTGTGGATATATGCATCAGTATGACGTTGAAACGCATCAAACCTAGACAAGATAAGAAAGACTCTTAGAGACAGGAAAAGAAAAGGCTGGATAAGAGAAAAAACAAAAGCCATATATGCCATTGATTGAGCAGCGAGACAAAAATGGAAATGATGAAATAACCAAATAGGGAAATGGCGACCATACATAGGAAAAAGATCAAGAGGTAGGCCACAGAAAAGATGGAAAGACGACTTAGTGAAACATGCAGATTTCATGTGGCAACGATCGGCCCAAAACAGGGAAAACTGGACCAGATGGGGAAGGCCTATATCCAAAAATGGAAAGGATAGAAAATAGGCAAAAGAAAGGAAGAAGATGAGATTGAAAACGACAACAAAATGTCATTATATTTGGTCAAAATTACAGATAATATTTTTCGACCCTCTACAAGAGTTTCTTGTTTTTTTCCTTTTCTCTGTCATGTGCTTCTTCATATCAACGTTTCCCTACGAGCACATTAAGAGGCTGGGAGGTGAGATACATAAGATACTCAAACTGCTCATGAGAGCAGCATGGCAGTCCCCAAAATCCCAACAATCATTTAAATCGTAAAACTTCGTTGGGAGAAGGCGTAACTACTAAGAAAAATTAGAAGAGACCTTAATGCGCATGCTTACAATTAAGTCTCTACGAGCCCGAGAACAAAGCCCAAACCTTTCAGTGAAAACGCTAGAAGAAGAAAGGCCAAAGAAAGAACGTTCAAGTCAGAGCAATTTCCAGACGATGTTCATTTTGTGCCCAAAAAGGTATTATTCACCATGAGTATGTTACATAAAACGCTGAATAAGGAATACTACCAGGGAATTTTGAAGACGGAAAGATGCAGTGAGGAGCCTCACCTTTGGTAAAGCGGAAGCAACTTCGCACCCGCTCGTTCATCTCATTTTATACAGACTTTTTTGGCCTCATTACTAAATTAACGTCAGCCGATCAAGGAGAACACAAGAAAGCCAGTAACATATGTGTAGGAAAATTGCTTCAAGAAGCGGAAGTTGAAATAAGGCTGTTGATTTCAAAGTACATACTTTGAAAGGGACTGAAGCGCCGTTGTTCTAAGGTATATATTTAGTTTTTTTTAGTACAAGTTCGAAAAATTACTGCTACAAACTTGTGACTGCTGAACCCTGTAATAGGGGGAAGTATAAAACTAATAATAATCTTCCAACACTTCAATATAGGAGTGCTGCGGATATCCAAAATAGTTCATAACCAATAACGTTCAACGGGCCAGCTGAGCTACTCCGGAAGAGGGATGGGTTAACATTAAAATGATCAAAACAAAATAAGGGAGTTTATTCACACTAACACGTTTGAATTGTGGTAAAATATTGATTTAAATTAAAGCAAAGTCCAGTATCCTACGAAAACGAAGTCCAAAACCGAGCAAAAATTGCAACTAAATACCTAAAATACAAAAAAAGCCCTAAGTACAAAGAAGCCTTGAAATAATAGGACACTATTAGTGTACCGACGCGGAGTGCATTTGGAGAAAACTTACTTCAGGTATCAATCAGCTTAGCGATCTATCTCCACTCCTAGTTAAAGTAATACGGAGGTACTATAACGATAAGAGCCTTTGGGGTGTCATATGTAATATAGATACACTTATATGTACTAGGAAAATGCATGTTGTTTTACGAACCAAATATAATAAACTGTGTATAAATATGTTTTGATTGTCACCTTAACATAAAACAAGTGACAATCGCTGCAGTACTAACTTATCAAATAGCATCTAAAATGGAATGAAAAATGCGGACAAATTGCCAACATATGCTAGATGACCGAATTCATCAGAACAATGTGTCATCCTCGTATAGATCCACCAGGTGGTGTTTTTCTAATATTTCATGCAAGTAACCAACGCAACGATACAAATTGGGAGAATAACCGAAATACAGCAACCACTCAATTACAAATCCCTCATAAAATAAAGGGCCGAAGATTTTGATGATTTGTTTTTACGATCGAAGTCCTTCAATTGAAACAAAAGGAAACCGATAAATCGAAGGTGGGGGCCGATAAGCTAATTCACCAGGACAGTGGGATGAAATAACCCTAATCTGACTAAAGAAGGAGGTTACGCGCTAGGGCTCATGACTGCAAAGCGATTACCTTCGCAAATTAGAGTAGACGATACCGAAAATCCAACCGAAAACCAAAGCAGTACGATATATCACACACAGATTCGATCAGATAATCAGATAATGTACCTAATAAAGGAAATGCAAACGTCACACCTGTGAAACAAAAGACACTGCTTACTCCAGTAACCCCGTTTCGATAAATTGACTGAAAACCCCTTACTTATGCCTAACATCCAAAACGTCAAAATAATCACTTCGTTTACCAAACAGGTAAATATGTAAGCTGCCAAAGCTATTAACCCAAATGACGCTTTCAGAAGAGCCTAATAGAACCACGAAACATCACATTATTTGAGGGAGATACGAATGCGAAAATCCAAGCCAAACCCATAAAACCACCTATATCATTTAAATTTGGACAGCAATTCGGTAGCTTCTACGAAAAACTACAAGTGAGATCAATCACTAGGGCTATCGTTAGGAAATAAAACAAAAATATATGCGTTCATCAAAATTAACGTAACAAACTGTAGAGCGATATTTAAAGAATGTATCGACTTATTTTTAATTCCCTAAATATTGCTCGTCTACGTAACAACTAATCACAATGTATTTTCAAAATCTACATCCATTGGCGAGAACGTGTAAGAATGGGAAGTATCTAATACCTTGAATATTTTAAAATTTCATCGTCCTCTAAGCAATTTACAATAATAACTATTATAAATATTTAAATATAATTAGAAATAGAGAATTAAAAAAAAACAGTCAAAAGTTATAATAATAAAACTTTTGACTGTTATTTTCTTTAATTGTCTATTTCTAATAATATTTTACAGTGATAGCTACATTGTTTTTTAAACATTTTAATAATTACAATAGTAAAAATCCACACAAATCGAATGGTCTTAGAATATCTCAATTATTACATACACTTTTTGATGTTCTATTTAAAAAAATATATTGTATATTCTTAATAAGTACTACTGTATATTCCGCTGAGCGCTTTTATTCGAAAACCGTTGCGAAAATTATAAGAGAAGAAAAAATGTTAACATATTTTTTTCATAATTTAATGTGATTAAACTTGAAATGTATCGGTAAACAAACATTTTCTATGGTTTAAAATTTTTTTGGTAAATTTTTAATGCATACATATTTCTTGACGTTATGTCTACGAGATATGTTTAAAATAAAAGTAATTTTAATATTTGAATCAAACATGTAACAGTATATTGTTTGTATTTGCGTGGCAAAGCGCAGCGTAACCGAGCGAACGCAAACATTGCGAGTCAAAGAGAAGAGAACTACCTTTAAGACACGCTATTTTTCTGCAACCACAAAAAAAAACGAATTGTTTAAAATTCTAAATAATAAGAAAATTGTTTGACGTTTATTATTTAAAAAGCCTCCATAGGCGACCAAGTATAACTTATTTTTTCTGCAACCGCCTTAAAGTCATAATTTTTAATACCAAAATCTTTCAATGAAGTTGACGTTTTTCTTATCGATATAAAAAGAATAAGTTGCTATGCAACAGTTTTAGTTCCTAGGACTAAAAGTAATATTTAATTCATAGGACGTAGAAGTACTTTTAATCCTCGAAACTAAAAGTGTCGCCGAGCAACATTAATTTTTGTGTCAGTAAGAGAAACGTTAACTTGAATGACATATTTTGATATTAAAACTGATAACTTTCAAGACTGTTGCAGAAAAAATATAATTTAATATGAAAATTGGTTTTATATAAACCAAAAACGACAGGTAGACTTGAAAATAAACGACGTTGTATCTCTCAATGAATATTTAAAGCGTTCAAAAAACAAAATAATAATATAATTCCGATGTAATACATTTTGACAAATTCACAGTTAATTACATTAATTATCCAATGTGTTATTCTTTACGAGATTTTTTAATAATAACCGTTAAAACATAGGAATGCAATTTTCAACTTTACTAAAAATAAACGTAACTACCTAAACAATTTCCAATGATTTATTATTAAGATAAAAACAGAATTTCAAGAAACTTAACGTCCTAAAATGTAAAATACGATACGAAAATCTACCAGAAGTGCTTTACTTCCGAGTACTTAAGAGTTAGCTGAACAAACACAGCGTTCAATTAGATCCCTCTTTAAACGTAACTTACCACAACAGCCTAAGTTTAAGGTAAATTTGCAGTTCAAGTCTGGACGCTGCAATTAGACATAAAGCATCGCAGAAACACTCGACAAAGTTGTAAATTCAGACCCGCGTTGATTCTGAGCCTCCGGCCAACGCATAATTATTTTTATGCATAAAATAGAAATCTTGGTTTTCCTATAACATTTAACTTTTTGCAGAAACAGTTTTGATAATTTAATTTGTTCAGAAAATAGCCAAACAGCTTCTAAAACGTAGGCGATATGCATTTGAACGTGTAAGTAAAGTGCTAATAAAACAGTTCTCGGCCAGATTCGAAATGTCTTCTTCAAGCCGTCTTGTCTATTCGCCCTTGATAGCGGGCGTAAAATGGGTTTTATAGCCTTTTGCTAATTTACTAAGAAGTATAACAAGCACCAAAAATGTACTATAAAAACACCAACAATCTGCATAGAAACCATATCAAACCAAACATTTACAGCGCCAGCACAACGATGACGTAGTAGTCTGTAGACAAAATACTGAATGAAGCCTTGAATTTTGTCCAATTTTAAAACCATAATAAAATAAAACGTTGTATATATCATGTGCCTAATCACGATTATAGCTCTCGTGAAATTTAAAGCTCCCCGCTTAAAATATTCCCTAGTGCTATAATATATAATGTATTTTTTATGCTCTTAATACATAAATAACTATTAATGTTTCCACAAAAATGAAATGGCTTGATCTAAGCTTTATTACTAACAATAATGAACTTCCTGATACTCCTGGTTATTACTTACAAAAAACTTGATTAAAAATGCTACACAATCAACTAAATGCAAGATCTTTGATAATATCAAACCATATTTCGTATAGAACCGCCCAACTATTCAATTAAATTTCGTAACCAACAATCACTCTACGCGTACGCCACCTGATGTCTTTGTAATCAATTCCAACATGTTTCTGAATGCAAATTAATTTTCAGTGCTAGTTAAAAAAAACAATTGAATAGAATTTTTCATTTTCGAAGCATCACAATGCAAATAATAACAGCTAAAAAAACGTCATGGCCGTAAAGATTTTCCTTATTAGGTCTTCCGTTTTTTAAGTTATTTCTTAACCAAACTTTGTACGCAACAACAAAACTAACAAAATTCTATTTGGGAACATTAGACGTAGTTACTACAACCCACCTATAAACAAAGTACTCATTAATTTCAAATTTTAAAATTCAACTGTGCCGTTGACAATCAACTTAAAATCGATTCTGAAATCCAACTTACTATATAATTTTATTGCAGGACCGTACTCTGACCTAAACCGGTCCAATAAAAATATATTAGTGAATACCACAGCCATCATAAATTATTCTACGATTATTCACGCCGGTTCAACGCCGCCTATACAGAAGTCATTCCACAAGTTTTAGAATAAGATTCCATATTCAAAACCATTAAACATAATCCACGCATTAAGGGGCCCCCGAGAAGCTTAGTTGAATGCTACAGGACTTTAGCCACTACCTGCAGGCTTTATTTCTTGATTTTGTCGACTGAACCAAATCTGCTTCAATTGGCAACAGAAAAAAATGAGGTGTAACTAAACAACATTCTTTTTTCCTGGTAAAAATTTAATTTTGTCATGTTTTCAAAAATTATACTTCTTACAAAAAAAATGTTTGACTATTTTCACCCATTATTTTTGGACAATCTATTTTGAATACTAGCTGTGTTCGTTATTTGTGTATTAAATAATGACTAATTATTTCCTGTCATCCCATCCCATCCCATCCCATCCCATCCGCGTTCCCGTCCCGTCCCGCCCCGTTCTCTCCCCGAACTGTCAAACGCGCGAACTGTCAAACGCTCGAAGGTTAAATAGTAGTTAAGTTTTCTGAAATTTTCCAATTTTCTACGCAATTTTCTTAATTTTTATTTCCGTAAGAACCTTCTACAAAGTATTAGAAAACTTTAAAAAAAAGATGAATGAAATCGGTAAAGGCGTTCTCAAGTTATGACGTGAACAAGTGAAATAGGGATTAATTTTTATATATATAGATATGTAAATCTAATTTTGCGATTGTAGATAATTGCATAATATATGAAGTTGCACTACAAAAAAAAAATCCCGGTAACGAAAAGCCAAGAGTAAAGTAGCACTTCTGGTTGTCCCATTTAAAAAAAATCACTGAGACCTCGTAATTTATATTAAAAATGAAGATATACAGGGTGTTTAAAAAATACGTACAGATATTTTACCCATTTATAAATCTCATCAATCCAAAAAAGTCCTTATAAACATGGGTCCGGAAACGCTTCATTTTCGAGATACAGGTTGTTTAAAGTTTTCAAAAAAATCTGTTTTTTATTGTTATCCAAAAATGCGTCGGTTAGATTTTTTCACAAAAAAAAATAACGCCCAATAGATTTTTTGCAATTTTGATATCCTTTATCTAATAGACTTGTCTGTCCGGGACGCTGGTCCGTTCGGGAAGCTGTTTCAGCAGCCAAACCGTAAGAGATAGAGAAAAAAGTTATTAAAGTTATATGTTTGTAATGGTCATGTCAGGTCAGGAACCGAATTTCAGTCACGTGACACTTCCAGTTTTCGAGAAATCACGTGATTTCCGTCCCTCCGGGACGCTGGTCCGTCCGGGACGCTGTTTCAGCAGCCAAACCATAAGAGATAGAGAAAAAAGTTATGAAAGTTATATATTTGGAATGGTCATGTCAGGTCAGGAACCGAATTTCAATCACGTCATTTTAAAAAATATTATTGTTTGTATTTAATACGCGTTCTATTTGAAAAACGGTCTTTTTTGTTTTATTAAATGAGACATTTGTCTCACTGGTTGCTAGTACTTTTTAATAAAGCAACTAAAAATGCAACTTTTTGTCTCTCGACTTTTTTTCATATCTCGCTTCTTTTTCAAGAAAAAATAAAGCCCATATTTTTGCACGCTTCTGAACCTATCAAGACAAAATCTAAAATGCTCTAATATATCAAAAACCCATCAGCCGATTTTAGTGAAACTTTTAAGGTTTATTGATGCTATTAAGAATCATGCTTTGGAGTACTTCGATTTAAATTATTTATTCCAGGAGCAGCCGGATTTTTTTTTCAACTTTAACACTGTATCTCGGAAACGAAGGGTTTCCAACCCCATGTTTATTAATACTTCTTTGTTTGTATTGATAATAATAAAATATCCGAACGTATTTTTTAAACATTTCCAGGCTGATCGACTAAATCGTCTAGGATGAAGAGACAAACTCAGACACTGTGACTCAACTAACAGACAACACTTCGAAAACTTTTTCTGAATAAGGAGACAGTAAAAGAAAGAAAAAATCAATGACTAAAGCACAAAAAGTATATTTGAAGGCAAATAGTAAAAAATATTGTTAAATTTGGATTATCCCCTTCCCCAAAAAACAAACTAACTTTAAAAGTTATTGGCTTTAAATAATTTAATGCTAAAGATCGTAATTGCCATTTTCCTATCCTATAAATTATCGGGTTGCCCACGACCGGAAGAACACAACTTTTACAGAAGTAATCAATTGTTACGCCACGTGCAGCACAGGTATTTTGCAAAGCCTCCCACAGATTTCTCAACAGTCAGCTAAGATGGCAAATTTTCCATGACATTCTTTCAGATTCCTCCTCAAACATTCTTGAGATTTCCCATTTCCTTTGATCGTTGTGCTAATCTTAATTGAATTTGAGTGGAATCTCGAATATATTCACGTAGTTATTTGCAAGTAAATACACAATCACAACGGAGTTTAGCAAAGGTATTTTGCGAGTTGGAATACTAACGAACTTTTCGTATACTGATAAAAATCCTATTTTTTATTTCTCAAAATGCACCAACTAACAAGCCAAGATTATTTGTTTCACCTCTTCGAGGGATCAATATGCAAAATACCGCGGTTGATCAAATTGTAAGAATTCTTATAAAAGGACCTTGACGTACAATAAATGTAAATCGTCCAAAATTACCCCAGTCACAACAGCCAAAACACATCCCAACAAACTAAACATTGGAATATTCAGACCCATAAATAGAAACCAGCAAAAACAGGTGTCTTAATATATTTAACAGCAAATCTAACCGAAAGCAAAAACCAAAGAAAATGTTTTGCTAAAACTCCGATATAGAATTTCCGGCGTTCTCTCTTAACTTTTGTAATTTGAAGGAGGTGTGTAATACACCACCCCGGCCGTGACCTTTCTAAGTGACTCCAGAAGTTATTCCGAGTTTAATTTCGTAAGTTCTTTAGATAAAATCTTGTTTTGGTTCACTTTCGTTATCTCAAACCTTGAGATATCCTGGAAGCTCGGGAATCCTTCGGCAGTTGAAATGTTTGCAAAGAACCGTTTCGCCATGTTATTTATTACTTAAACTTGAACTTTTACGGGGAGTCTTTAGAAAACAATACAGAGCGGGAAATCGTGTTACAAGAATTAGCCAGCCATTATACAATAACTTAGAGAAATTCAGCAATTCCATTTTATATTCATATAATCGAAAATCCTAGCACATTATTTACTACAGAATAATACTTGTAGACTTTGGGGATACAATTTTAAACCTTATTCAACCAACTGTGCATCTCATTTATGTCAGTACTAGTGAATCACCCAAGCTACGCTTCGTTTCGCCAATTTAAGAGAGATCCATTAATATAAATTAAAAAAAGGATGCATCGGCCGGGAATCGAACACGGGCCACCTGCGTGGCATGCTCGCCTGCCACTGAACCAACAATGCTTTGTTGAATAAGGCGCTGCTATAATGGTATATGAACATTAAGGGTTCCCTAATTACACGATTTAATTAAAACTTTATTTTTTCATACTTTTTTTGAATATAAAAACCGGCCTACAATCTAAGCCTAAAAAAAGCTATCATACAATTTAATCGGTCCAGTAGCTTTGGAGGAAATAGCGAACATGCATACAAAGAAAGAGACCAACGATTTTATGGTATAGATTAATTTCGTCAAAAAATACTGTCAATAAGAAAATAGCTAGATCATTATAAAGTACATTAAATTGAACCAAAAGAGCCTTTATCTGATTAATATGGACATTACTGTAATTTATTTACATATAACATTTCGCTTCAACTACTTTTGGCTCGTTAAAACGACTTCAAATTTTCATCAAAGGGTTTGTAGTCTCGTAAAACGATTTTCAATCTTGTTAAATGTACTGTGAATCTCGTTCAATCGATTTTAAATCTCTTTGAAACAATATTAATCTCGTTTGAGCACTAATAAAACTTTAACTATGTTTTAATCTCAAAATAACAGTTAATTTCGCCACAATTTCCTCGATTAAATCTTGTTAAAAGGACTTTTCATCCAATTCGATGAAATTTGTTTAAATACTTACTTTTAGAATTAAACTTAAAAATGGTTTAAACGACATTAGTGAATTTCACACTTCAAAACTAATTTAACTGACCGTAAATATGTTTATGGTATTCTGAATCGTAAACGCCCGTTTACTGAGCTCGGTTTCTACGGGTAAAGGTAAAGAACCTATTTACGGGCAAGATCGGTAAACGTTTATAACGGGCTCTGACCAGCCAGTAAATTTTGTACGGGCTGGTTAGAATCCGTTATACATTTGTATCAATTTTGCCAGTAAAGATATGTTTTATCTACGGAAACAATGTTTTGTAAAAAAGGTGTTTCTCCCCTTGTTGCTTCCAGTGTACTTTACCAATTTCTCCCAATTTTCAATTTGATGTCTTCTATGCAACGAGTCTGTGGTCTTCCCAGGCTCCTTTTATGTAATTTTGGCCTCCATTGCATGACCCGTTTAGTTCATCTTGTATCATCATGTCTGGCTACATGGCCTGCCCAACTCCACTTAAATTGAGCAATTTTTTCTACGACATCCGTTACTTTTGACCTTTTTTTATTTCTTCATTTCGGATATGGTCTTTAAGGTTTATCCCCAATATTAATATTTCTATCGCTCTTTGCGTTGTCCTTAATCTATTTGCTGACTTAACGGTAAGTGATGTTGTTTCCATTCCGTAAACCATTACTGGAAGTATACATGTATTGAAGATTTTTGTTTTAAGGTTTCTGGGAACACTGGCGTTCTTTAAAATGTATCCGAGCTTTCCCACTGCTGCCCAAGTCATGCGTACTCTATGCGGTATTTCGGCACTTTGATTTTCCTTGCCATATTTCAGCTTGTGACCCAGGTACACATATTCGTCGACGTTCTCTATCTCGGTTCCTGCTATGTTTAGTGCGACTTGTTCTGGGGTCATAATCTTGGTCTTTCCCAGATTCATCGTCAGTCCAACCTCTTCTGACCTTGTTTTTAACTGTAGTAGCATTTCCTCTAGCTCCTCTAGATTGTTACTAATTACAATTACATCATCCGCAAATCTAAGATGATTTAAGTATCGACCGTCGATATTTATGCCTTTATTGTCCTATTCCAACTTTTTGAAGGTGTTTACGATTCAGATACCATAAAAGATTGTACAATACTCGACTGTTACCAAAACTTTACTGGCTCGAACGGATAACATGCTCGCTTCGCTCACTCGTTAACTACCGTGATCGCCCGAAAAGTTCTAAGTAATAGTCTTGTAATGTAAATTACTATTTACGGGTCCTTTATTCTCGTTTAAGAATTCGTTAACAATGATTTTAATCAATTAAAAACATCTTGTTAAGAGAATTCAAATCCAGTTTAAACAACCTTTAATTTGGTTAAAATCACAATTAACTTGGATAAATAAATAATTTTTGCCAAAAATCACTTTTTATGTCTTTTAGTTTAATTTAAACGATGAATTATTGTTGGAATTTGAGTACATAACTAACTCCTATCTAATTAAAAGAACGTATAATGATTACACCCCCTTTAAGCGATTGTTACCTCATAATTAGTTTACATTTTGTTTAAGAGTTATTTATGGTATAAGGGTGTTATACTACAAATAATCAACGAGAGAAAAGTTGAGCCCTCGATGCCGCTAGGCCTAAAGGTAATTTCTAGAGCGAGTTATTTGTAATAACACACGCGTACCATACACAATTTTATACAACTCAATAAATATAAGAAAAACATCAATTTTGTAATGACAGCCGTGAAAAGTCATAGTGAAAATTTGGAAAGTACCGAGATATCAAATAAATTTATAATTCCAGTTGACTGTGATTCGTGTTATACGTTTGGTAGTAGGATAGTACTAAAGTGGAATTTGGCATTGCTTGACAGTGTTTTAAATAAAATAAACCCCAAAGGTTTTATGGCTATAAAACTCTACAGGTTTATGGTATACATAACACAATTGATATCAGTGTAATATGGGAGTTGTGGATAATAGTATCTTATTATACGAGTTTCATAAGAGGGTCCATTGTAGCACACGTGGGTTTGGGGCACAAGCGCAGCGAAGAGTGCTCCAATGGAACAAGTACTACAATGCCTCTTATTAAACGAGTATATTGTGCTATTTTATCTACTTTAAGTTGCTGATTTTATAGAAATTCTAAATTTCGGACACTGAAAATATTGCATTGCAAGTTAAAGATTTTTGAGAGTAATGATGGCGTTGTCAAGTGAAATTTGACAGTCGCCATCTATTGGACAAAGTATCAAAACCGCTGCTCTGTCATTTGAATTAGTTTAAATTTTGGCGCAAGCTTTTTGGTTCGTGTGTTGTTTAAATATTGCCTTATCTAGAAAAATAGTATTGATATATTAATTCGTTAAAAAGTACCTTCAGTTTAAGTTATATTTGATCAGAATAAATTTAATAAATACAGTTCCGAAATTGTAGTTATGTATTCGACACATAGCGTTTGTTGTTTTATGAGCGTGTGAATGCAAATGTCACCAATCTTATAAAACAAATAGTTACTAAAAACAGTGTTACAATGGACTCCATTGTAACACTGTTTTCGGTGTTATAATAACCATATTGTGATATCAAAGTAGATAAACGAGTTTTAGTCGTATTACATCAAAATCTCGTTGAAATTACTAGATATATTAACTTCTAATCTCGTGTACAGGACTTTACACCTCCCCAAAAACGAATTTTACCTTGTTTAATACAACTTTTATTTTGATTTCAACAATTAAGCTTCCTTTAAAATACTTATCTCTTGTTAAAATAATCTACATCAAGATTAAAATTACCTTTGGCCTTGCTAAATTAACAGCTAATCTCAGTTAAACGAATTTTATTTTTTCCAAACAGTAAGTATAAATACAGTTAGCCCACTTATAATGGACTTGATTGTAATGGAGTAAAAATTCGCTAAAAGTCCATTGTACCCCAATCATTCAAACCTATGTAAATATGATCAGATATTATAGTATACTGGCTTAAAATGACCCTTCGCGTGTAACAGACTAGAAATTCCCTAAAATGCAATTCCAACGAAGAATAATAGGAAGAAGCGGAAAACAAGTGGAACAAGCTGATGTTACTGTTGCGGATCCCTTAAACCTTTTCAAACAATACTTTCAGCAAGGAGATGTTGCAAGTGAAATTCTTCATCAATTAAACAAAATCCAAATAGTTTTAAATTACATATTTTTAAGAAAAAAGAAAATATGTGAATTTTGGTAAAGCAATATTATACCGATGGGGCCCCTTCCGTATATTCTTATGTTATTCGAACTTTTAATAAATGTATTATTTTGTAACTTACAATTTATTCTGGTAAGATGAACTCGGTTATAATGCACCAATATTGACTGTCCCCTGAAGTACATTACAAGCGAGGTGTATCGTATATGAAAATTAGTAAAACTAAAATTTAGATCTTTTTACAATGTTATTAATTACCTAACATTTATAGATATGTATGTATTATAATATCGATAACCTCATTTTACCTTACGATTTAGAGGCTGGTGCTGCATGCGCTTGCATCTGGCGGTACAATGCTCAACTTGCCCCAGATTCGGGATACAAAGTTGGAGCGCGCCTTTTGTGCTTGCGCAGCATCCATTGTGTGAGGTGTGTGTCATGGTGATGTGTTAACCTGTGTACACTATCTCTTAGGTCGGTGGTTCTGAGTAGAGCACAGTTAATTTGGTGCCCAACTGTGAATGGTCTCACCGAGCCCGATTAAAATCGCCAAGACTGCGGAAAAGTCCGGTCCCCTGCTTTTTTCAAATTTTGTATTGAATATATCAAAAAATATTCAAACGGGAGAACTAAAATTTTCAGGTTCTAATGTCACGCTAAAGCAACGACGTTCTTTTATTCTACAGGCCAAAAACATAATTAAAGGATAAGGGAAAAGGGAAATATAAGTATCTTTCATCAAGCAATTCTTCATGCTCCGAAAATTGAGTAAAACTGCAAGGTGAATTTCTTTAAAGTGAAAGTGTAAATTTAGAACTAAATACAACTAATACCCACACCTTGCATTAGATCTATGATTTATAGTTCACCTTGCACCTGTTTTCAGAAACTAATGAAAGGTAAACTTAATTTTTTTATTTTAAAATTATTTTCGAATATGCCCAAATGAAACAACAACGTTTAATGACAACAGAAGTTGTATGTGTGTAATTAAAAATGTCGTCATCATTGGATTATGTTTATCTCGAAGTTTGGTGTGAATATGTCAAAAACTACTCAAACTACATCAACAACAAATTCAAGAAGTTTTATTCCTAATGTCTTCGATTTAATAATAATAACAATAAATAATTAAATTTGAATAACAGCAGAGGCGGAGGGAATACGCTTGAAACATTTGTACAGAACATTTCATTGTATACATGGAAGTATCCTTTATCATAACAGCTATAATGTTCTAACATTTGAATAGTAAATGTTAATTGAGATCTGCAATTTCAAACTACATAAATTTGAATAATGTTTTCCTCCTCAAAATCCTTAAAAATTACTTTAAAATGAGTGCGACACTGTGTCTTAATGAGAATATAAGTTATACGTAATTAAAGTTTTTCTCGATATATGAAAAAATGATACATGATAAAATACAATAATGTCAGCAAGTATCACAATTTAATCTCTGGTTCTAAAATTATAGATATAAATCCTCAACTTTTCTTTTCAAAATTGGCTAAATGTCAGCCTGGCGGCCTCAAACAATCGCCGTCACGCAACTTACCACAGTGATGGGGTACATGGGGTTAATAATAGTGAAAAGAAGGACGTGATTGGGTTTGGTGTCATCCTGTCGCTTCCTCCGTGGTTCGTCGCCGCCTCCGTAACCGCCGGTGTGGCCCTGCAACAACGAGACAATTAGAAGTGGGGTGGCGATTTTTGGCGGATCGGAAATGTCAGGAGTAGAACAAGCAAAGCGGGCGTTAGTGTCAGTTGTCAACGCTTCCCGTCAGCCTTGGCTGACTGCACGAAAAACGCTCGTTTAGCCAAACTTGTGTAGCTTATTGAGTAACGCATTAGCGTATGTTGCCACAGGAAATCCTAATGTTAGATCTGATTTTGCTCGATAAAGTGCCGCTACGCTTTTGAATAATTAAGATCGAGTGGCATGACAAAGACGGCATAATTACCAGCGCGACTGACCCGAATGTTACGGCAATTAGAAAGGATACTAAATTTACAAAACTGCTGTAAGCGGATATAAAAATAAAGGAATTAACAGGTGGAAACAAGCACTCGTAAAACTCCAAAAGGACAAATTATGAATCAGAGCGAATGCTGAAGTTTAATCGGGCCAGTGTGAAAGCGGAAATTAAAAAAACAAATAGCCAAGAGCACATTTCAAATTTTATTATATAAAAGTTTTTTTTACGAAATAGTAATTAATTGATATTGTCACATATTAGAACCAGTTTAACTAAACTTAGCTCGTTTGTTTATATACATAATAGCTTTTAAACCCACCACATAGGTGAACTTACCTTAATTAAAATAATTTGTTAGTTACCAAGAAAGAACATGCTTTAAAGTGTTTAATAAAGAACGCAAGAATGTTCAAAATTATGCACAAAATAGGTAATAATATCAGAACGTTGCTAATAATGCTGAAGCAGTAATAGGAAACACTTAATAATGCGAATTACAACAATTTGCAGAATAAAAAACAATGCAGCTGGTAGGATTCGAACCCGCGCTCCCAGGCGGAATCCGGTTGCTAGTCAGACACTTTACCGCTCGCTCAAAAACTCGTACCTATCGTACTTCTTTATGGCTGCGTTATAAACGACACGGTTAATCGCGGACGAATTTCGCCCAATCGAAGTCGATGAAAACGTGATATAGAGTAATTTACATTTTAATAGTATTTAACGTCATATTTCTCAATATACAGGATTATTCTAATGAACTGGGAAACTTCAGTAACTGCAACGAGCATGCAAATCTAGTGTGTTTACTCCATTGCGATACCCAAATAGGGCCTTGGCAACCGTGGGGTCTTAATGCCTAAAACCTCCTCAAGGAGGAGAGCCCGATTCCCCGACGTCAACAAGCCATATTTTTCATAGGCTACATCGATTGTGCTTTGGCTATTAGACACTAAACAGTCACACTTAAATATTAAACTAATGATATTAACTCCATAAGAGGGCGTGTTTATGTAAACATACTCATATTCATGCGACCAACAAACCAACACAGCTTATTCTTTGGAAAATAATAGATTCTAAGAAATATTTATATATTCATATAAAAAAACAGCAATGGTCTAACAGAAATGACAGAATGAACATGGTGTAAAGAATACAAGGTGGAACGTTCCCGGGATGTGCAGTTGTTCAGAAAGTAGATGGGAGAGAGAACCCCAATGGGTCTACTCAGGAAATCCATCATGACCGCAATAGTATATTGTTGCTGGTAATATCAGTCGATGTCAAATTCGAGGTTAGCAGATTAGGTTTTGCACCAGTCTAACACAAACTGCCGCAAAACCTAACCTCGAATTTAACATAGACAGCGTCACCAACAATGCACCTCAGTAGTGCCAAACATATAACAAGAGGCAAAACACCTGGTGCATTTCTTATTGGTTGAATTTGAGGCTCCACCCACAATGCCACCGTTCTGTGGAACGTTACATCTTGTATTCTTTACACCATGAGAATGAATATGCAAAGTGGGTAAAAGATACATTCATAGTATAGCTATGTTCGTTAATTTTTTGAAGAAAGTGTAGTACAAAATTTTCTGAGTTCACTGTTGGCAACAAATTAAATTTTTACTTTTTTGTGACGTCACACATTAACTATGACGTAATTTTATATAGATCACACTTCTGAGCTCTAGAATACAAATACAGGGAGATCTATATATATCACCTGTTTAATGGCAGGAAAGCCTCCAATATGCTTGCACCCTATCCGGAATGCTTTTTAATATATGACTGGAGAAAGTTATCATAACGACGGTAATTAAAACCAGTACAGACACTGCAGGAAAAACCTTGCTAGCAATTTATACAAACATTAATAAAACTCAAAGAAGCAGCAAAACCTGCACTTTCATATCAAACGAGAAAAAAATATATGATTGCAAGTTGCAACATACGAATAAAAAGAATCGGCAAAAATAAAACACGCCCTCATGCTTGATACACTACATCTTCGAAGTATTAAGAGGATTTGTCTCACGATAACACAAAAAAACAGTGCCAGCGAAGAAATTCAAAGCTGAATACTCCTAGTAAGCAACAGTTATCAGAGACTAACTAAACATCATTGATTCAGTAACATATCAAGATATAAAAAACTACAAAATTCCGGGCTCGGTAGCTTAGTGGTTAAGTTATCTGGCTACTGATCTAAGGGTCGAGAGTTCGATTCCCGGTCCCGATGGGGTTTTTAAAAATACAAAATGCGGATGAAAACTTCTACAAATGCCACCATACCCAAGTGATGTAAAGCCGTGGATCCCATGTTACTACGATGCGTAGCAAGGTCCCTTGCTAGGGTTGGAACTCCTTAATCTTGGCAAAATTCTATTAAGACTATTAAGACCATATGACCACAACAGTCGGTGTCTAAGGTACCTGGTACCTCGCATGCCTAGACCTTGTCCAGAAAAAACAAAGAATACCAAACAATTACCAACGTCCAATAAAACTGATGAGAAGATAAGAACCTGTTGCATTGCCTCGAATGTGATGTTCATAAACGAAAATGGCCAATGCAGAAGGCAGCAAGGGTTCTCACAAGCAAATGTAAAATCTACAGGGGAGAGTTAAAGATTCGAAGTATCTCAGTTACCCTAACTGAGGGCGGGCTTCAGCCAAGAACGAGAATTGGTAGAATGGCCGAGAGAAAGGAGAGACGGGAAAATGAGGAAAGATCGGAAAAGGCGTTGGTTCGTCTCAGAGAAGGTGCGATGTTCACTCAGGAACCACATAAAAAGCTGAACCAGAACAGACTGCCGCGGGATTTGGTTCAAATCTATATAGACATGCAGATTAAGATAGATTAAACATTGTTAAAATCTATTGTATAGACTATAAATGAAAGTCAAAACCCTGATTAATCAACGCAGAGCCGTAACCACTGGTTCTAGGAACTTGAAATTCGGGTGGAAGGTTCAATTTGTTACGTAATGTAGTGATAAGAAGATATTTTTTGAAATTTGACCCCTAAGGGGGCGAAAAAGGGTAAAATGTGTTTTCACGAATTCCTCAATATCTCTTAAGCCCGATGACATATCGACTTAATGTTTACTTGCAAAGATTGTTAATGCAAATACCTAGAAACGTATTTCAGCAATTTGTCCTAATCGCCTCCTTCACACCCTTAATACAAAAATAGCTATTCATGATTTTGCTTTAATCAACCCTTAAATGTGCGAATCTGCATTCAGGGTGAATTATAGAAGCCCTTCTATCTCCTGTGTTGAATTACAGCATTCTTTTTTGGCATATAGATGTGTTTTTCAAATCTTTGAAAAGGGGTTGTAGGGTTTTTTAAAATTTCACCCCTACATCGGTAAAAAGGGGAAACTGAAAAGAGATAGGGGGTTAAAATTATTAATTTCTTTTTGATCTGGCTTTATTTCAAATGAAACAGCCTGAAAGAATTTTTCGAAATTCCACCCCTAAGGGTAAACTGTATTTTCACGAATTTCTCAATATTTCTTAGAATAAAATAAGAGGATGAATACAACATATAAAAAGTACATACTTTTTTATTTTATTTCATTGTTATACTGAAACTATAGTTTTTTTCAATCTAATTACATACACATTTCCAGGGAGTACGTGATGCATAAAATAGTTAAGGAGAACTTATTTCGGAAGAATGTTGTTTTCTTTTTACCTACAATATTGTTTTGCAGTCTTTGTTAGTTTAGCGTATTGAGTAAGGGGGGGGGGGGGCACTCCAAGATTCATTTACGATTTCTGAGAAAAAACATACATTTGTAGTCCGTACGACGAACGGGCATCTTGCTAGTAGAATATAAAAGATCTGCTAAGTCAAACCCTGCACACACAGCAAGACAGAAAAGGCAGGAGAAGGTAACAGATTAAGATAGATTGAACGTTGCCAAATAAAGCATGAAAGATCTGGTCTGTCCTAGATATTTGTATTTGTTTACTTTGTTAATCTTGTGAGCTTGATGCATATACTTTGATCACCGTTGTCATTATACGCCGTCATGTATTTTGATTTATGGAAATTAATTTGCAGACCAAAGTTCGTCTTTTGTTTGAGCCATTGTTACTATGTCATCAGCGAACATCAGATGATATCGTCTTACCGTTGGTATTGCTATCCTAGTTTTGCCATTGAACTGATTTTAAGTAGTCTTTCAGACTAGCGTAAATAGTTTAGGCGAAAATATATCACCCTGTCTTACTCCACATTCTATATTTATTTCGATTATGTCGAAAGCCTTTCTGAATTAAATCTAGAAATGCTCTCCATAAAGATATATTCTATTGCTTTTTCCAGATGTATTCTCATCGGTTGTTTATAGTTTGAATGTGGAAAGTTAGTTATAATTTATAATTCTGGATACCGTATAGATTTTGAACAATACGCTGATCGTTCTCTTAATTCTCTAGGCCTTTGGCATCGTCTTTCTTGTGAATTAGTGTCACAACTGCATTTGCCCAAGCGTCTGGAACGTCTTCTTGGTCCAGGCATGTTTTGAAGAAGATATCTAATTCATTTGTAAGTGGGGTTCCTTTTATTTGCAGCATCTCATCTAAGATTCTATCTTCCCCAGCCGACCTTCTGTTCTTCAGCTCTAATTTCATCTCTGCTAATTGGAGGTATGTCATCAGAATTGACATTTGTGACTATACTAACTTTATGTCTTGATTTTCTATATTGATGTTTACCTTAGTCGTGTAAATGTCTATGTAAAAGTCTTGTACTGCTCTCATAATGGAAGATAATTCGGTCAAATTATATTAAATCAATTAGAAATTATCCGTAAAGTTAGGAAGAATTTTAAATATCAACTTAATGACTGTTACCTTTTCATACTATTGACAATGGCTTGTGGTGTCTTAACAGTAAAAATATAACTAATTTCAAAATCCCGAATTTATTTAATTTTTAGTTATTTTGTTTTTATTTAATAGCTTATATCGTTCAAAATGCAAGGCCACACATGTTTAGTCCCCCTTCAAATTGTCACGCTCTACCTCAACTTGTCATAAACATACGAGTTTTACTATTTTAAAAAAGTTGATCGCGTCACAGCTACAATAAGCCATCATGCACAATTTAAAAACGTCAACAATTGGAAAAGGAATAGTTTTAAGAATCCTTTTGACTCAAAATTAACATTTAATAACGCTGGCGTATCAATAGTCCTCACATGTCATTCACCCTCTACTTCTCCTCTCTCATCTTCTACTTAAACTGCGTTGGTACGGAGGTAAACACGTATTTAAAATTAGAACACCATGTATAATAATAATTTTAAAACGCCTAAAAAAGCAAAAATACTTATTTTTACGATACTGCCTTGATATAACTTTCTGCAAACAAACGGCTTCCTTGAAAAACTGAACGTCGCAATTAAAAAATTAAATTCATGGCGGTACGTACAGAGCTGTTTACAAATTAAGCAAACTTTACGAGCAGTTTCGTGGTTTGTTGATCTAACTTTAAAGAAGCTATTTTAAAATGTTTTTTATTAGGTGCAGCATAAAGGTTTCCGACTTTAATTGGCAAAAAAAAGTTATAGCAAACAAGTTAAGCTATATTAACTTATTTTTAAAAACCCTAATCGTCTTGTTTTCTCCAAACTTCTTTCTCTTCGGCGTGTCTATTTTTTGCTACAACCTCCAAGTGTTTTAATTTATTAAGCTAATAAAAACACTTGGAAAGGATTTGATAAGATATATTTTTATATTTCATATATTTTAATCTAGATCTAATCGCTAAACACGCCCGTAATATA
This sequence comes from Agriotes lineatus, assembly GCA_940337035.1. NCBI lineage: Eukaryota > Metazoa > Arthropoda > Insecta > Coleoptera > Elateridae > Agriotes > Agriotes lineatus. The sequence continues at coordinate 40,257,660 of OW679201.1, read as the reverse complement.
AAGCGTTCAATTATTCACAGTTTTTATCTACTTAAGTAATGTTCATTTGTAAACCCTTAAAAATATATTGCTTATCTTAGCATGTTTCAGGAAACCGCTTCGTGTTACGCCCCTTATCGTTCTACCGGTACAGTCTCAAACAATAAGTTAATTTACAGCTAGGGTTGAATGAATTACCATAAATATCTTGGGGCAATGCTATCACCCCCACGATTAGCCATGCCATTAGCAGTATTTCAAAAAGCCCACTGAAATACTTATTAGAAAATGCATATTTAATAGTGTGGAGATTAAGCCTGTTCTCAATTACTTACGCTACTTAAAATTCATTAGCTTTAGCAAGAAGAAACAGCTTTCGGAAGTGAATATGAAGACTCAAAATCTTTAGTAAGGGGATTTTATTGGAGGGCTTGGTTATATCACAAAATATTTACACAGAAAATGAAATAATGGACAATTAAGACACAAAATACAATAATGTCAGATTATGAAATCTTTACACAGGTAATTACATTTTGTAACGATCCAAGCTATTGAAACAGAAACAATTGAAACTAAAATAAGATTTGTCCATCAGCTTTTTTTAACTTCTTTACTACAAAATTTGAAACTATTTTGCAGGTAATATTTAGAAGTCAAACCGAATCGACACAAAAATCAACAGCACAATCGTGATATCACAAAGTAGGTCGATTGTCAAAAACTCGCTCACCTTTTGTTACTTACATAAAGTACACCGTGACGTAACAGGCAATTTTGTTTGATTTATGCCTGCAATTAAATGAGAAGCTGTTGGAGAAATTTAATTTTAAATACGATGCTGTAATCAGACGCCCGCTTTGAAAGATGTACGCATTCTTGAGAAAAGCAAGTGTTTAGCAGAAATTTACTTCCTGGTTTTGAAACGAGGCCGGTAGGAAATTGGTTACGTGCGAACATAATAGATATTATATAAACTGTTGTTTCGGTCAACTTTTTACGTTTCAAAACTAAATTGAAAATAAATAATGCACATAGCCATAAAGAAATTCGTTTGGTGCACATTAAAAAGAAGGAAGAGACTATAAGATTCATTTAGAAAAGTAAAGAAAAAAGAGAGCCTATTGAAAACTATGATAGCCATAGTCAAATCGCTTATTTGAAGAAGAATTGGATTCAACAGTTTTCATACAATTAAAAAAAAAGCAGTCCCTGAAACATGAGTTGTAAATTGATTATATTTACCCATTTTGAGAAATGCTTCTAGAGGTAGACAGCTGAAAGCTGAGTTGTGCGTTTTAAGAAATTCAGTGGCGAGAAAGCGACCTTGAGGCGACAAAGAGGCAACTGACAGCTTCACCTAGACAACGCACCCGTCCACTCAGCCTATATTATCAAAGATTTTTTGATCAAACACCAAATTACTCAAGTCCGTCAGCTTCCGTACAGTCTTGACTTGGCGTTCTCCGATTTCTAGGTGTTCTCAAATTAAAACAGCATTTGAAAGAAAACAAATTCGAGGATCAAGCAGACCGAGGGGGATGTGACAAAGCAGCTAACGGCTATTCCAAAAAGCCCAGTGCTATTTTACCTTCAATTAGAATAAAGGGTTTTGTATTATTAATAGAATAACAAAGCAAGTGAACAAAATAGTATATAAATAACAGGTTTTCTTGTAAGCAGCTCTTGTGAGAAAAGCATTGCGACAATGGTTAAAATGTAGAAGATCATACATAAGCAGTTAAGCACGATGTATATGCAAATTCAATATTTTAGATTTTATTAATATTTTTAATATTTTAATTTTAAATGTTGAATACTTTAATCTAAAATTTTTAACATATCAGCCATACGATAAATAAATAAATAAAACTATGGATAAGAGCTGGTCAGAAAATCCTTTACAAATCTGGATAAATAAAACGAGGTTTCGCTCTAACCCCAGCCATGTTCTAGAGTGCTAAGTGATAAAACGGATGATTACAGGTTTTACATGTTTTTCTCTTCTGTGTAAGATCTACACCGAAATCAATAAAAAAAAACTTGTGGGGTCGCATATTTCACCTAAAGCATTGAAAAATCTTCAAACGATAAGGAGTTGGGTGCCAAACCCAGTCTGGATGACAGGGGAAATACAAATAGGTATAGGGATTCCAAAAGTATTAAAAAACAACCGGGGTAGCATGCGCTACAATCACAATATAACGACAACAAATACCACACATATTTTGACAACACGGAAACCCCGATTATACGCAGAATAAATAGCGCGTTCATAATTTAGATTCGTAATGACAAAATAAATATGGCAAAATCGAACAATTTACAAGAGATCTTATCAGCAATGGTAGCTGTTAGGAAACAGAAAAAGAAGAAAAGCGAAGATCAGGGTAAAGAGTTCCAACAACACACGATATACTGAGATACCTAGATTTTGTTGGTGACAGCATACCTTAAGCTATTATTTTTCATAGAAATGTGGATTTCTTCTCAACAGTTAGCCAGCTTAGAATAAAGCCAGCCAGGGAGAACATGAAGTGAAAATCTGGCTCACCGCCTGGAGTGTTTCTTTCCATGTTTATAGTATAGAGGTTGTTCTCTGAATGATGTCATTCTTGGGAGTGGTCTATTATGATACGTGAAAAGACGTACAAAAATCAATCCTTCTCAGGACTAACCAGAAACACCTGAGGACGGGAGTAGATCAAAAATTCCCGTGTGATAAACACCCGAGACAGTGGAAAAAGTCCGATAAAACATATCAGTATAATATAGGTATAGTCAGTTTGTATTTGCATGTTTTTTACTGTTAAATATATTTAATCAGAACAATTTAGCATAACCGAAAATGCGAGTCCGACCCTGTGGGGCGTGCATCAATTTCGCGAGTGTGGCGTTCAATCTTCGACATAGCGAGTTCGCGGGGAACAAGACATTCGCTTGCGGGCTGGGCCCAACGCCCAAAGGCGTATGTAGGTCAACCGCTCCTAGTCTATTGTGCAAAATCGCCTAGGGCGAAATCATTTGAAGCAATCTTGGAATGTTAAAGTTTGCAGGATACGTTTAACTGCATCAAAAGCAAATTTTTATCGTGTACCAGTAAGTACACAAATTGCTAAGCAGCCACGTATATTCGTGACGTCTATTGCGGCTGCGTGACGTCAGCCGTCACTGAAGCGCCAGCAATCAGCCAGGGGTTCCTGGCATTGAGTATGGTAACTTTCCACAACGCAATGCGATAGCAATGCGTAACGCAGCAAGTCGCAAGCTTAGAGCATCAGGCAACTGTGTTAGAATTGCATGAAAAAGAATGCGCTTACGTCTGTGTTGTGTATGGTGTCGAATTTTTATACAGGCAATCGTGGGCAGAATCGGCTTCAGTCAGGACCTGCTTCAGGCATTTTAACTTTTACGATTTTCAAGACTGTTATGTTGGCGTTCTATTTTAATATTATTTTATCAAACACTTCTCAATACACGCCCCATAACTATAGTGATTTTAACCAACTCAATATCAATATTACGCACAAGTGACTTTTTGCTTAACATATCTCAACTAGTGAGTTTTTGTTTTGCGCAATAACGTTTAATGTCATATGTGTTCTGATGTGACCTGGCAACCAAAAAGGTTAATAAAACAAACAGTACTGTGATCCAAACAGAAATTCTGGTTTTGATGCTTCTTCTGAGTTTATTGAGATTTGTGCATAAAATGTACTGCACGCGTAGTGTTACGAAGTTTTAACCACACGAGAAAATTAGCCCACACGTGGGCCAAACTTTTTCTCTAATATGTAATATCCACATAACACTCCTTGCATAGTAAATAACTATTTTGAATAAAATAGAAATGCGAGTAGCCCCAAGCTATATCGCACGTAGGTTGTACACTGCGTTTTACATGTATGCGTCAGAAATAGCAATTCATGTTAAGGTTTAATCTTATTTTCTATTACTTTCCTTATAATTTTATGTCTTTTTAAAATCAATATATCTGTGTACAAGCAAATGTGATTTTGTTGTGTATGTTGTTTGAAGTAAGTTGCAGCCCGAAAACACCATATGTGTAGAGCAGCTTTGTTTTTTTTTTTGCAAATTGTGATTATTCGTAACAATGACGTGTAGTTAACAAGGATTAATGAACATTAAGCTAGCAAGGTAAGCAAACAGGGCAAATTAATTATTTTTTTAAGTTTAACGTCCCGACGGAAGACCTAAACAAACGTGTCGTTACAATGTCGGTAGAATATGCCGTCATAGTGACTGCGTTATCAGTTATGAGTTCCAAGTATGTTCTGATCCCACAATGTTGAATGTCACCGTCACAGTCCAAAGCTTATTCACTATTGCTATGTGGGATATCTTTACACCAACATTTTCAAATACCACATTTCCCTAGAAAAAAAACGTTCACAGCTGCTTTTCCTTTTGGATTAAGACCAATTCTTAATCATTTAACCTTACAAATGTTTCGACTCTGGTATGTTTACGTGGTTTCTAATAAACATCTTTAATTTTTAATAGTGGACTTTTTAGCACATGTATAACAAATATTTTTATGTAGAAGGTGATTGCTTAAGACACCCACGTATTTTATACTGTTTTCTCGCAATTCAATAATGTTTATTATTTAGAAACACTAAATTTATAAGTTGTAACACTTGAAATAAACATAAACCATGGCCTACATAACTGTTTTCCAAACAGTAATTCTGATTTTACCTTTGCTAATATTTAAAAAATTTAAATTTTTCATTTTAAACCTTATTAAAAAAGGCGCAAACCCCATTTGCAAACAATCCAAGAATTAGGGACAAAAATTATTCTCATTCATTCATTTCTTTTAAATATAAAAAACCAGGGGCATTATTAGCAATTGCTACGCATCGTGTATCCTTTTAAATCCATCGACAGCACATCATTGTGTAAAAGGACCGTGAAAATCGGCTTGTGGGAATAAACGATCCAAGTTCTGAATGAACAGTGAATGAATCAGAATCAAACGTTCGTCTGAATTAGACAAGCTTAGCATAAATGTAGGCGCATTTACACGAAGGAGAACATTAGAATTACAATGACTTGTTTTCGGGCTATTTTCAATTTCGTTAAGATCTTCCGTCTACTGTAACGGAGATTATTACAGTTACTCTGTTTCTGAATTTATGATAAAGCCCGACAAGAGATCGCAGGCAGAAACATCAAAGTATGCTGCGTAACGTAAACTAATAAATTTTTAATGAGCAGTAAGAACAATGTAAATTATATACGGTGGATATTTAAATGTCAGCCGAGATTAATTTTATTTTTTAATGGGGTCTTTCGAAGCAGCGGCGCTATGATGTGTTAATTAAGAATATCCAAAACAATTGTAGAACCTGCGTATGTGGGGCTAATCATGTTTTAATTTTCATAGGCGCTTTCTGCAAAAGCGCAGGGGCGAAAAAACCGACGCGAAAATTAATTATCGCTTCTGTTCGAAAGCCGGAAATTTACGTATGCATCATTAATAAAACAAATTCTGGCGATGAACTTAATTAAAATTAACACGCGGTATAACAACTGCTGCTTTGCTTATTTATGACGAAACATTCCTCAAAGACACTCTGGACGCCCCAAATTCGCCAATTTAACTTTCGGAAACCGTTTTGGAACGCGAATTTAATGCTTATTAATGGAACGTTTTTATGCAGTACTCGCTCTAAGTTGGCAAGTTGACTTTTGGCTAATTTCACCTGTTAGTGCTTCCACCGGAACCCAAACAGATTAAGTAATTTGCATCCTGAGCAGGACACCGTGTAGGCGAAAGTCACACAGATTAAAGCGATACAGGGATTTCTACATTTTAAGCTTGGTCTTAGGACGATTTGTCACTTTTTTACATAATAAAATCAGTAAATACTATTTTGTTATAGTAAAATCCTGAGGGATATCAAATCCGATCTTCACACAGTCCAAGCGATCGATTAAACTGCGTTTTAAATGACGCCCGATATATCTTTACAACTGCAGAGGAAATTGGATGAAGCTCCAGATAAAATTAAGGAAATGAAAAACAAACAGCGAGCAAAACAACCCCCAGCCTTGTTTTAACGCTGATGCCGAAGCAAGAATTTGCATTCATGTTGATCTTTTAGCGAAACTAGAAGCATCTATTTACCTTTAAGGAACTTAAAGAAAATAGCAAGGCTAATCAGTAAAACTAACCTTTCTAAAATGCACTAACGCTTTGTGGCGCAAAAAGATGACGCTTTTAACTAGTAATATAACATTGCAAAATCATTGGACCATCGCAAAACGAAGACCTAACCCACGAAGTAATAAAATCACTAGGTGAAAAAACAATTTCTCGATCATGAAAAGGCATTGCTTGTAAGTTTCAGTTCCTTGAAAAATGTTATGGTCCGCTATCAAAACTGTTCTTAAATGATCTGTTCCACATCCGCTTATCCAGGACATGACATGTCTTCTGTGCATTTCACATCTTTCAAAACTGCACTTTAAATAATGCGATGAAGGCCATTTTCTACCATTTGCAATCTTTGATTGTTAAAACGACCGCTTTTAGAAACCTGCAAACTGATGCGGCACCCAACCACGAACTACCTTTTTCATTTTAAGTTCGGCGAATCCAAAGCCTACAAATTCATGAAGCATTCATTACATAACTCTAGATCTTGGGTCTTCTTCAACCATATGCCTGCTTCAATGTTTGCTAAATGGAAGCCGATTTGGGGAGTTCCTAGAGGTTTTAGTCATTTCAATATTGGCGAACCTTTTAAATTCAGCACATTAACGAAATACTGTTGTTCGATCAGGGCTTTCATCTTTAATAAAACAAGTGAAAATATGAACGTAACCCTCGTACTTTAAAAAGTACCTTCTTAGAGGTTGTAAATTTTCAAACCAGTGTGGACCAAAGCAAGGTATTTAGGGTTTTAGTAGCTCTTCTGGGTTTATCTATTTTATAAATCCTTTCTGAATCAACCTTTAATAGATACTACTAAAGCTTTAAACTTCCATCATTCAATTTTTTACGAGTTTATTCTAGTTCAACTGTTCAGTTTTAAACACCACTTTAAAAGCTCTTCAACTAGGTTTGTTATCCTACATGCGAGCTGGTTGCATAGCCGCATGCTCCCAGGACTGTCCGGTCTATAGTGGTGGTAAAATCGCAGCCAGCCGTGCCTCGACGGGCACGTTAAGCCGTCGGTCCCGGTTGTCATTTCGGTGACAGTCGTTAGATTATGTCAGAGGAGCTCGAGCAACCTAAAAACTCTGACACCAGACTTCCTACCACAAGCCGTACGATACAATACGATCCTACATGCTTCGTCTTCTTCATCGTCCGGTAGAACAACGTGATTATCGGCAGATCATATTCCAATTCCCATTTCGTTTCATTTCGTCATATACATCTTCAAAACCTTTAGTTAGCATGTCTTTATTTTCCTCTATTTACCTTAAGAGCATTTATTGAGTGTGCACTTCAACTTTAGCTTTAGAATTCTCTACAAATTAATAATGCAAATATGGAGCTCACATATACTTTATTCGGGCCTTCAGCTACTAATGGGCCTATTCGATTTCTTTGTATTTTGAAATTTCGAGAAAGGTATCCAAATGAAAATACTACCTATTAAAATTTTTATTTGGTGAAGAATTTAGTCAACAATTTTTAAGAAACTATTAAAACAGGATCACCTCCCGATTGTGGAAATTATAGAAATATTTCACGACTTTCGCATGCAAGTAAAGTTATACTACATACAGTAAATGAAAAACTAAAGCAGTATCTTCTACCTGAAATATCAAAGGAACAAGCTGGTTTTGGACGTGGCAAAGGTGCACGTGGGGGGGGGGGGGTTTAGACGGTATCGTCGGTGGCGTGAGGATCAGCAATTTGTGATATGCTGAGCATACGCTTATACTACCTGCAGATGAAGATGAACTAAAAACAATTATGATAAAGCTTGTTGATATAAGTTATCAGTATGGACGTAAAACTAAAATCAGATGCACATGCAGAATGTAGCTGGGTTTGAAGTAGGTAGTCAATTTGACTCTTATCGCCAACGAAGAAGGAAGCAGTTCTGAAATTTTAAGGATTGCTATTGCAAGATCCGCAATGAGCAAACTAGCCCGTGTTTGGTGAGACTAGAACATAAGTGAATACACCAAACTGAGAAGCGCCTTATTTTTTCCTGTTGCTACCTATGCCGCCGAAATCTGGACTATCAAGAAAGCAGACAGTAATAAAATAAATGCCTTTGAAATGTGGTGCTATAAAAGGATGTTGGTAATGCGTTGGATAGGACACCGAAAAAAAAATATCTATACTAGAAGAACTTAGTATAACGAAACAGCTTCTAACGCAAATAGAACAACAGTATCTTGCATACTTTGGCTACGTGGCCCAAAAACAAGGTAAAACGGAGAACCTCATAATTCAAGGATGGATGGAAGGTCGCTGGTCGAGAGGAAGGTCCCCAGAACGATGGGTAGATCAGACTAAGGGTCTAATTGACATAAATTTACCCGAGGCAGTAAAATAATCACAAAATAGAAAACGTTGGAAACAACTTATAATCAGGATAGAATAAACTCCATAGTGCCTCAACGCCCTTTAAGGGTTAAGGATCGAGGAAGAGGAGGAGAAGTGATATTGAGGTTTTGTAGACCAAAGAAGAGAGCACGCGCTTTAATTGAAACTGTTATCGACGAATTGACGAGGTTCCAAAAACAAGGATTAGATATACTCGTATTTTCCAGTAATTTGATGATTTAAGTTAGGCCACAGACTATTGAGACAACATATGTAACTACATCCCTACGGATTTATTTCTGTTCAAGAACTTTTAAAACAGGATTATCCAAAAAGAATTCAATTTTGCAGTTGATTTTTGGATAATTTTATTGATGTGTAGTTACATTTGACCTTTTTTGCAAAGCTTGATTTTCCTTAATAGGTATATTAGTTCCCAGAATATGTGGATTTGGAGCTGCAGAGTCACCGTAGGTTAGGGATGGACGTAGGGCATCCAATCCCGGGATCCCAACATGTCGGTATCCCGGGATCCCTAATTCTTTTATCCGGTATTTCAATCCCGGTATTTTTCCCCAATACCGGAATTTTCGATATTTTTGGGATTGCTTTTGTGTGCACTGCGTCGCAGTTCGCAGAGTCTGCGAGTCTCCTTACCCGGCCTGGCCGGCGCCAGACATGGAGCAACATGTTGATAGATAATAATTAGTACGGTTCAGGGTAGTAGCAGTTAGTAGATGTGTCCATAAACGGCGTAAACTGTGTTCAGTTGTGTTGTCACTGTTGCTTGCATATTTACTTACCTATTATACACCTATAATACTAGAAATACCGGTTCTGAAAACAGGAAATCCCGGTACTGAACACCGGAAATCCCGGTATTGAATACTGGAAATACCGGTACTGAAAACAGGGAATCCCGGTTTGAACACCGGAAATCCTGGTATTGAATACCGGGATCCAGATAGAATTTCTTCAATACCGAAATCCCGGGATTGAAAATTCAGTTCGGTATTGGATGCCCCAGATGGACGCATAACGTGAAAACAGACGGGTCACACTTAAGTCACGGCGGGTCCCGTAGTGAACGTGAGTGAAAATTTTCAAAGCGTGAGTCACGTTTCACGTTAATTGCAGGTTAAATATTTAGTAATGAATAAAAATAAAAGACTGCATGGTGCCCCCATTCCCCCCCCCCCCCCAGCCCAGATCATCGTACTGCTGTGTGGCAGCCTGCAGCGACGGAGCTTCGCACCTGTGTTGTGTTGTGAATGATGTGTCTACAGTCAGTCGCGTGTCTACGTCTATAGGCGACCAAGTAGAACTTACTTTCAGTTCCTCGGACTTAAAAGTACTTTTAAATCTAGGAATTAAGTGTTGCCTAGCGACATATACCTTCTTGTACTCGTATTAGTAAAGGAAACATCAATGCCAATGGCAGCTTTTGGTATTAAAAGTATTGTCTTTGAAGACTTCACGTTAATGAGCTATGAGATGGTTTTCTGCATCAAAATTTCCCAGCAGGATCTCATGCAGCTGTAAATACAATAATTTATTTAGGCAAATATTTTGATGACAGGATCGTTAGTACGAATACTGCAACACCCTGTCCCCCTCGCGCTTGTGATATGACTATTCTTCGTCTGCATTTGAAAAACACCCATTTTCAGAGTTCCGCTTACTGAATAAACGAAATTAAACTTAAAATTGAACAAAACGGTCCAGGAATTGCTATAACATGTTTTTGAAAGAATGAGAAGGCGAGTACAAAAATGCCTTTGAGTACCTATCATTTCTTTTTAAATCTATTGATACATGAAGTGGCGTTTTCATCATTTCTCGGCAGTTGCCTAAAATGGAAGATAGTGCCTAGACCTACACTTTCTCTACCATTTTTGCAACACACCACCGTACAACGGTACAATCGACATTGTCACATAAAATTTACAGCACACTTTTTTACTACCCTCATTGTGAATAAACCTGATATGGGCTAAATTCTAGCATTCAGTAATATCGTCTATTTTCAGCAACTAGTTATTAAGAAAGTACATTATTAGTTCTAATATAATCTATCCTGACCATTCTTCGTGGGCTCTATCCAACTGCCAATTGATCCAGCAGCTTTTACGTTTTTCATTGTTTCAGACTTGACGTAATTCTACAATATTCACATTATTCACGTTTCCATTCTCCCGCAGGCAGTATGTTCTCAAAAAAATCTGATGACTTCGCTTCTTGTGCTCAACCTTTTCTTTGTGATCAGCATTCTGATAATTCGTCTCAATTAGTGATTCTTGTGCCGCCTTTTCAAATGTGCTTTTGCATTTGAATTCATAATGACAAACCTTCATAAACCTTTGTCATAATATTTGAGTGTTGATATTAGGTTAGGTAGGCTAGGCTAGGATAGGATAGAGCATACATTTTTGTCAGTTACAGTTAGGTAAAGTACGTTTTTTTTTTCTATAATAACTGTCAAAGTGTTACAATGTTGGTAGATATGCGATTAAAACGCTAAGAAATTTTTATACCTCGTGTTGGTAGAACTTTTTCAAAATTATGGTTGTGTCAATTTTGAATGTGAAAGTTTCTTAATTTGAACTGTTGACAAATTTCTTTTTTTAACATGGAATCATCATCATCATCAATAAAATCGGATAAAAAAAGAAAACCAAGAAATATTTTAAATGCAAAAATGAAGCAAGCGATATTAAATTATCACATATCTGTCAAAATGACAATCATTTTTTAGTGGAAGAAAAGAACTAAAAATCTATGTACCAACATTATTAAAACTAGGGATCCTGCAGGAATGCAACTTATCCCCTAGAAAGTTGACTTTAGGTACGCCTTTAGTGAGAGACGATCAGGAATGTGTTGTTTTTTGACAGCCATCATTTATAATTTCTTCTCGATTAGCCTCTTCGCCCACTAAATCGCTAAAAGGGGGATTTCTCCATGGGGACTAGCTATCTTTAGACTGTAAATCAATTTTGTATTGAACCGAACTTTGACATTTCCATTTGAGTTGTTCGTAGGTGCGTAACTATTAAGTATCATTATTTATATCCACTTTGTTCAATTCTATTTATATAAAACTACTGATCAAAATAAAATCAACAAAGCGATCACCAGTCTACGAATCCTTCCAGAAAATAAAATAAAAACTGTGCAGTCATCCCTAAGTTTGCAGAATATACAACACAGATGATGCTGTTCTCAACTGATTTTCTGGGATATACATAAAAATGTTAGTTAAATCAATTCTTTTATAAAATAGAAAATTAGTATTTCATATGCCTTCACTAGTATGTGCTGAGTATTCGCGGAAATATAAAGTTGACCGTAGGTAGCAAATAAATGCATGTACCTCACAAAGTCCTATCACCAGTGGAATAAAAGCGCAAAATGGCAAAAGAACGATACCCGAGAGGGGGAAAGAAGAAAGATATGTATTAAAAAATCATGACTGAGCATATTTATCATTTGTAACATGATATGGGTAAAACTGAATTACATCTATCCATAATTTTGAATGATCTCAAAAACTTCACTACTGCTCGGTTGTCTGTAAATACCCTTGCCTGTAGTGTTTACTTTTACATTCAAAGATATAGCCGACTTGTATTTTAAATTTTTTTTACTCGCTTGTAAATTATATTTAGCGTTATAATTAGCAAATATCAGCGGTTCGTACAGCCGGGCCTGTGCGAACGCATTGTGACGTTGATTTCGCGTGTGCTGCGATACACGCACGTCCATGCCTGCTCGCGGGATGAGAAGTTGCCGGCGTAAGCAAATTTCACAGAGAACAAATCGGTGGCGAGTTCACCTTAAGTAAGGGCGGACTTGCATGTCGCTCCAGAGTGCGTTGTGCGAAAATCGCCTACGACGAAGTGAAGAGAAACGACTTAAATGAGACTAGCAGTATTTAAATTGCTGCCCTTAAGTTAAATGTAAAGTACTCACGTAAGGGGTTAAACCACACGTACTATTGCCATATGGGCCCACCTAAGGGGTTAAAACTCATGTACTGTTACAAAGTCTTTCTATTGTTAAAAAAGTAAATAAACGGGTTAATTTTTATGGGTCTGCTTGCCCCTACAATATATCCACATATATGTAACAAATACGTTTCACTTTACCTATAAATTAGTATTATAGTACGAAGCACAAGAAAGGAGATACTATATGGGAAAACTAACTTAAGAGTCCGTAGCGAGTTCTAGATAGTCCAATTATACTTAGGCTCAATTATAGCAATAGAATATATTGGCAGCTACAAGCATACGATGTTGATAGTTAAATGAGAGTTGAATGGGAATGAATTGTGGAGTGTTTCTTTCTTTCGTTCATAAATTATATAATTATACTCAAATGCATGCGTCAAATTGCATGCGATTATTGCAATAGCCCATGACCAAGTACACTGTCCAAGCGTGCAGAGCCGGATTAAAGGGGGGGGGGGCTAAGAAAAGATTGGAAGGTTATAATCTAGTGCGGTTTCTAATCATTTAGATCCCTTTGTACCCGTTGCTTAAATGGGAATGGGGCCTCTAAAAAATTTAGCCCTGGGCCTCACATATCCTTAATCCGGCGCTGCAAGCGTGTGTCCCAGGAGTTGGCTTTCAAAGAGATGATAATCGAAATTGTGGAGAAAGACTGTCTGCGGAAGAACAGAGATAAATTGACTGAAAATTATGAAAGAGGCCTACATTCAGCAGTGGGTGGTGATAGACTGAAGAAGAAGAAGTAATCTACAGTTCCTCGCATGAATCTTTTCCCTGACGTCATGTGCGTATGAAGCAACCGGGAAAATGTAAAATTATGTTTGCATCTGTTTAACCTTGTTAGTAGGAAAGAACATTCTAGATCATACGAACATGACGTCAGGGAAAACGCCCTTGAGATAAACTGTACTGATATGCGCTAGATCTATAATATACTATCTAAGCTGTATCAGCAAATATTATACAGGGTAGCCCAAAATATTTTCTATTATAACCGTTTCCTAATTTTGCTCAATTTTCATGCATATAGGTAGTGACTCAATTATAGACTTGCTAGTCACACTAAAATGGTTTAGTTTACTCTAGAAGAGAACTTTTTATAATAAAAAAAATTATTAATATGGTAAAAGATTAACACATGCAAGACAATAGATCATTCCGGACCAGCGCTTTAATCCGCGTTCTCCATGCACCGGGAATTGTCCAGCTTAACCAAAACAGAATACCACCTGACAGAAAGACAATTATTAAATTATCAAATACCTATGAACCAACAAAGAAATGGACACCACAGAATCGGAAGCATCGCAACCGTAGAAAAGCTGAAGCGCGTGAGCTATTTCTTTATGAGCCAGAAACATCACAGAGATTAGCTGCCACGCAAACACATCTCCAGCAGTTTTATGCAAATGCAAAGAAGATATGCCAAAGATATGATATTTTAACATTGAATGGAAGCCACCTCAGCCTAGGCTCAAGCCTCAAGCAATCTCAATCTGACCCCGGCTGCCAAAACATCCGTGTCGAGTTTCTGATTACAACTTTCGCACATAGGGTGACGATGAGAAACGCCACGACCACGAAATATATTTGGAAACTACCAATACCGAATCAAAACACTTAAATAACTATACTATGATATATTTTATTATACTCATAATTTATTGGTAAATTGTCACACATCTGGATATAATATACGTTTATCACGCATGCACCTACGAGTATGTTTCTCAAACATTGAAGATGCAGTTTTCTTTTGCCGAATTATACCTACATTTAAACCTCGATTTCAATTAAAAATGAAAGAAATATTCGATTCAATTCATCATCTTTTATTAGCCTGTAAAATTTGGTAAATTTTCACTGATACTAACTTTTACCAATCCATATGCGACATATTTAAATCTCGGGATGTCGGAATCTGCCTTTTTCTGTGTGGGGGGGTGGGGGGTGGAAAATGCATTTTAGGTCAGTTAGCTCTACCATAAAAATTCTGCACGATCCGCCATTGCTGCCAGAGACGGCGTGCGTTTACGAACACGAAATGATCTTCCAACTGGATGAGCACCACCACATTTTTCAATCAGGCTACGAGAATTTTTAAATGAATCGTTCTTCGAAAGTTGGAGCGGCAGAGCAGGATGGATTAATTGGTCATCAATATCATGTGATATTACGCCTTAGTATAGGCTATAGGCATATACAGTGTGTCCCAGATCGAGTGGGATTGCATGGGTAACTTTCTTATCTTTGAAGTTGGAGATTTGGTTAAATGGGCAATGTTTTTCAGTTTCATATGCTGATTTAAAATCCGTTTTAAAAAGTTCAAAATGTCGAACCAGTCAAAAGTTATTAAAAAAAAACTAAAAACTGTCATTTTCTTGTATGTCAAATATCTTTGTAAATATAAGAGATACGAAAAAAAGTTTTATATAAAAGTCGCTGTTTTCGATGAGACCAATTTAAAATTGGCATCGAACAAAAATTCAAGATGGCTGCTTTTGAGGTACTCGTATCAACTTCCTTAAGTTAAATGGGCGCCATATTGGATTTTTAGGTTACTGAATAGAGTTTATAATTCTCTTTTCAACGATGTAAGATAACGTATGATTGAATAAAAAGTACCAGTAAAATTAATTGTTTTTACATTTTAATCAAGTAGGCTTGAACCACAAAACATCGTGACATTACTTTTTAAATGTATAATCAAGTAGGTAAGTAGTTATGATGAAAAACAATAACAAAGTTTATCACAATCTGTCAAAAAGCAGGTGCTTAAGCTAAAGTATTATCTAAAGTTATACGTATTACAAACTTTACAAATTATGGCGAATATTCCAATTACTGAAAGCTACGATATGTTTTGCACATTTATCAAGTGTTATAAAAATTCTCATCTTGCTGTCCAAACTTATTTAACTAATTTTCCGGAAAGAAGACAACCAAATATCAAAACGTTTAAAAGACTGGACAAGAATATGCAGCGGTATGGAAGTTTGAAAAAGCCCGTTAAAACTAGGGAAAACAATTTATTAGTAGAAGATCATAATTACAACAGTGAGTTAATAACAATGGCTTGTGTCGCGGCTAATCCAGGCATTTCAACTTGAGAAATAGAAGAACAGGTTGGTGTATCTAAATCAAAAACATCGAGAATTTTAAGAAGGCACAAGTTTCACCCCTGCAAGTTGCGTATTGCCCAAACTTTACGACCAGAATATTATAATCGCAGAGTAGCATTTTGTAGGTGGTTTATCCGCGAGAGTACTAGCAATAATAGTTTTACGAGTCGAGTATTATGGACAGATGAGTCTTACTTTTCTAACTGCGAAGTATTTAATCGACACAATGAACACTACTGGTCACAGAAAAATCCACATGTTTTAGTTCCACGTCGAAATCAAGTTCGATTCGGATTTAATGTATTTTGCGGCATAATGGGAAGTCATTTAATTGGACCTGGTATCTTCAATGGAACTTTAACTGCTCAACGTTATTTAGAAATTCTCCAAATATCCTTAGAAGAGTTCATAGATGATCTACCTTTGGCAGACAGAAATGGGTTATGGTACCAACAAGATGGCTGCCCAGCCCACAATTCAAGAAACGTGGTAGATTATTTAATTCACCGATTTGACAATAAGGTTATTGCCACCAATACTAATGTTCGATGGCCAGCCAGATCCGCTGATCTAACGCCTCTTGACTTTTTTCTGTGGGGTACGTTAAAGAATAAAGTATATGGAAGTAATTACAGCTACAATAATGTTCAGGAACTGCGCGAAGCAGTGCAAGAAGCGTGTGCTAGTATTAATCGAAATACGTTGCGTAAAGTAACCGGAAGTGTCGTCAAACGGTGTCAACTATGTTTAACTAACAATGGTCAGCATTTTGAACACTTAATGTGATTATTAGGATTAAGTTTTCTTTTTTTAAATGAATTTTGTTTGTTTGTTTGGATCCATGTAAGCCTACTTGATTAAAATGTAAAAACAATTAATTTTACTAGTATTTTTTATTCAATCATACGTTATCTTACATCGTTGAAAAGAGAATTAGAAACTCTATTCAGTAACCTAAAAATTCAATATGGCGCCCATTTAACTTAAGGAAGTTGATACGAGTACCTCAAAAGCAGCCACCTTGAATTTTTGTTCGACGCCAATTTTAAATTGGTCTCATCGAAAACAGCGACTTTTATATAAAACTTTTTTTCGTATCTCTTATATTTACAAAGATATTTGACATACAAGAAAATGACAGTTTTTAGTTTTTTTTTAATAACTTTTGACTGGTTCGACATTTTGAACTTTTTCAAAGAGATTCTAAATCAGCATATAAAACTGCAAAACATTGCCCATTTAACCAAATCTCCAACTTCAATAATAAGAAAGTTACCCATGCAATCCCACTCGATCTGGGACACACTGTATATATGATACAGTTTCTTTCGTGTAGCATCTAACAAATTATTACAAATGTAAAGTTAATTTTTACTTTGTTGTACACTTTGACACATAGACGTCGGCTGTTTGGAGTTTTAGCATCAATTTGTGAAACCTCTACAAGAAGAAGCATCTGGGCTGAAACATCAATACCCAATAACGCATATGGATAAATGTTTGTTGATCGATACTGTAAAACACCTAATTGTTGTTGCCATTTTTAAATCAAAGCTCAGTTAGGTCAGATGCCGCCAAAGTGGCACACTTCACATATTGTTGATTTTTAGGGCACGTATTACAACCACAACGCCTCGTTTGATTTATCTGCTGATAACAGCCTCTTAATGCAGACATAGTGGCCACCGCTAAGAGCATGAAAGCGATCGGGCAGGCTATTTAACTGCTTATCAACTAGTTCGGCTATGATTACTTTGTTTATGCCCGCAACGATAACAAACAGGAATTTACACTCAATAATAGAATCGTATTACAAATGGGACGCCGATAAGCCGCGATAAGCGACTATCAATTTATTAATGCCGCGATTGCTTTGAATATTTTCACAGCGATGACAATTTAAGCGTTGGCGTCTCTGTAATTTCACAGAATAACAAACACTGAAAATTAATTATGTGACGAATAATCGACCAGTTAATACGTTTAGTAACGGCAATATTAATGCTAATTTAACCTGCATGAATGTATTAAAGTGTGGTCAGAGTGGGCAGTCGTTTGGTGAATTCATGGAATAAAAGTCTGAAGATAATCTTATTTTAACATTTACGTTTTGTTATCGAGGAAGTGCAATGGAAGTAATGGGTCGCATTGTGCCCATTCATGTTCCAATAGAAATATGAAATGACGACAACTTTGCCAGCACACTTTAAACAATTGGAGAGTTGACAAGGTTTAGCAAAGTACATGTTTAAGTGTAAAAACTACAAAATATTGCGACGTCACGTAATAGCCCCAAATTAATATGAGATACAAGATATGCCCGCAATAATAGTGTTCTAAAAATATTTTTTCGTGTACGCCTGACACTGTGGGTATGGAAAATAATACTACTCAACACGCGATGTGTGTAACATGTGAGGGAGATAAGATCAAGTAAATTATATTAGCGACATTAGCAAGCCGTCCGAATTGTTTATTGTAGGGCCCTAGCCACTTTATGGTGGTAATTTTTTAAAATACCTATGTTGCACGTACAGGGTTATTAGCTCATCATTATGCAGCACAGATCTACTGAAGGAGAAAGTTGAAGAACCAAAAAGTGTACTTAAAGGTTAGTATTTTGCAGCAGCAACTTAATTCAATTGTTTTTTACACAATGAGAAAAATATAAAATAACTTCGCAAAAGACCAGAGGATTTTATAATAACAAACTCTAATAATATAACCCTGGAGCTAAGAACCTTGACTTTAGTCAACATTGGCCGTGGCCATAGATTAGTATTAAGCCAGATAAGAATCGTCAATCATAACACATTAACAAAAACCATGTTCTGTGGATAATTTCGATGTAGAAAGTTCTAATAGTATGAAAGTGGTGTAGTTATTTACTATACACGTACTGTTACGTGGATATTGACCACTAGAGACAAACTCTAATTTTCTCATATAGGTAATAGGTACCTCGTAACACTACACGTGCAGTAGGTACAACATTTTATCCATACCCCTCAATACATTCAGAAGCATAAAACCAAAATTTTTGTTTGATATCACAGTAACTGTTTGTTTTAACCATTTCGATTACCAAGTGACATCAGAACACAGATGGCGTTAAGGATTATTGTGTAAGCCAAAACTCACTAGTTGAGTTATGGTAATCAAAAAGTCAATTGGGTGTATTTTTGATATTGCGATTGTTAAAATTGTTATATCTACCTAGTTATGGGGCGCTTATTAAAGGGTATTGGATAAACATATATATGTAGGTACCTAATAAAGTAACATAATTCGGACAAAAATATGTGGGAAAGAATATTACCAATAATACGGCCCTTTGGTTCGCAAATGGGAAACTTTTACCAGAAAAAATAGACCGCATTCAGGGTAAACGAAGTTAACGCATAAGAATAAAGAATACTCTCAGAGAATGGAAGTCAAAAGGAACTAATATAGAAAGTAGAAGAGGAAAAAGAATATAAATGAGAAAGCAAAACGACTAAAATAACACAAAATAATAAAAGAACCAGGGCAATTGGGAAGTGTAAGAAAAACGCTGAGACCAGTAAAAAAGTAAAACCCCTGTTACAGCACGGAAGAGAGAAATCAGCCAAAGAATTCAGACAATTATTCAATAGATATTACTAACGGAAGGCTTCACAAATGGAATGAGAGCATGACCATTCCCATAATGAAGAAAGAAACTAAAGTGCATCCAAGTAATTACAGCACACGATTAAACTCACTATTAGAATTGCTTAGAAAAATTGTGCAACAAAAACTAAAGAATAGTAGCATCTATCGCACTCGACACCATTAAAAAGCAATGGAAGTCGCTGTACTAGCTTAATATGCTTTGTAGACTTGGCAAAAGCATTTGGCAAAGTACAGTACAATGACGTTCTTACGGGAAAAGAATGCGCCGGTAAAAATAATTAAAATAACAACAGATATAGACACCAATACTACGCCAGGGTCGGCATGTGCATATGAGCCGTCTTTGTAAAAACTTGAAAAAACTGCCCCCGTCTTCTTTAAAGTCAATGAAAATAATTGAAAAAGTCTCCAGACACGTTTCTAACGTAGCTATTACCCTAAATAAACAAACAATATTTTAAGCAAACGTTGAATTACAGGAAACATACTAAAGGAATTCATATCTGGCTTGTTCAGGCACTTCCGACAAACCAGGAAATGATATTAAATAATCTTGAAATAAAAATGCTGCAAAATGTTTGAAATTATAACTAAATAAATTATTACTAGCAAATGCAATTAAATTAGAATTTTTAAATGCTAAAAGATTATCACAAAATGCTATGAAATTTTACAAAAATATTGAAAGTATTAAGTTAGTATAAACTAGCTGACCCGGCAAACGTTGTTCTGTCCAAAAATAATACGTTTCTGAAACCCCGTTTCACCACTATATGTCATGTCCACCGTCTTGGACTTAAAAATAAATGCCATTTTCGCAATCAACGTCCCAAAAAACCTCAATAACGACACCCATATCGATTTTTAGGCTTATTTGCCCCATTTCACCCCCTAAGGGATTTTCGGAAAATCACGAAATACGTGTTTGCTTATTTGTTTTTAGGAGTACTCCTACGAAGTTTGAAGTCGAAATGTCTATTTAATATCATTTTTCCCTTTTAGGGGTTGAATTTGGAAATGTCCTACCTTATTCGTTGTATACATCATAGCTGTGTCCTACCCGGCGTTGCGCGGGCATAATATTACGTGAAGCTATACGTGTATGTTTTGAAACATGACTTTTCCATTGTTCTATTCCGGTTTTTTCGTCCTGAAAAAAATCGATTTTTCCCAATTTTCCGAATTTTCCACTCCGATTTTTCCATTTTTCTCTTCGAAAGGCCATTCAGAAACGAAAACACGAAATCCCATACAAAAATACCGTACAAAATCATCTTTTTGATTTTCCTACTTTTCCGGTGGATTTTCCCAAAATTTTCTTTTATACAAACCTTGTCCTGACAATTATGAACACAACAAAAAAAATTAAGCCAAATCGGTCGAGCTGTTCTCCAGTGATGATGTAACATACATGAAGCAATTGATTTTTATTTATATAAATTACGAAATGCGAAGCAATTATCATAAAATGTTATAAAATTTTATGACAATATTCTATTATTATAAATTATGAAATACTAAAAAAGTATCAAAATATTTAAATTATGATAAATTATTATGGAAATTATAATAAACGCTACAATATGATTAAAAAATATATAACTATTGAAGTACTGATGACGCTACGAAACTATTAAAATCGTTGTTGTATATCATATCATTATTACGAAATGCCATAAAATTATTCAAATGATCATGAAATGCCAGAAAATGCTTAAAATCATGTTAAAATAATACGAAATGTAAGTATAAAACACTGCAGAATTCTTAGGAAATACTCATTGAGTGAAATGAAATACTACAAAATCCTAAGAAATTATAAAAATACTTTGAAATTATCATGAAATTCTATAGTGTAAGTATGAAACAAATTATCATCAAATGCTCAGAATTATTGAGATGATGAAATTGTAAAACGCAACGAAATTTATCAAACACGACAGAATGATTAAGAAATACATGCATTGATCATGAAATACTACTAAATTATTGAAATGCTAAGAAATCATTAAAATGCATTAGAATCATTGTAATAATAATGAAACTAAAGAGACTTATTGAGATATTGAAATCCTACAAAATTATATAAATTATGATTAAATAGGTGCATATTACGAAATTATTAAAATTATGATGAAATGTTAAGAAATCATTGAAATGTGACACAAAATTTACAAAAACAGACAGCTATTATGAAATACTTATTGAATTTATCATTAAATAGATACTACGAAATTACTGATATGTTAAGGAATTATAAAAACACTTTGAAATGATTGATATTGTCACGAAAAGCTAAGAAATTACTGAAATTACGATAAAATGTTAAGAAATCATTATAAAATACTACGAAATTCATAAAACACTAGAATTATTATGAAATAGTTAATGACTGACATGAAATACTACGAAATTATTAAAATGCTAAGAAATTTCTTTGAAATTATCATGAAAGCTATAGCATGAGTATAACATATTTTTAAACCTCCTGAAATGATCATGATACAATTGTGACGATGAAATGTTAGTGAATTATAAAATGCAATGAAATGTATCAAATATGCACTACTAAATTATTGAAGTACTAAGAAATTATAAAAATAAGTTGAAATGATCATGAAACGCAGGAAAATTATTGAGATAAAGATAAATAAATGCTAGGAAGTTATTGAAATTATGATTAAATACTACGATTTTTTTTAATTATGATGAAGTGTTTGTTATAGGATATAGGTAATTATAAAATACGAAAAAATATATAAAATAACACCCTACAATATTATTGAAATTTCAATCAATTAAAAAATACTTCTAAATTATTGAACTGATAATAAAATGCAATTAAATTACAAAAAATATGAAATGCCATAATATTATGTTGAAATAGTATAAAATTATTATAAAAATATATGAAATAATTAGGATGTGATATAGTATATTCATATATTTTATATAATTCTTAAAATTGATGTACTGGAAAATTATTTTGAGACAGGTGAAACTACCGGTGCAACTGAACTGCGCACAAAACCCATTAGTCCCTTAATCCAATACTCGAATTGCGCTCAACATATTTGCCTACCTGGCTTAATCCTTACCATAACTCGAACTGCGCTCAAGGGCGATTAGGATGAGGAGCCACCATAGTGTGATTTTTTATCTTTACCTGCCAAAACTGTGTCATGTCATAAGATACCGGTTGACCGGTTTCAAAACCGAACATAGCATGTTTTAAAATATTACTAAAAGGAACCAAATTATCCAGCTATTGTCCTTTGTGAAGTTCGCATTACAAGAATTATGAACACGGAATAAAGTATACCAAGTATGCAATGATAAAAAGGTATATTAACTGTATAGCGACAGGTAAAAACAAATATATTTTTTATCATATACAGTGTGTTTCACTTCTCACATTCACACCCCTGCATCTCCTTATTTTTTTCTCATCGACTTGAAATATTGGTCTCCATTTAAATTAACTACCTATTTTTATAACTTTTAAATATTTTACCTCCCCCAGTAAACCACTGCAATAAAAAAAAATGAAAAAGCATAGTAGGGCTGGTTAACGTTATTAAATAAAGTTAATCAGAATCACAAAATTAGTCGAAATGTAAATTATTATTTAACTTGCTATTTACATTTACTGGAACATAAATTGACAGCTCATGTACTTCAATGAGAGACAACCATTGAAATTTAATTCGTTTAGATTAAAATAATATTCATTATCAAAAATAATCAAATTGACAATTTTTTAAATTTTGAGCAACTTTTTTTTAATAACATTTTAGATAAAACTGAGCCAACTACGTTTTTTTAATTTTCCGTATCTGTTTTTCAACGCAGTAGGCTGCTAGTTTGTAGTAAGATTATTTAAATAGTGTAAAAATAGCTCTCTTAAAATTTCAAATCGATCAATAAATAAGGAAGATATAGGGCTGCAAAGATAATAAGTGAAACACACTGTATAACAAATGTTTTACTTACAAGTTTACAATACTACTAAATTTATGAGAAACACGTTTTACAAAATTGTATCGAGATATTTCATGTCTATCTAACTGCACAATTTTGGCTTCCATGAATTGTATCTAATTACATTTCGACAATAGAATTGCGTTTTATATACGTATCGGCTTGCATTTCTAACACTTTTAAAAATGAGTGTATATTAGGGTATGGAGATGAATTTTCCCGTTTTAAATTTGGAATGAAATTCGCAAGTGTTGTTCGTTCTTGCAGCGCTGACAGTTTTCACAACCAATATTTCTGAAGGAAACGTGGACTTATTTTTAATGTAGTTATCAACTAAACAGCCAATAAACTGAATAACTCTAGTCATCCGGTTTTTCGCTAATAAAATCATCGAAGCAATTCCCTACTTCTGTTGCTGGAAGCAATGTTAAGCCAAATAAATGTCTTATCCACGTTCATCCCTATTATGTGAATTTACCAATAATTAAAAATGCTACCTAAATGGCGGTTTTTGATCTTACTACCTGCAGGCATTGTGCGCAGTTCAGTAGGAGATTAAACAACCCTTTTAATGAGTAAACTACCTGTCGCTCGTCGGTGGGCAGTTCGAGTGCCACTTGGAACTTAAAATATAATTATTTTTTTTCCGAACGGGGTAAAATTATTACACAATGTGTATGATATACAGTTCAAATAACTTCTTTTTGAAATATTTATTTGCATTTTGAAGCCAAATTTTCTTTAATTCGCCCCGCCTCGATTTTTTTAAATTCCTTTCTGCCGCACTTGTACTTGTAATCGCTGCTTTTCGCAGGGATAATCTTCCTTCACTAATTTTAATTACATTTATACGAGCTTCTAAACTCAACATTTATTGTTTATAACCCGGTTTAGCCAGTGTCGTCAGAGCTATTGCAAAGACTAATTGACAACATTCTAAACCAGTCATGTGAAAATAGCCCTGGTTTTAGGTAGTTACATCGAATCAGTTTATCTAGAAGCCCACACTTGTAATAAGACAGGTCACAAATAACCAACAAAAGGTACTGTTATTTAGGAAATACGCAAAAATGACCAAGCAAACCAGCAAGTAGTCGTTTTAAGTCCGATTTTCGGAATCGGTACCATAAAGGGGGCCTTGTTACAGAAGGAGCATTGCATTACTAATACCTTACAAATGTTCTGTTGTTAGAACAACCTACACCCCTACACTCGGCGGCCTCCCCCTACCCATATTAAAAGTAAAAACGTCATCTCAAAGACAATAGACCTACATAGTATTCTCTGGTGGACAAAATAATAAAAGACATATCAGTGTTATATTTTATGTTGCACCGATGCTGAGAGGAAGACAACCTGCAAGACTTTTATACCAGTTTCCCAATGCTGCCAAGAATTACAGTTTGAATATAACAGTCGACAAAACAAATAATCTAGTAATTTCCAGATACCCAGGCGTAAGCTAGATAATAGAGCAAGATGGAGGTAAATATTGCGACATTTGCAAATATAAATCAAGAAATATAGGCGTCATGTATAAAAAAGTAGCAAATAAGTAAGTGTACCGAAGCCCACCAGACATATTTTACAACAATAAATTCACAAGCATTGAAGACATAAGAATATTTAAGATACACACACGATAACGGTCCTATATCAAAGAAGAACAACGTCCAAGGCAGAGAAAATCCACCAGGGCATTTTAAATAGCTTTGAATTTCTAAAAGTAGTTACCTCAGTGCTGTATTAAGGGTATGGCTATGGGGACTAAATCCCATAGGCCCCTGAGTCAGACATAGAGGGCCCCCGCGTTTAGCAACAAACTGCTTCCTTTTTATTCTAGACAAATAATTCTGTGGAAAAAAATAGGGCATAAACGTAGAATTCTTAAAAGGCAAAAGTGAATATAAACCAATAAGTATAATAAACGTACGTTTATGTTGGAGTAAGTACTGATAAACTATAAGAACCAATAACCTTGACATCTTCGGGTATAAGAGGATCAGGATAATGATGATGATGAACAATAACAAAGATTAGTTATAAGAAATATGTCAAAATTTACATTTATACAAAAAAATTAAAGTACTAAATCGCATGCCGAAACGTGATGCATTATGGGAATTGGGGTGTCAGCTGTCAGCGGTCACAGGGCCTCCAAACTCAATAATTAGCATCATTAAAAAAAACAAATTACAAACGTGAAGAGATCAAAGAAACACTGAAAAGTAGGTACCGTTTTCAAAATATTAAAATAAAACGCTAGAGATAGCAAAGAAATGAACACGTAGCTACAGGACATGTTACTGGCGTTTTTTTGTGAATTGATAAAATTCTCAATCAAATTCGTGAAACAAAAAACTATAAATTATTAAAAACTTTATACGTATTTTGCAAAGGCAATTGATTGATATATTTTCAATATTTATGCTGAATTAAAAATTTACGTAACGATACCCATCTTAAATTTTGTCTACAAGTTGGCATCTCTCTGGCCTCATAGAAAGTTGATCCGGCTCTGAGTTCCCTAAAGAATCTTGCAACATTTACTTAAGACTGTCACTCGCATTATCAATAATTTAGTACCTATAGTTATATATCAATAGCAAGTCCATCGTCCTGTACATTTATGTTACTGTTCAGAACGCCGTCTGTTGTGGCCTATTGTCATTGTGGTTGTGCACAATTACAATCTGCAGCTGTTTTATTCTTTTTATGTACGACCGGGCGGAATTGGTCACTTTGTACCCTATCTTTGAGGGCATAATTTGTCACTTTACATTGAGTTGGCATGCTTTATTTAATAAAATTTGGGGATTATCCAATAATTTCAGAAAAATGCTTTTAATAAAATTCCAATTATTAGGTTATGCACGTCGGTTGTTTAAATTTGGGGAGTGACAAAAATAAACGTGTATTAAACCTTACTAGCCAATAGAGACTTTATTAATAATAAATTAAATATTTTGCACATAGGGAGGTTATGTTGGTCGACTGGAAGATGGTGCATGGTAAACGTTAAATATATCAGGGTCGCCCAGGTTAGCAGTGAGAGGTTTGTCGAAGGCGAGAAACACAATGGCAGTGGTCTCGACTCTTTAAAGTCCTTGCAGTAAGATTTGGGGGGGGGGGGGGCGGTAACTTGGAGCCTTCCCCTGTATACTTACAAACTGTTACACAGCATATTGTGCTTTTATGTAATAATGTTTACATCACACACAACCAAAGGCTGCAACTAGCCTAAACAAGCTAGAATGACACAAAAATCCCTTAGAGGCCGCCTACCTGGGTGACTCCGGTATGTCGAACTACATCCCTTCCCCAACGTCCAACTACTTTACTACAAGTTTTCTATCTCTTGCGAAAGACGACGTTCTGCAGAGATTTTTATATATGCTTTTGTCAACACCTCACCAGGACTGGGGATCCAATGTTCCACCCTTAGATTAGCAGTCAGAGTGCTTAACCACTGAACCACATAAGTAGCCAAAAATATGATTTTTTGCAGAATGTCAAAATAAAAAACACAAATTACCGATTGGGAAATCCAACCTAGAAAGTTACATTTTCAAACCTGAATAGTTCCGACATTTCTTGATAATCCGCAAATTTTATTGCAGAAATTTCTTTAACGTAATGCTAGTTCACTATTTTGATTATAGAAAATGTTCGGCATTAATGGCCATATTTTTTACCAGAATCAAATTTTGCAGCATGATTTTTGCCAGTGGTTACCGAACAACATCAACGACGAGATATTGGATTTAACAATTTCTTTGCCGACGAGGCTTCATCTAGATGGATTTGTAAACCCCACAATTTTGGAGTTTGGTCAACGGAAAACCCACATTAAAGTGATGCTTCATCCCGTAATAAAGGTTGATTTATGCCACTTCCACAAGTATTATTCCTATATTTTTTAATCAAAATGAAAATGCTAATTATTTTTGCGTATTTGTATAGCTTATTAGACTGTGTTAAAGTCACATGAACTAAAAATACAGTTAATCGTAGTTCAAATGTATTATAAAGTGTAGTGTAGACAGTGGTCATATTTTTCATGGGCACCCGCGATGAATTTTATTTTTGATCTCTCTGTACTGTTAAACAATTGACGACAGTTAATAAACGGGAAATTGCCCAAAACTAAACTATGGTACATCGCTTTCCAAAACTACTTGACCCACTAAATCTACAAGGCAGATTATCTCCAAAAGCGACAAGGGCCCGAGGATGCAAATGGGGCTCGGTTTCTGACAGGTGGGTGTCGTCTTCGCTTGCCTGCAGTCTAAAACGATTTGTTTGGAAGAACTCCAACAATTCGCCGCTGACTCACGGGCACAATGAGTTTGAAAATAATTGTACCACCGGCCTCGGCTTAAATTTAAATCCAGGTGAGCACATGTCGGCGTGGAGGCAAATGATCCAAACAGAGCAAAAACGATCTTGTTGAACTGCAGCTCGCTGGCCTTGATGGGTCATCGTCCGGCCTACCGTGGTTAAATATCTATAAATCCGATCCTGACTTAACGCCAGTTTTCTGCCAAAAGTAAGACGGATGGTCTGCAGAAAAAACAACCGAAGGAGGAGGAAGCGGCTGCTTTGATCTTTTTATAGTTAAAAAGCTAGCGGGGTGGTGGAGCAGCCCTTTAATTTTCCACACTCCGTGGCCATTCACAAGTGCAATCGATTGCAGATTCGCGGAATCCTCGATTCTGGGGCTACTGACAACCGCTTTAAGCCACAATGCTGCATCAAATTTGAACGGAATTTAGAACTTTGCAACATTAATTTGCATATAAATGAACACATACTCACGAGGCGGTTTGCACCACCCCCTAGCATGCCTTTGCACTTAAAGATAATTCCAATTTCATACACACGGAAGCTTCATTAGACAAATTGAGGTTTGTTATTATATAAATATAAACAATGCAAATCCAGCAGGCGGTCGGCGCTGGAAAACAACAAACTAGCGACTGTAACGAGCTAACCTCAGAATTGGAAAAGCGGCGTTTTCACGGAATAATCCTCTCGCCGCGGCTGAATAATTCATGAAATTCGAAAAAACGGCAGGAACAGCGAAGGGGTTTTGATTCCCGGACCAAAACACTGCCCGTGACAACGGTTCGGATTCGCTAAATTGGCGTGCTCCAGTTCGGGATTATAAAAAGAAACTCACTCTGACGTTTCCTTGTTCCGTTTCCATTCTCTGTCGCTTATTGTGAGGCCCATCTCCATTGAACGCCATTTTGAACCAACAAACTAGCACTCGAAACTGAACTAACCACCACAACGGCACGCACAGAACTGTCAATTTTTTTGGGTTTGGGAAATGGCAACCAAATAGTCTAAAAATACCCTACGGCCACGCGTGGCGCCACCTGGCGGCGATTGGTTCGGCGCAGGGAAGAGCTGGTTCGTAAGCTGGCTAATTGCTGAAACGCAGAATACTGCGTAAAATGTGTTGAAAATCAATATTCTGGAATTATTTCATTCATTCATAATCTATAGCCTCTTTTACATTAAATTTTAAAATCGCTTTTTAAAGTGCATAGATCCAGAAAATATCGTATTTTCAACGATGCGTGATAGAGAACTGGAGAAATTCATGTTTTTGTGCCGCGCAAATCACACCATATGGCAACACTTTTTAAAAATATTTTTGATGGAAACACTTAAAACATCTAATATCCATATATTAGTTTTTTATTAATTTACACTACTTAATACAAGATACGCTTTAGATTCTAAAGTTTAGAATATCAATATTCTGTATAGTTAATGCACTGCTCACCTGGACAGCCTGGTATCTTCCTTATTTATTTTCTGATCTATTTGAAATGTTGGTCAGTTATACTATCTTTTTAAAAAGTTACTTTTACAACTTTTAAATAATTTTACCAGTAACCTACTACGATCAAAAATAATGGCAAAAAATTTAAAAATCACCGTAGGCCTAGTTTTATCGCAAAATCTTTAGAAAAATCAAAAGCTGGTGTGATACACTCACACAACTTCCTTTTACAGTGATCTTATAATTAGTCAAAAATTTCATTTTTAATTTTTAAGCATTTGTCAAAAATTTTCAAAAATTACAAATTCTACAAAAACGGTACAAAATAGAGCGTTAGTTGAAGAGACAAATTTTCTCTAAAACTTCAAGCTGAATTCAAAAATGTAATAATATACCGGGTGTTCTATTTAAAATATGAGTTAATAAAAAAAATAGAAAAAAAAAACAAAAGAAACCTACTTTAGAAGTATTCAACTGGAAAAGCACCTATCTCACATCAATACACATTAAAAATGTAATAAAAATGTTCACAGACAGACAGACCTACAGACAGACAGACACACAGACAGACAGACCAATGAAAAAAATCTGGTGTGATACACTCACACAACTTCCTTTTACAGTGATCTTATAATTAGTCAAAAATTTCATTTTTAATTTTTAACCATTTGTTAAAAATTTTCAAAAATTACAAATTCTACAAAAACGGTACAAAATCGAGTGTTAGTTGAAGAGACAAATTTTCTCTAGAATTTTAAGGTGAATTCAAAAATGTAATAATATACCGGGTGTTTTATTTAAAATAGGAGTTAATAAAAAAAATAGAAAAAAAACAAAAGAAACCCACTTTAGAAGTATTCAACTGGAAAATCACCTATCTCACATCAATACACATTAAAAATGTAAGAAAAATGTAAAATTAAAAAAAAATCGTTAGAGCCGTTTTTGAAAAAATCGAAAAAAACTGAAAAATCACAAGAGTAAACACCTACTTCCGGTTATGCGATTTTCTTCAAAAGCTTGCTGTCTCATGTACATAGTACACAAAACTTATATATGAAGTTTCAATGCCATACCTCTTTTCGTTTTTGAGATATTCTGTTCACAGGCAGACACACAGACACACAGACAGACAGACAGACAGACCAATGAAAAAAAATATGTTTTTTGGGATCAGGGGACTCTAAAACGTGAAGATCTGTTGAAAACTCAATTTCGAATTTTTGGGGTGAATCCAATACTTCCTTTATAGTAGTAAAAGGAAGTAAAAAAATGTTTTTTTGGATCAGGGGACTAAAACGTGGAGATCTGTTGAAAACTCAATTTCGAATTTTTGGGGTGAATCCAATACTTTCTTTATCGTAAAAGAAAGTAAAAATACTTAGAACAGCAAAAATAATGGAAATCTAAATTTTATCGAAAAATTATGGTCATTATTATTATGATTTCTTAAAATAAAGGTTCCACCTTTTACTTTCACACCCATATATTTTTCCTATTTACTTTCTGTTCAATATATAATTTTGTGCAATTATACTGTCATTATTTTAATATTTTTACTTCCTTTTACGACAAAGGAAGTATTGGATTCACCCCAAAAATTCGAAATTGAATTTTCAACAGATCTTCACGTTTTAGAGTCCGGTGATCCCAAAAACCATTTTTTTTTCATTGGTCTGTCTGTGTGTCCGTCTGTCTGTGTGTCTGTCTGTCTGTCTCTGAAAAGAATATCTCAAAAATGAAAGGAGGTATGGCGTTGAAACTTCATATATAAGTTTTGTGTAGTAAGTAGATGAGACAGCAAGCTTTTGTAAAGAAAATCGCATAACCGGAAGTAGGTGTTTACTCTTGTGATTTTTCAGTTTTTGAAATTTTTTTTCAAAAACTGCTCTAACGATTTTTTTCAAACTTTACATTTTTATTACATTTTTAATGTGTATTGATGTGAGATAAGTGATTTTCTAGTTGCATACTTCTAAAGTGGGCTTCTCTTGTTGTTTTTTTCTATTTTTTATGAACTCCTATTTTAAATAGAACACCCGGTATATTATTACATTTTTGAATTCAGCTTAAAATTTTAGAGAAAATTTGTCTCTTCAACTAACGCTCGATTTTGTACCGTTTTTATAGAATTTGTAATTTTTGAAATTTTTTGACAAATGCTTAAAAATTAAAACTTAAATTTTTGACTAATTATAAGATCACTGTAAAAGGAAGTTGTGTAAGTGTATCACATCAGATTTTTTTAAATAAGTTTTGTCCAAATAAACATTTATTTTTGATGGCAATAATAGGGATAAATAACAATATCTTTATTTATTTAAAAAAATGTTACAGTAAATCTTCTAAAAAATAGGAGAACCAGGGGTAATAAGGGACAGGGATAATAATGGCTAATGCTGTTAAGAATTTAAAATTTGCCGCGTCACAAATTTGATTGGTTGTTAACGATACTTCAAAGTGTTGTGAATAGAGCCCTTTATAATACAAGCAGACGCACTTCACTTGTTATGGGTTATATTATCTATGCTCGCTGTTCTAGCTTCTAACCTTGTGTTTGAGTTGACTATTGTGTTCGTTTTGTGTCTTTTTGCTTTTTATGCGTTGCCTCTCATATTCTTAATTAAAAAATCAGTCAATTTCAACACTAAGGAATACTTTTTTTGGATATAAGGTAAGCCTAAAACATTGATTCATTTTTGAATGAACTATTTACGGTCTTTTCTGTTTTTCAGATTTCAAAATCTTCGAGGATGACCAGTTGTTTAGCCTCGAATTAGTACTATTAAACGTATAGACATTAACATATTTTCATTTTCTGAAAAGTAACAAATTTTTTGAATTTGCCGCTTTTGTGATGTGATTCAATATGGCTGACAAGCATTCTCGTATTATAGAGGTGCTTTAGTTGTGAATCTGACGTCATAAGTGCAAAATATGTACTTCCGTTTAACAATATTTTTGCACCTGTACTAAGCATTCAAGTTGCTGTTATTGCTCATAGATATCAACTTCAAACGTCCAATTTTACCCTCTGGCAAATCAATTGTGGGGTTAATAGTGAACATTAAAGTCGAAATGATGAGTGCAATAGCGGACAGTGCTAAATAAGATAAAAATAGGGTACAAGACGCGCTTTATTGTACGTTTTCTAAACTATAATTATAGCCCACCCTCCCATGATGGCAAAATACTAAAAAATACTAGGCGCACGGTTCTCAAGTTAGAAAGCGCCAACGTCCACAATTGAAAATGTTCAAACCCTCATAACTCGGCAACCATTTACGCTACAAAAATCTTCAATTTTTCCAAGAGCTTTCTATTGATATTTAACACATGCGTATTAGTAAATGAATACAAAAAAATAAGTTTTAGTTATTTCATAAACATAAAAACACAAAGTGGTCTTTGATTTCCAAAATTTCATGAGTGACTTCCAAAAATTCATCTTTGTCTAGAAATGTACTTCCAAAAAGTTACCAATACCAATAGGTTAAGGGTGTGACATTTACTTCCCATCTGTCATAAATGTTATAATTAACTACTTTTAAGGATATTATACAGATAATGTGTTGAATACTATTGACGTAACGTTTATTAATATGCATTTATTACATTTTATATAACTTTAGGTGGGAATTTCTAGAAAAATATCTAGTTTGACAGTGATAATGAGAAATATTAATTGTCATTTTTAAATTCAAATCTGCCTGTAAACAGGTGTGGAAACCTTTGCAAAGCAAAATAAAGAATCCCTAGAACAAAAAGTATATGCACATGCCAACTTCAAAGAAATTTAAATGTTTTTGTGATTACTGAATGCCCTATACGAGATACCTATAATAATTGATTAGACAAAGTTTGTAAAAGTTTGTAAACAAAATTTCTTAAAGGATATTCATACAAGATACAATACCTATATTTCAGATCACTTGTATTCGAAGGATCTTGAACGCACGGTTCGAAATTCCTAGTCAGAGGTGCAACTGAAAAAAGGGGGTGTGTATTATCGCTTGTTAGGTTTGTTGCAGTTTTTAATTTGTGTGTCATTTAAACATTTACAATTTTATCTCCTAACACCGTTTTCGCTGTGTCAACCGTTCTCTAGTTACTAGCGTTAAAACCTCCAACTTTTTAAACGTTGGCGCCTTATAACTCACAAACCGCGTGAGAACTCCAAAAAAAATTTGGTGTTCTGGAATCTTCGCGACGGGTTATATCCATCTTGTATAGTAGGGAAGCGGGAAGTGCGTCTTCCTTATACTAGACTACTTTTACTCCACAAATAGTTATGTTTACTATAGAAAGATGCCTCGTATATATAAGAAGAAAAACACGCGTTCTTACATCCAGTCTCTGGGCAGGGCACTAGCTCTCGAAATACGTATTTAGCGGTTGTTAAATATTTGCGTGGTTAGGGATTTTCAACGAATTGTGTCTGGGAAATGTAGTTATGGTTTGACTAAGTGCGAAATATTACAATATGTGAAAGAGTTATATGAATCTACTGGCAATACTTGGAACGAATTTGGACGGGAAGGGAGTGATTTAAGGGTTGCATGCAGAGGCATCCTCAGATATTTCTTCATAAAGGAGAAAGCATGAGCTATCGGCATTTAAGAGCGTGGACGTATTAATATCTGTAAATGCAATGAGAAAGAGAAGTATTAACAAACACTGCTTCTAAAAATCGCAAAGAACAAAATATAATAAAAAAATTACCAAGAGAAGAATGCAAAAAATAACTTTAAACGTAAACGCAGAGTGTTGTCCACATCTTCTGACTCTAAATGTAAAGAAATTATGTTAGAAAGTGAATTTGATAGAGTTCTTAGCAAAGTTAAGGTAGATCATTTAGAAAGTGGATGTGAAGCAAAGGGCTTCGAAGAAGAAGAGCAGAGTTCTTTACAAATCTGAATGATAACAATATCCAGGTTAGGGATTTTGTTGTAGTGGACTTCATTTATACACTAAAAAGGACACTGTCAAAATATATATGTATTGTCGAAACTCAAGATTCAAATTACAAAAATCAATACTACTTCAATTACGCCGTGTGGGGTCCGGCGCCGGGCTTAGACCCGTAGAATAGTCCCACGGTATGTCCTGCCTGGCGTAAGAGGCAACCTAAAAGGACAGCACACACATTTACACATACACCCAATAAACACATCTACACAACATGTACACGGGGGCAGGGAAGACCGGTATCTCCGTTTTTCAAGAAGTATCGAGGCGGGGCCCTGATTGGGTTGATCTGGCAGTGGTAGCTGGCTTAGAAACCAGGTATGGCACACCTGGGCCGACGGGTAGTATAGGGGCCCACCCTTTCCTAACCAGCGTAGGGGGCTGCCCTTTCAACCGTCGAAAAATCCCGTGGTATGTAGTAGTGCCAGGTGGTGCCTGGAATAGGGCCCTGCTGCGTATCTCGGGGGGCTTCGTCAGCGGCGGCCCAGACCTCCTAATCGGGACCAGCTCTGCCATGATACTTCGCGGAAACTGGTACACGGAGGACTCCAACCCCAAAGCAATCACTCATACTACTTCACGCACACTAACACAGAACAAGCACAAACAGAAACAAAATACACACCATCCCCAAAAACCAATAATATGGAAGACGAACTAATGGAACACGATCCCAACGTGCCACAAAACACGGAGCACCCTAGCTCCAAAAAAGTAAAAGAGGAAGGCTCCGAAATAAATTCGGAGAAAGAGGAACTGCTTCTCGGGTCATCAGCCAGCGAATCCGAGGGGGAGACTAGCGTTTCCCCCATGGATAAAGCGGCTAAGGAGGCCCGCCGCAAAGAGAAGCGAAAGGAAAATAAGCGGAAGACCAGAACGCTTAAAAGGCGAGAAGAGAGGGCAAAACGGAGGGAACTGCGAGAAGGCCAGGGTCCATCGGCCCAGGCAAGCCAGGCAGAACACTCCTCCCAGGAAGCGGCTGACAAGGGTCCTGGGGAAGCAAGTCCAGGCGACTCTCCAAAGAGTGGCCAGGGCCAGCAACCTAGGGGCCCATGCAAGCTGCAGAGACAGCCCTCGGGAAAAATAAGAGGTCCGGAGGCGAGGAGAGCAAAAGGGGCTGCTGCACGCAAACCCATAGAGCTCATCACGCACTCCATGGGACGAGTCAGGGTAACGGAAGGCCAACCAGGTCCTTCAGATACCCGACCGACCATTAAGAGACCGAGGAGTGATGACACTCCCCCAGAGGCAGTGAAAAAAAGGCCAAAAAGCTTGCCGAAGCAAGCAGGGAAAGCCAAGGCTTCTCATCCTTTGAGAAAAACCACGGCTAAGTCCCAGCGAGCAACGGAGCCGAAGCCGCCTAATAGGGAGAACCAGGTTATAATCAGGTCTGACCGACCAGATGGCCAGGTTCTCCCAAAGGAAGCTGAGGCAATTAGAGCGAACATAGTTGCCGAGATGTTCAGTGCCATGGCAGGCCCCGAAGGGGGTCCCCAGGGGCAGAACTCCGGTTTAGGAACTCAGGACTAGTGGAACCAGGCTAGTTCTTAGTCACTGCCCAGGACGACACCTCAGCAAGATGGCTGGAGGGCTGGACACCTCTCAGTGCCGAGGGAGTCACCTTTGCCCCAACAAGGGCATCGGAGGCACCATGGCCAGAGAAGGTGGGTTTCTGGCTCAGAAGCCAAGAGGAGGTTGACCTGGAAAAGCTGAGGCAGATGCTTTCCATGCAGAACCGCTCACTAAGAGTGGAGCAATGGAGGCATGTTCAGACGACAAAAGGACCAGGAGGGTGGTTCTTGACCTTCATGGTCAGCGGAGATACTGTCCGAACTCTGGAGGAGTCTGGGTGGCAGCTCTACTACCAGTTGGTTACTCTCGCAGTGCGAAGGGTGCCGACGTGGAGTGGAGCAGTCCGCCAGGACTCTTCTGAGGCCGGCGTGTCAAAGCAGGCCAAGAAGGACAACTGAAAGGACCACAGCCCCCGCACCATTAACTCCCCATAATGGATTTACTGCGGGTAAGTCAGATCAATCTACAGCACAGTAGGGGCGCTACGGCAGAGCTGATGAGCGCCCTAACTGGCAGGAGAGAAATAGTCCTCATTCAAGAACCGTATGTTTACAGGAATAAGGTCAGGGGACTGAGGATGGCCAACTACGATGTAGTGGTTGGCGAGGAAGTAAACGATCGACCCAGGACCTGTATCATGGTGTCCAGGGATCTTAGCATGGTACCACTACCGCAGCTGGGAACCAAGGACCTCACTGCAGCGGTTCTGGAGTATCAGGTAGGTGGTAGAAACCATAAGGTAGTAGTAGAAAGCGCCTATTTTCCCTCGGATGACGCGCGTATACCTACGGAGGAATTCGAACGCTTAATATCGTTTGCGAGAGATAAAGGTCTTCCGGTAATTGTCGGATGTGACGCCAATGCACATCATTCGGTGTGGGGGAGCTCAGACATTAACCCTCGGGGCGAAACCCTACTAGAATATTTGGCGTCCACGGATCTTGAGATAATGAACAAAGGTACAGAGCCCACTTTTGTCAATAGCATCCGAAAGGAGGTAATTGACATTACAGTGGCCTCTAGGTGTTTTTCAATCAATATTGAAAACTGGAAAGTGACGTCGGATATCGTGACATCTGATCATCGTATGATCAGAATGGAAATGAATTCCGACAAGCCTCTGGAAATTCCCTACCGGAACCCCAGGGCAACAGACTGGGAAAGCTATCGTTCCAGTCTCGTTCGCCAAGGAGGCCAACCAGAGGAAGGTATATGCACAAAAGAACAATTAAGTAAAGACGTAGAGCAACTGGCAAGTAAAATTGTCTCAGCTAATGAGGAGGCTTGTCCTCTCAGGGAGGCTCGAGTTCGTAGGGTACCATGGTGGACCGGCACTCTAGCCGATCTGCGCAAGGAATCCAGGCGAATCTTTAATCGAGCTATCAGAGAAGGGACACATGCCTCATGGGACACTTTCAAAATGGCCAGGAATAGGTTTAAAAATAAGTTAAGGCGCAGCAAAAGATCTAGCTGGCAGAAATACTGTGCAGAGTTAAACTCAGTCAGACTCTGCTAGACTGATGAAAATCTTAAGCCGCGAAACTAGTCAAACAGTAGGAGCGATAAAAAAGGCCGATGGGATGTGGACAACATCCAGAGAGGAGTCGTTACAACACCTCCTGGAAGTTCACTTTCCAGGAGACGGCGCCATCCAGTTAGCACCCATAGCGGAACAGGAACCAGTTCCTATAGAGAATTGGCAGTTTGCTGAGGGAATTATAACGGAAGGTGCAGTCACATGGGCAGTACAGGAGTTTGATCCCTTTAAGTCGCCGGGGCCAGATGGGATCTTCCCAGAATTGCTTCAGAAAGGCCTGGATATCCTTCTTCCACATATAGTAAGGGTATATAGGGCCAGCGTAGCAATGGGATGGGTCCCAGAACAGTGGAAGGCAGCCAGAGTGGTCTTTATTCCCAAGACGGGAAGGGAGGACTACACAACTGCTAAATCATTTAGGCCCATTAGTCTTACATCCTTTCTTTTAAAGACCTTGGAAAGGATCATTGATAGGCATCTAACGGAAAGGGTAATAAGAACACACCCATTCCACAGGAATCAGCACGCATACAGACGTGGAAGATCGACCGAAACTGCACTCCACGCTGTCGTGCACAAGGTCGAAAGGGCACTATACTATAAGAAAGTGGCCCTTGCAGTACTTTTTGACATTGAAGGCGCATTCGACAAGGCAAGAACGGCTACAATATGTCAAGCCTTACAGGCCAGGGAAACCCCTCCCGTTCTGGTCAGTTGGGTGAGAACAGCACTGGAGCAAAGAACCGTGACGGCAAACCTAGGGGACTGTTCAGTCAGGGCCAGGGTGACGGGAGGTTGCCCGCAAGGCAGTTGCCTCTCACCTCACCTGTGGTGTCTTATAATGGACGGTCTACTGGGATGCCTAACGGAAGAGGGCTTCTATGCACAAGCATACGCAGACGATGGACTGGTACTTGTTACTGGCAGGTTCCTAAACGTCGTTTGCGATAGAATGCAGGTAGCTTGCAGGATTATTGAAAGATGGTGTGAAGAGAAAGGTCTGTCGGTAAACCCACTAAAGACTGAGATCATTCTCTTCACAAAAAGACGAAAACTTCAGGGTCTGAGGATACCCATTATGTACGGAAGACCACTTGCATTAGTGCAAGAGGTCAAGTACCTGGGGGTAATCCTCGACAGCAAATTAAGTTGGAGGTCGCATGTCGACAGGACGGTGAAGAAGTCGACAACGACCTTATGGCAGTTGCGCAGAGTTATAGGCAAGAATTGGGGGATAAACCCCAAGATTCTGCACTGGCTCTACACATTGGTAGTAAGGCCAAGAGTTCAGTGCGGCTCAGTGGTCTGGTGGCCTAGTGTAGAGCGCCCCAGTATTTCCGTAAGATTGGCAAAGGTCCAACTACTAGCCTGTCTCGGAATTACAGGGGCAATGAGGACAACCCCAACAGCCGCACTGGAGGTAATATTGGGACTCCCGGGCCTCGACACTTGGATAAAGAGAGAGGCCATGGCTACCCACCTCAGAATGCGGGATACGGGGCTATGGAATGACCAGGGAGTTCGCACGGGCCATGCTAGGATCGCCGACATGGCTGCTAGAGAAATACTTCTATCAGCCTACAGGGTAACCGAAGCAGAGGACCGGCTAAGATTAGAAAAAGGATTCTTTCTCACTATCCCAACAAGGGAACAGTGGGAGCAAAAAAGGGTTAAGTTCCAGTCGAATGCCTTGATATGCTACACGGATGGTTCTCGAGTGGCGGAAAGGCAATCCTCTGGAGCAGGAATTTATATGGAAGGCCGGGGGGTGCAAGAAAGCTATGCTTTAGGAAGATTCACCACGGTATTCCAAGCAGAAGTTTATGCCATCCTATCGGTGGCAACAAGGAACGAGGTTAGGATATCCCCAGAGCAAAAAATTTATATTTGCTCCGACAGCCAAGCCGCACTAAAAGCAATCTTCTCGGCCAGGACAAGATCAGCTCTTGTCCAGGAATGTGGAGATGCTTTAGCCGAACTGGCAAGGGAAAAGGACGTCGAGCTCATCTGGGTCCCGGGACACACGGGGGTCCAAGGCAACGAGAAGGCGGACGAACTAGCCAAACTCGGAGCCGGGGAAACTTTTTTTGGACCGGAACCTTTTTTGGGTATAACAAGGCAGCAGGTCTCAGCAGCCCTAACCGGGTGGGCCTACAATACCAGCGAGGAAAAGTGGAAAGGATGCAGGGGCTGTCGTCAGGCAAAGTACCACATAGCGGGATTTGATTCAAAGAAATCGGTCTGGCTAATGGGAAGGAGCCGAAGAACCACAAATCTTTTGATAGGGATCTTGACAGGCCACTGTAAACTAAAGAGACACCTAACACTGATAGGAGTAGAGGAAGATCCCATCTGCCCAAGATGTGGGAGGGACGAGGAAACGTCCTTTCACTACTTGGGAGAATGCGAAGCGTACCAGCGACTGAGGTATAGAACTTTTGGAGCACCTACGCTTCGAATGGAAGAGTTGAACTCCCTATCCTGGGCCGAAATTCTGATCTTCATTAGAAAATCAGGAAGGTTTAAGCAGGGAGAAGAGCCCATCGAAGAGGACGATAATGAAGGCGGTTGAGGGGATGGCATGGGGTTGGCAAAAAGGGCCTATGGTGGCCTACTTGCTAGACTTCGGTCTCCCCACAACTACTACTACTACTACTACTACTACTTCAATTGTGTGACGACTTAAAGGAAAATTACATTATTTTTATACCCTCAAACTAAATATTTCAACATAAATACTTTATTTAAATTAAATAAAATCGAAATTGTCAAGACCCTCCATATAAAGAGAAAAGCATAACTTCTTAAGAATAGTTTAAGATGATGTTTGAATCTGGTTATTCAAAAATGGTTTGTTTACTTACCTATTTTATATTGAATCCCTGTGTGTATTTTACGTTTTATGTTATTAACAAAGAATTATTATTCAATTCAAGTAACAGAAAATCTTGAAACACAGAAAATCGATATGAAAAGGGGAGTGAGACAGGGAGACACCATCTCCCCTAAACTGTTTACCCTGGCATTGGAAGACGCCTTCAAATCGCTAAACTGGGACAATAAAGGAATTAGCATCGATGGTCGACATTTGAACCATCTGCGCTTTGCAGATGATATAATTCTAATCAGTAGTAACGCTACGGAGCTACAAGAAATGCTATCCGAATTAAAACTAACCTCAGAAAGAGTGGGGCTCACAATGAACACCGATAAAACAAAAGTTATGACAACAGGCGAGACGAATATCACGCTAGACGGAAACGTAATTGAAAACGTCGAAGAATACATATATTTGGGTCACACAATAAAAAGAGGTAAAGAGAACCAAACAGCAGAGATTTCAAGAAGAGTGAGAATGACCTGGGTTGCGGTAGGAAGACTTGGATATATCCTAAAAAACCGAGATATTCCAATAAATTTAAAAAGAAAAGTCTTTAACATATGCATACTTCCCGTAATGACCTACGGAATGGAGACAACAACTCTAACCATTAAATCAGTAAACAAACTGAGAACTACTCAAAGAACAATAGAAAGAGTTATGCTCGGCGTAAGCCTTAGAGACTGCATACACAACGAGGAAATTAGAAGAAAAACTAACGTGGAATATGTCATCAAAAGCATAGCTACCGCGAAGTGGAAATGGGCAGGTCACATAGCGCGACAGAATGAAGACAGATGGACAAAGAGAATCGTACAATGGAGACCCAGACTAACGAAGAGAAGCGTTGGCAGACCGCAAAACAGGTGGATCGACGATATTAAAAAGAAAGTGGGAAGAAACTGGCATCAACTGGCCCTAGACAGGCACAAGTGGAGACAATAAGGGGAGGCCTATGTCCAGGAGTGGACGCAGAAAGGCTGCTGAAGAAGAAGAAGAAGAAGATTCAATTCAGGAGTACCTAATTGTTTCATTGATTTATGATTTCTACTAATTATTCTTCAATTTATAGGGCTCCTAAACAAATCATTTTCAATTTAAAGAAGAATTTAGAGTGTTGACTTACAACTCCAATAATAACCACTTCAATTCAAATGATATCAAGATGAAACAAAGATAATTTAACTGTGGACACTTCATTAATGTCCACTATTGACCTCAACATTTTATACTGAATTAGGTAGGGAACTACTTATGTTTACCTCTCTGAGCCATACATCAATAAGAGTAACTCCAAATAATAACAATTAGTTTAACCTGTCAGTTTTCTAGATGTTTAATTGTCTTGTCCACTATTAGCAGATTAGTACATTATTCCCTTCAGCTCCCCTAGTATAACTACCAAAATGTAAAATGAATCGGAAAATAAATAAGGAAGATACAGGCGTGGGAAGGTCAGAAGTGAAACAAACTGTATGTATAGACCACATAATGTAGATAGAGGAGACTGAAACACACTGGTAACATTTTTATTTAAAAAATCTGGTGTGATACACTCACACAACTTTCTTTTAGAGTGATCTTATAATTAGCCAAAAATTTAATTTTTAATTTTTAAGCATTTGTCAAAAATTACAAATTCTACAGAAACCGTAGAAAATAGAGCGTTAGTTCAAGAGACAAGTTTTCTCTATAATTTTAAGCTGAATTAAAAATGTAATAATATCCCGGGTGTTCTATTTAAAATATAGGTGTTAATAACAAAAGAAAAAAAAAAGAAACCAACCCATTTTAGAAGTATTCAACTGGAAAATCACCTATCTCACATCAATATACATTAAAAATGTAATAAAAATGTCGAGTTTGAAAAAAATCGTTAGAGCCGTTTTTGGTAAAATCGAAGAAAACTGAAAAAAGTGTGTTGTCGCATCTAAATAGTGCACAAAATTTATATATGAAGTTTCAACGTCATACCTCTTTTCGTTTTTGACGTATTTTGTTCACAGGCAGACAGACAGACAAACAGACAGACTGACAGACAGGTTAGTGAACAAAAACTCTAAAACGTGAAGATCTGTTGAAAACTCAATTTCGAATTTTTGGGGTGAATCCGATATTTCCTTTATTGTAAAAAGAAGTAAAAATGTTATATTCTCCAGCAACCATCACACACGAAACCAAAGTGTAAAATAAAAGCTTATCAGTACAGATTTGTTTATTAAACGACTTTATTAATTGAAAATAAAACAAGGCTTATACAAATGTTTTTAACATCAAGAAACATGCCGACAACTAGCTAATTAAAGCCTATAGCTATTGCAAAGGACGGTTGGCATACATTTGTAAGTAGTCACACAATCTTAACTTCTGTTGATCAGCAAAAAACTCTTCTATCTCACAATGCTGATTTAATCTGAAGATACCTGCTATAGTAGATTGATCTCATTCAATCTCCAGATATTTGCATTCTTTATATAACGTCTAAGTGTTTTTCAAGTTATAGACTACCGAGTGGTAGATGCTTTGATACAAATCACCATTAAGACCGACAAAATTGTTTCCAAATTTGAACAAACCACTCTTAGGCAGAGGAATAAATGGTACTTAGAAAATCATAGGTTACGAGGTCTGTAAATTAAGTAATAAGATTGATTTTTTTTCGATCTTCTTATTCGAATAGAATTACAATTCAATATTGTCTCCCTCAAAATAACTTCCTTGGGAAGCCACACAGCACCGGAGACGATTCTTCCAATCCTCATAGCAGTGCTGGAACTCGGATACTAGAATAGCCTTCAGCTGGTCGGTTACAGCCGTTTCAATGTTTTCAACTGTCCCTTAAGGTGAGTTTTCAATCTCGGGAAGAAGAAAAAGTTACAAGGACTCGTCTCCAGTAATGACGTGTTCCATCCCAAAACGTCAAGGCACCTTCCCTTCCTGGTGTCCTTTTGGTTCTGGGAAAGGTTTTTTGCAACCATTTCTGCGCAGAAGTTTTTCATCCCCAATTCATTGGTCAAAATCTGATGAACGGTGGTGTGTGTCAAATTCAACTGTTCCCCGATCATTCTGACTGTCAACCGACGATCTGTAAGCGCAAGATCCTGGATTGTGTCTATATTTTCATTGGTTCTTGAAGACCAAGGCCTTCTGCTACGTGGTTCATCTTCAATCGACCCTCTTCCTTCTGAAAATGCCTTAAACCACTGAAAAACCTGGGCGCTTGACAAAACACTGTCTCCGTAGGCCTGCTGAAGTTTTGCAAACGTTTCCGTTTCACTGTGACCAAGTCTGAAGGAAAACCTGATAGCACACCGTTGCTCGAAATTGATGTCACACATTTTTAAAACGCACTAGAAAAAACTATTTCACGAAAAAATTCCCTACGGACAACCAAATGACTCGAGTGAGTTCAAACTCGTACTGAAGGCGTATCACATATTCACCTACCACCCCTCTAAGTCAGACATCGCCAGTGTTGCCAGATCGAACGATACGTTGCCAGTCTCATCACTTAATTTACATACCTCGTATAATATAACAACTAGTTCCAGGTTACAGTGGTCACCACTGAAGCAAAATAAAATCAGTGACTACTGTGCTCTATAGGGTTGATGGGCATTGTGCCCAGAAGGTAACCTAAACACATTTTTGATAATAAGAGTAAAATACTATTAACTGCATGCATATTACTGATGTAACATTAAATGTTAAAAGAACTTGCATGAAAGGATAGTTGACACTTATCCAAATATTACCACATGTGCACTCAAACACAAACTACCAACTACTGTTGAAACCAGCAAACTGCCAGTGGTAAGACTAGAGGCATACATTAATTATTATACGTTTTGCTTATCTCTCATAGATGAAGCCACTTAATCATAAAATTGGAAGAGAAGTTATGATACAGTGACCACTGTGCCCCTGTGACCACTGTGCCCCTGTGACCACTGTAGCCCGGTCTTCCCTACTTGTTCCATTTGTGAAAAATGATAAAAATTACAAATTTTAAGCCTGTTATCAACTACACCATATGTAGTTGTATGGATTCTCTTAAGCCGTAGCGTGGGTAGGTGGCTAGCCTAACTCATTAAATTTAGGGGAAGAATGCCATTCTATACGGGTCACGACCACCAAAGGTGTTCGTGTGGTGGCCGGAATTTTTTAAATTAATTTCCAGTAAAATATGGTGCACAATAATTAGAAACTGAAATAGCACTGTTTAAGTACCACCACCTCCATAAAAAGCTAAGAGCACCAGATCGGGCTCCTTTACTATGAAACTTCGGGCCGTCTCACTATTTTTGTCTCTCTAAAGAGATATTCTATTTACTTCTCCCTCTACAACCACCTTACAGTCAATTTGTTAAGTGTTCCTGAGTCATTGTAAACCTGAAACATTCTTAACTCTAGATAAAATAATAAAACCATAATATTTTAACTTGGGGTATTGTTACTGGAAAAGTGCAAAATATTCGTAAAATAATAGTAATTCAAGTTTAATATATTTGATTTCATTTAACCACTGAATTAGTTTTACTAATGATATCATAGTACCCAGATATCAAACAAATTTATAATTAGAATCGCCTAAAATTCGTGTTATCCGTTCGGCAGTACTTCAGTGTATTGTTGGTGGAGTTGTCAGTCTATGTCAAATTTGAGGTTAGCAGGTTAGGTTTTGCTTCAATCTGTGTCAAATAATAAACAAAACCTAAACTACTCACCTCAAATTTGACATAGACTGACAGTGCCACCAACAATAAACTTTAGTACAGCAACACACAAGCAACACTAGATATAGAGTTATGTATTTGATCTTTCGGTGCATGACTTTTACATACAAAATATCATTGATTAGCTGATTTTGAA
Organism: Agriotes lineatus; assembly: GCA_940337035.1. Taxonomy (NCBI): domain Eukaryota; kingdom Metazoa; phylum Arthropoda; class Insecta; order Coleoptera; family Elateridae; genus Agriotes; species Agriotes lineatus. The sequence goes on along the minus strand of OW679201.1, from coordinate 40,212,742 downwards.
TAATTGCGTTTGGTGTGTCAATGAATACCCAGAAAATGTTTAATTTTGAATTGGTATGTTGTGTAGGTATGTGTGTATATTGTTTTTTATAATTAAATTGGCATTGCCTTCTCCGATCGTTTCAGTACAGTCACCAAATTCTAGAAAACCCCCAAAAACTCCACATTCGTGATTATTATAATGAACCTAACGCAATATAAAAGTTATTTGTTCCAAATGAGCAGAATGCGGTGTATATTCTATTTTCTGTCATATGGAAATACAATCTAGAGAAACCTGTTACCGTGTAAAATCGTCCTAATATTCATATTTTGCTCGTCGGGTTATCAGCTTGGTTTTGGGCGTTGACTTTTGGTATTTGCACATCGCGTGGCTCTCCCTTTTCGATTTATGCTGTAATACAGACAAGATCGCTGCGGTTCGTCGCTCTGGTCTGTACCTTTGGTGTTACGGCTGTATCGCCTTATGTTTGAGTTGAAGATGGTATGTTAGCCCTCGCAGACAGGCAGATTTTGGCTGTGTAGCGACGACGTTCGGAAAGCCTTACCTTCTGCGCCATTCTGCGCAGCGCTATGGTGAGATTGGCCGGACTTCAGCTGTTATTGGCCCATTTTGAGATGAGTCTTTGCATCTTCTGTTTATGTCGCGGCTTATATGGAATCGCTATAATTTGCGCTATTGATTTGCAGCCGCTAGTATCGGTTTAAAAGGATATGGTCAGATTGGGAGAATGCATTCGTTGTAGACTTTAGCTTTCATATATTGTGGGATATTGGGTTTAAAAATTTAATTTGCCAGTTTACCATATCCTGCCCATCCTAATCGTATTCGCTTATTCAAATCTCTCATTTGTCCTTCCTTGTCTGAACTAACACATTTGCCTAAGTATATACATATATTCGTTAACCCTTTGTAATCTCCTCACTTCTATTTGTACATATAAAGTTGTTTGGTATATTGTAGTTAGTCAAAAAACAGTTTGACCCAAATGCACAATGAAAAATCTCCTGGTGAAGACGAAAAGGGTACAGAGGGATGAGGGACGGGAAACATACCACAAACTTGGAAGAAATCGGTGAATATACACAGAAAAGGAAACATTCTTGAAATAAACTACAGACCTAAACCTAGATCCCTACTATCACACTTATACAAATTGAGCAAGATTTTTGCTTATGGGTAATCTTCCTCGGCAAATGTAATGACAAATATTTTGATCATGTCATTTGCCTCGGAAGTTTACCAAAGTCTTTCGGGCAAAAATTTTTCCGGCAAAATAATGATCCCATGATATTTTCAAAAATGCTAGGGATGCTAAATTCTCTAAGAGCAAAGAGTTACAAAAAATTCTCGCCAAAAGGAATGACAGTTCAACTGCATTAGTTAAAACTGAAGTATAGGGAATGGCGCTCGCATGGAATGAAGATACCCCAGACGGATTACAGAAAAACTATATCTAATTATAGCATCTGAACAAGCTTGGAGGAGTGGCGAAGGGACCTTTTGCAAAACGCACTACTTCAAACACGAATATAATAATGATGGTACATCAACTGGAAGAATTGAGTACAATCCAGCATTTTCAAAAACTGCTCAAAGTGGAGAAAAAACTCAGGAATGCCAAGTGGCTCATTACAAACACCGACAATCTAAAAGTCTGTCTAGTGCGATCGCTGATAAAACTTTTGGAGAATTGGCCAACCCACATAACGACAGATCGACTTCGAGTTAATCCTTTATGGGACAGTGAAATTGCATGGTATCAGAATGCACAAAAAATCTTGACGTGAAAGCAAGAAAAATTACGAATCATTCTCATTGGTCGGCAGCAATATCTAATCGAGTCAAATCTAGAGTTGGTGAACCCTCAATAATAAAAATTTCCGAACACTCCTATGTAAGTAATCTTTGATAAAGAATTGAGACAACGTAAACGAAGTAGGTACAGCATTGGATTTTAGTTTTCGTTTGCCACCCAGACGCACTTTTTCCCATATCAAAGTGGAATTCATGTAGTCTGGTTCTACTTGTGAGTGTTCAGTTTATTCTGTTTATATTTCTGAGCTATTCTGCTCTTTGCTTCTGTTTTTTTTTTGGGAATCTGTAAATATAGGAAGCTTGGAAATATAGGTTATCTCAATAACCGGCATTTACGTACCCACTGACAATGAATTCTGTTAGCACAATTTCGAAAGTAGTACTTTCGTATTTTTGAGCCCAAAATTAGCCTTTGCCCGATTCATTCAAGTGAAACTCGTAGTTCAGTGATATAAACAAACCTTAACTCCATGAGATAGTTATTTCCGCCCATTTTAAATACAAGCGTTCACAGGCTGTTCAGGGGCATCGATTTAATTGTATTTATCCGTGTGCTAAAGCTAGATATGTTTTCTGCACCGGTTGCAAGGACGTAGCCCGTTTATCGCCTTCTTTTTTGCTTCCGCGGCGACAAGAAGGCGCCATGAAACGCTCGGTGCTTTTCCGAGATATTTGGTCATATACTGCATTTGGTGTTGCAATATTTTGAAATTTGGCGACGGAAGATGTAGTCAGTCGTTGTAGAAGAGAGATGCATTGTAGGACACGGTTCCTGAATTTATTACCGTTCCGGCTTTGGTTAACAAAACACGTGCGTGCCGATTAGCGCCCCGGCTCGCACCGCTCTGCGGCCAGGGTGCCCTTGTAATTCCCGCTTCCACTGTAAGAATTATCTGTGCGCTTTCGTTAATTTTTGGTGCCTTCTGAAGAACTTTTGCACCTACCGGTGTGTTTTCCGTCGCTCAGAGATTGTAAAGTGAATGTTTCGAATAACAGTGACTTTTCTTCGCCTTTTGCGTTGGAATTGCACGTGTTGGGAACTGTTGTGCCTGGGGGTTGTTGCTAAGTGTAATTAAGTACCGCATATCGTTGTAAGCCTGGAAATTCTCGCTTATCGTAAAGTGGCTGTTTTAAATATGTTATTGGACGGATTACTGTCGTGGGGATTCCAGTAAAAAGGCTTACTTGTGCATCGAAGTTCCGTCCCTCCCGTTTCGAGATCTGCCTTGCCGTCACGGACTTCGCCCTTTCACCCTCTTCGGGGATGTTACACTCAGACCGCTTCAACCCGCAGCTTTTATGCAGTTCCTTCAATTATTTTGGGGGCAGTTGTTTTGGAAAGCGATCACTTACAACCCTGCCGTACGTCGAATGCAGTCAACTAACCTCCTTCAGGTACCATATTTATGTATTAAATTTATTGTGCATAGAGTACAGTGAACGTATCGTCCCGTCTACAGTGTTGAACAATTTTGCGTAATGTTGCATTTATTGCGTTTATTGTTAGAATTGTTAGTTTGCCAAATTTAATGTCATATTTTCTTGTTGCTGTTTGACTTAACGTTGTGGCAGTGTCGTATTGGAGCCACTGCCAAGTATTTTTGTTAATAAGTCAGTAATTTAGATTATTTTAATGTGTAATAACGTTTATGAGTTATGTCGTTTATTTGCAGTCAAGCCTACCGCTTTTAACTAAGTTAAGATGTTACGTAATTTAACCTAACCCTCACTAACCCAAGTCGGTGTCGTAATTTTTTATTCTAAATCTGGTTCATTGTTATTTACCTATTTTATTATTTTAATAGAGTTATTATTAAGTGCTTATGTTTCTCATTTGTTGTTTACAATATTTGCATACGTTATGTGTGTATTTTTCTGTTTCAAAAGGAGTTTAGCAGTTGCACCAAAGAGTTATTTTTGTAAGGTAAGTCAGTGTTGTACGTGGATCCTGTATCTGATTCTGCCAAGCTTGAAGTAGAACGGTGAATCACTTACTTCCACATTCAACAGTGCGTTCACCTGTGTTGCTTTTGTTTTCCCGATCTAGTCCGAATGTGGTGGCGCATCAATTATTGAACATCTTTTACCTCTCGTACCGGAGTACAGCCCTAACTCAAAGGTCGTAAAGAATCCGCCCTCGCGACTGAGTTTTAGCTGAAGCAAACCTTCTTGTTACCGCCATCGTAACAAAGTTAAGGCCGCGTATTCTAGGTATATTTCTCGATAACGTCGTAAAGTGTTGTTTGCGCTGTAACAATTCGCGTGAAAGCCGTCGCAATTGGATTGAGAAACGTCACAGCGTGTCAGCTAAAAGGTTCAGGTTAAATAGTTTGAAAATGTTAGAACGTTTATCTATGAATTGCACTAACCATTAAAGACGTGGTTTTCCTTTATTTCGTTTTTCTCGTTGCTCACTGCATAGTGAACATACAAGGAATGATCTATATTTCCAGGCCTGCTATATTTTCGGATAGTAATTGAATAGTATAATGTCTAACTAGTGCTGAAAGTTGGATATTTCACACGAATGCGATAGTTGAGCCACGAGCTGAAGGCAAGTGGCTCATTCGCAGAAGTGTGAAATATCCAATCAGCACGTGTTATACACTATACTTTTCCGACGACCATCAATATAATATTGATCCTTTATAACATAAACCAAATTTACCACTTTTAACCGCAAAATGAAACAATTATTGTTTAAACATCAACTTAAATTGTCATACTATTTCTGTGACATTAGCTTACTAGATTTTTTAACCGGCTTGTTTCGCGACTTGCGGCGTTTTATGCCGAATTGGCCGTGACGCTCTCACGCATTTTAGTTGCTACGGAAGACCATGTCGCACTAGTGTTTCAAGACGGAAAACGCACGCCCCACGTGACCTTTTCAGGCGACCTGTGCAATGTGTCACTTTCGGTAACACCAAGCCATGCCATTTTTGGCATTTTTCGTAGTGGTCGTCGGAAAACGTATTTTACATTTACATGTCAATCATGTCACACGTCACATTTTGACATATTCCTGCTAAAATCATACAAAATGGAAGTTTTGCCTCATCAGCAACAGCCGCCATCTCAAGAAACAGAGAGTAAGTTGTATGTTAGCTCTTAAGTAGGTATCTCTTTTCGCTTTACAGGATTTTCCGATTGGTATTCACCATGTATCAATTGCGTTTCACTCTTTGTCAGATGTAATTCCCATTTGTCAATTTTGACAAGCTTTGACAAGAGGGAAAATCATTTGAGATAAAGTGAAACATAATTGATACAAGGTGAAAGCAATCGGAAAACCCTGTATATCATTTGCTTGTTAAATTGTAGCTTACTTAGTATGCCCAATATTTACTACCTTAATTTCTTGCAGAACAGATAGAATTTTACAAACAACTGAAAAAAATTGGCAGTCGCTCGTCGTGGTTTTTCATGATCTGGTCGTTAATATGCGTGCCCAATTTCTGCTACGTCGTCCTAAATGCACCTTTTGCTAACATTTTGACATGCGACTTTAAATATCGCTGTCGAATACCAGAGCTTAAAAATAAGAACTGGACTTTCGAACAAATTCTTCGTATTTCCACACCTGCGTAAGACAATGTCATTTGGTAAGAGGAAATGGTTAGATCTGCTGTATTTCAGTGATAACAACTGTGTTTACTATAAGTACAACTATACCATTATATCAAAAATGACTTACGATGAAGCAGTAAGCTACGTAGACAGTATCGACGTCCCAAAAACTTCATCCTGTTATTGGTACGACCACAAAGGTTGCGAAGTGTATACCATTGCCCAAGAGGTCTCAAAGCAGTAACTATATTGAAATTTACATCTAATCAAAATCTTTCAGTTTTCGTTCGTATGCAATCGCAAAATGTACGAAGACTTAATTATCATTTCACTTACGTATGGAAAAATAGTTGCCAGCTTGTTTTTAGCTCCTTTGGGGGATATGTAAGTTTAATTTTCCACATTTTTAATAGACAAAGCACGTCTGCAGCAACAATTTTAAAGATTTGGTCGTAAGCGTTTAATGGAATGGGGTGCTGACATGTTTCTCCTGAGCGGCTTTGCTATGTGCTTAGCCAATACAGCAGAACTTGTAGTTATCTTTAGAGTAGTTATGGGGTTGGCGTATACAACCATGATACACCCCATGGAAGCTATTGGTAAAATATATCATTGCTTAAACCCGGTTCAACATTTTATATTTTACAGTAATAGAACTATCAAACAGCCAACTACGACCTTTTCGATTTCTGTCGATCAGATTGGGGACTTGCTTTGGTTTTATAGTCATGTCTCTACTTGGTAGCGTGATGTGGCACTGGCGCCTTCTACTGTGGGCTGTTTATGGGTTTGCATTGCTGCTCCCCTTAACAACATGGTAATTATGTTATCAATGTTAGCAAAAACCAAGTTTAAGTTTTTAAGGTGGAAAATAATATGGCGTTAGCTTGAGTTGTTGCTTTGGTATAAAAAATAGTTTCTGTTGGTCTACTACTAAACATCTGGTGGTTGATGAACTTCATTTAAACATCGTTTATACTTATCCGAACTGGCACAAAGTGTCTAACAGTTGTTTTGCATATAAACATTAAGAATAACAATTTCGCCGACCCTCACGAAATATCTGTGTAGTGTAACAGCAGTTCAAACAATCTTCATATATAACTGATTTACTCTCTAAAACCCATTAAAACGCATTACCCACCATTACCATCTTCATTTTTACCTTACTTTTCTTGTATTTAGAAACTATATAAACTATTGGAAGTTCTGTGGTAAATAGTAACTTAAAATTGGTCATTATTCGTGAAGTGAAATATGTCAATCGACACTCCCTTTCGTATGGATCGCATTACAGAAGATATATAATCTATTACTATGTTCTTTAAGGTATGTCCCAGAGTCGCCTCGGTGGCTAATATCCAAAGGCAAAAAAGCTAAAGCTTGGGCCATTCTAAGGACCATAAAGGACCCAGTAACACAATCGGAGTTGCTTATCTTGTTTAGAAATGAGAAAACCAACTATGTTAAAGATATTCGACAGCACTTAAAAGAATTCCGACCGTTTATCATCCCAAAACTGTTGCACTTGACAGTGTTGTTTTGCTTTGTTGGCAGTATTTTTATCATAGGGTTTTCTGGTATGTAACCACATCTGTTAATTTAGTTGGAACAGTTCCCTAGTAAATTAGCAGATATATTCTTTCTAAAGTTTTAAGTATAATATGTCTGTGTGAGTCACACTTTGAATGTAAGTTTATAGTGCAGAATTATCAAGTAAACATAGGTTAAGCATACTTTCTAATCATTGATTTCAGGAAACTTAGCGTAGCCTATAATTCTTAATTTAAAATAGTATCTATAGCTATTACGTAACGAACGACTTCCGGGATTCGACCGTGTCGTTATTGAGAAAGAACTCAACGTATCGCCCACTTTCATACGGGGCTTTATCAGGTGGTAAGCAAAAGATCACAGTAACGTGTGAGCCACGCCGTAGGCGACGCTCTTCTAACGATTAGAAGGAGGAAGGAGAAATTTATAAGCAAGTGTCGCAGCGGTTGGGTGAAGAAGGCGGTGGGCGGAATTTAAAAATTAGCAGAAGGAAGGAGGTGGCCTTCGTCTCGATTGAGATTATTAGGATGTTTGTTTCGCGAATCTTCCTGCTGAAGAAGAATGGGGATCTGCATATAACAGAAGTTTTATCGAAAAGGATCTAAAGGATACAGATGTTTACTGAACGTCCTGTTTCACCAGTGTATACAATATTAGATAAGCCAGGGTGTTTATAGAGTCCAATAGCGGAAGTCGTTCTTTACATAATGACAATGGCCATGAAAGCCTCCTAAATTATTATCTATAGCTAATTTTCAGAACGGTACTACATGCACAGCTACGTCTCACGCCCCATGTATTTAACATTGTCGGGAGCTGCCGAAATCTTTGGCTACATGTTCAGTCTGCCCTTATTAATGATATTTGGCAGAAGACCAACACTGATGATGTCATTCCTCTGTGGAAGCATTGCTTATGCTCTCTTATCTCAGCTAGAACTAGGTAAATATTTTGAGCTTTTTTAAGAATAATAAAACCACAAAATATTATTTCCTGTATATTTTCCACCACAAATGTTCCTAGTGTTATAATTCCAGAGAGGATAGAATGTTTAATCTTGCTATTGATAATAGAATTATCGACTGCAGCAGCGTACGGTACGCTGCTTCTCTTTGCAGCTGAAAATGTTCCAACGAGCCACCGATGTACTGCAGTAGCGATTTCGAATGGGCTAGGAATCGGCCTCTCAGTTATCGTGATGTTTCACATTCATCATTGTGTTTCTGTAAGTACATAAGGCCTTAAAAAGATGAAATTATGTATGGTTTTGCTTTCAGGATCAAACTCTGTTCATCATTTGTAGTTGCATGTCTCTCGCTGGAATCGCTGCTACATACTTTGTACATGAATCGAAAAGTAAAAGTCTGTATGATAGCGTGGAAGAAATAATTCGACCGCATAGCAATTGATGGTATTACAGTAATTCTAGACTTTTGCTTAAAATATGTTTTTTTTTAAATTGATGTATTGGTAACGCTGAAAACTTTTCGGAAAAAAACAAAGAATACAGATTTTTTAACTTTACTAAACTATCTAATATTAGTAGCGGCTTACTCGTTTCGAACATGCTAAGAATCAAAAACTATTACACTAGATACAATTGTATTGAATCACTGCTGCTATCGTAAACAGTATAAAACAATAAATTGAAAGTTAATTAGATAAAATAAATAAAGGACATTATATGTGATATACACGAAAAGGATTAAAAAAGAACCTGTGAAGTTGTATGCCAACCACCATAGTTCTGCGTGTGTTGCCGCTATGACCCCGTATACGAACGCAACCAGTTCAATATATCTATTACTTCAGTATGAATGGGTCATAGGCCCGTTCGCGATAATCAAAATTATATGTACTTTGGACGATAGGTACAAAGATAATTTCGTGTAATTTATGTGGACGCTACCTGATGTGTTTGCCAGGTATGGAATGGCAAAATTCCACCAGGAATATTTTCCATCGAGCACAGAAGCAATGCCCAGATTTCAGGATTTGACTTACCTTGTGTCGGAATTTTTCTGAAAAGCTTTTTACTTCAAAAATTCGTGTAACTGCTTTTGATTTAGAGAGAAAATCGTGAAATCTAAAACGACTGTATTAAAGCTACAGAACTAAAAACACATTTATCAAGCCAATTCTTAATTTCATAATATGCATCGCTTGACTTACTAATATAACATACTCAAAATTAGAAGTAAATCACAACATACATTACTTAACTAGTAAAATTGGTTCAAATTGGCTGGATGTAGCAATTAAGGTGGCGATTTACTTTCAAGAAATGTAACTTAAAATTGCAGTTTATACGACTTCACTTGAGATCAAAAACTACGATTGATATTGAACCAAATTAAAACTGCAATATACGACAATAAGCAAAAAGATTCAGGAAGGTCGCTACTGTATTTAAAATGCTTGTAGCATTTAAAAATTTTGCCACCATGACCGAAGCGGCCACTACAAATAAGACTTTACCTCGTGATTAATGGATACCCCAAGCAACGCATCATCTAGACTCCATTCTCGTATACCGAAGACGTCTCCGTGGCGACGCCATCAATACTATTTTACTTACGGCCGGTCTTATAAATACCACTAATCTGACGTTAACTTTAATTCGCTGTTAAAACAAACAAAAGCGCATCAACACATTAGTGCTTATGACATTTTATTCATTAGTAAACAAAATTTGATGCGCATTTGATTATTTTAACAGCAAATTAAAGTTAACGTCAGATTAGTGGCATTTATAAGACTGGCTGTTAGTCTGTTACTTCAAGTTACGTCACACTTTAGGTAGAATTTTTAAGGGTAATTTGATACGAGTTACTGTTTCCGCAGCTGGCCCTACTAGAGTTATAATTATCTTGTGTGTTAAATATAGCAGTATTAGATTTTATCCCATATGATTTCTTGTAATGCAAAATGCAGTACGCGTTTTCAGTAAAAAAAATAGTCATTTTGAGGGAAAATAGAGGCAGGTAAGTTCGACTCCGGGCGTTAAGCACGCTCAATTTTCGAAGTCGTGAGCTGGAATTTTCCATAGTGAAACCTCCATGCCTACTACCTTGTACTACTACCTAGTAGTTAATCGTAGCAACCTTGTACGCTTCTTGCAGGTAGTAAGTGTTTTAACCTGTAACAAGGTATATGTTTTATTTCATAAAAATTTGGATAATTTTAGTGTACGAAAGTCTTCGTCAAATTTCATTACCAATGCAACCCTAGAAGTATTCTACAAAATATGTTAATGGTATGCCTTCAACCAGTCCAGTAAATTCTTACTAAACAATTGTGTCACAAAATGATTTTATTTTTTTATTTCTTGAAATCAATGAAATTACTTGTTAATTAGGTACAGTATAGCAACTCAATATCTTTGTTAAATGATAGGACTACTCATTTTCTGATATTTAGTCGTTCTTAAAAGAGACTACTGAAGCTTCTGTTATACCGATGGGGCCACAATTATATATAACAGCAATAAGATAACATGAACAAGAAGATAACACGTATTGCTTGAGTAAGAAAGAGATAAACATAGTAGCAAATATTCGAGTAGGCTTGACGCCTATTTTAATTATGACAGATGTCAACCAAGCATGCCTACTAAAATAATTTTTTTGTATGGTCATCTCTTTCTTACTCAAGCATTTTATTTTGTTGTTCATGTTATCTCATTGCTGTTATACCGGGTGCTGACTTGCGGGACGCACCATAGGAATTTGCATAGTAAATTCTTTATGTTCAATTATTTGCTCCCCTAATTATTTTAGAGCTAAAGTGTAAATACATTTTTTGCAGAGAAAAAAATACTGCATCTATTCATACTGCTGCTAACAATTTTTCATTTTCCAGAACCGAAGAAATGCAAAAAATCAAACTAACAATTTTACAAAAATCAATGATGCCATGGAATTATTGAAACAAGCCAATGCCAACGCAAGTGCGTGCGGGGCGATCATCCAGTCCCTGCCGTCAAAAGATTGAATGTATTGTCGTTTTTCTCATTTTGGTGTAAGTTCTGAACCTCATTATTGCACCTACAATTATTTAATAACTTGCCTGTAGTCTTAAACTTAAAATGAATCAGTCTACTAATGGTTGTACTGTTTGGAATTTGCCGATACGGATATTTTACAATAATCAAGGAGCTTACTTAACGAACGTCCACAATACTCGTAAAACCATATTTGTTATGGACAAGGTCTAGGTACCTTAGAGACATTAAGCAGAACATAATTAATAATGAATTATTATAAACGTCAAACATCAATGACAAACAAACAAACAGCACATATTGTCGCGCCGCACGCATTTGCGTTGGCATTGGCTTGTTTCAACAATTCCATGGCATCACTGATTTTTGTGAAAATGCTAGTTTGTTTTTTGCATTCCTTCGGTTCCGGAAAATAAAAAATTGTTAACAACAGTGTGAATGGATGCAGTATTTTTTTCTCTACAAAAAATGTATTTACACTTTAGCTCTAAAATAATTAGGGGAGCAAATAATTGAACATAAATAATTTACTATGCAAATTCCTATGGTGCGTCGCGCAAGTCAGCATCCAGTATATAATTATGGCCCCATCAGTATATTTTATTACAGTCTAAAACGAATTTAAGACACCCCAACTGGCTAAAAAGATACAAAGATACTCCACAGGTCAGCGGAAGAGAAAAGATTGTTTCTATTCTGATGTTCGCTCGCCGCACATCTAAGTAGGGTAGTTTGCAAGGGGTACAGGGCGATCTGTAAAAATTTATAAACACCACCTGCTGATCTAATGTTGAAGACCTTTCTATAGAATAATGAATTTTCCTGGCTTCGGGAAAACTGGCCGACCTCTATCCCTAGCTTAATTTCTAAACTGCGTTTTGCCTAAAAAAGCACAATCTCCTTTCAATTTTATACAAAGTAGAAAACATGTCACATGTATTAAGTACATGTTTCAATTTGTACGTCACTATCTCTACCACAAAAGCTACCTGATTACAACAAGATGCAACTCAAAAACACCCGGCCAGGGGTTACATAAAGCATTCTGGACACAGCAAGATTTAGCTGATTGCATCAGGTGATTTAGGTGGAGGCTAGCAGTAAGCGAGATTGCGTAACCTTCCTGCTTACCCTACTTAGATAAGCGAAGGAAAGTAAGCCGTGGGCGAATATAAGAGCGCTATGCCCGGGCAGTCTCGACATCTCCCTTTTCTTTTAGACTTGAGTCCAGAAGCTAAAAACACCCCGCGGCAACATTTAGCCCAGGATGGCTTAAGGCCTCCACAATCGACCGCCAGCCTCTCTTCATCCTGCTAAGCGATGAGCCACCAATCGAAGACCCGAGAAGACCAGCATCCAGCGTTACTAGCACCTGGGCAATCACTCAAACTGCTTGACTTCAGCTAAACCTTTCTTCTCTGGTTGGGTTAGTCGACCTACCCATAGCAAACTCTAGTCCAGAAATCCCTTAATACCTTCACTTTCAAGACGCAGAGTGTATAATAATTAACATCTCGATATTAAGTCCTGGAGCGCATGGAATATCATGTAGACAGGCTTAAATATTTTCCCCTTGTTACTTGCACGTTCAAATCACAAAGCGCATGTAAATCATGCCGACAGGTTTAAAAGTGTTTCGCTAGTAACTATCTAGATCGAAAGTAGGTAATATCTATTATTTGTTTAACATACTCATGTGATAAAATGCGGGTAGGAGTACAGAGTACAGGCAAACCCATTTTACAAGCAATAATGTATATAGAGCACAGAAGATTACAGAGCAAAATATTCAGCCGCAGCTGGCACTGTTTATTATGTAGCTCATTAGTACTTGAGGAAAATGGCTCTAAAGTGACATCATGGTTACAAGCTTTACTGCGTTGAGCCTAGTAAGGTGGCCACAATTCAACGTGTTGATAGTAGTCAAAGCCGTCCCATAGGGGGAGGAGAACTCGAGCTGGTGTCTGTAATGTGAACACACCTGATTGGATAGGAGGGCTTCGTCCAAACCTGAGACACGGCTGACCCTTGAAAATGTGCGTCGGGACGGCAGGTTTTCGAGAATATTATCTGTGGCACTATTGACCCTCCACAGATGTTATTTGAGATGACAGAGATGGGTGAAAGTGGACGACGTAGCAAGGGCAGTAATGTGTTGTACTAGGTGTGCGAAAAAACCGACTACAGTCGTTCGTTGGTGTTCGGCGAAAAGCAGCTCACGAGAGTAAGATCAGCCAACGTACTTAAGCAAATTGAAATGTATTATCACTTCGGTTGAGACCAATTATTATTCGCGGTAACACCAATTAACTTCACTGTATTCGCACAGCGTATGACACGTAAGGCATGACCACCATATTCCTGCGTGCAACTATATTGCCGTCCGCTGCTTCTGTCTCAATAGCGAACTTGTTCGGTCTGCAGTTACAAAGGAAAATACTAATGCGCTCAATTTGCGCCCATGGCTAGAGCCGGAACCAGATGGTGGGCCCACTCTGTCAAGCAACAGGACCCTTCTAGGTCTTATGAGGGAATAAACCGATGGTGTCACGCATTTGCAGGTTGCGACCGCAGACAGAACTAAATTATGTACTCGAAAAGTCCGCGGTTCTTTAAAATTTAAAATATCCTAACATCGTTACCAACCTTAATCCCACCCAGAAATCAACTGTATAAATTAGTCACACCCAGACTGTGTACAACATGCGTCAAAGCGACTTACATAAATTAGTAATACGTTTTTGGCCCTTATTCTACCGTATTCTACTGTTGCAAAAATTTGAAAATTAGGAGAAGTAGACATATACCACATTTTTAAAAACACATGCATTTAGAAACGTTGGTAAGTCTAGCTATATTTTAAGTTAACGTTACATATATTACAAGCATACATAAACAAAATTAAATATGAATAATAGCTTGGAGTTCAGTATCAGGTAAGGGAACATCTCCAGTGTCCCCAACGAAAACGCAGAAAAAAGCAGCTAGAAGCATTACAAATGCGTAAATTGACCATCCATTAGGACCCATTATTTGCTGTTTGAAGATTCTATTAAATAAAATTAATATTACGTATAACAAAATACTACCGGTATGTCTGTGGAGCGTCCAAGATACACACAAAAGATGATGACTAGCACTCCAACTGCTTGGCAAATACTTATAGCGCTGGCCCTTACGCGAGTAGGGAACATTTCAACAATAAGTAGGCGATTTACTATGACAATGAAGTGCGCTATGATCAAACAGAAGCAAGAAATTACATTTTCGACCCCCGGATCTGAAAGCTCGCAAGTATTGTACTCGTTTTTACAGCTAGCATCTAGATACTTACATGGTTCGTAAATCGTAGAGCTGCAATAAAATACAGCTAAGAGCAAAATACAAAAGGATATGGCCATTGGTCTTCCGAAACGCTTCACCATAAGCGGAACAAACGCCATAGATAAAATCTTTAGGAAAAGATGCAACCGTGTAGTTATTTTTAACGGATATTGAGCCACGAACTTACCACAGCAAATCCTAGTAAATAGTTAAATTTGACTGGCTTCTTTAGAAAACTCTGATTTCTCATATCTAAAATCATGAGCTAATACAAAATTTGACAAATGCAAGACGGCACTTACGTTCATTCACATAAACAAAGAATATTAATCCATATATAGATGCACATAAAAGTATCTTGTTGCGGAATAAGGGTTTGAATAAAATTTTTAAAATTTTCCTTATGGACATTGACTGTACTGATTTGCAGTTTTCGTACTGATCTGTACTTGATGGCAAACCCTGAGGATAATTCAAATCACGTAAGACCTCCTTCAAGTCTCCCCAGCGCTTGTTGCAGAGCAGCCAATGCGGCGATTCTGGAAGCAGCCTATTACAAAAATGTGATAAAAACCAAAATTTGCCATATATTAAATTCTTTACCATTGGGTAAGTATTGGTATTAAATGGGTACAGATGATGGCCCACTGATAGTATCTCCAGTTTAGTATAAGAGGGTAAACGCCACCATGGATAAAATAGCCACAACTGTAGCCAAACCGTACTAAGGCAACTGTATAAACCCTGACCTTGTAATGTACAATTTCTAAAACTTAAGTAGCACTAATTTTATTCAAACCACGTTGTACGCCAATGTTTAAGATTTACATAAAATGTGAGCTATGCTTAACACAGTTCCTACACCGCACCCAGTTACAAATGTACTACAATACAGAAACCAAGCTGTTGGTGCTATCGCTTTTAAAATAGTACCAAGTAAAAAAACATATTGTCCAATTATTAAGACTAACTTGCGCCCATAACTGAAAACGACGCAGTGTATACAATTCAAAGCTTATTATATAGTGGCGTACTTGAAATCTGAGAATGGCTTGGTAACGATTCCGGCCATTATTTTTTTTTAAATTTTTTTATATATACTTCGGGTCTGTATTTATGTCTGGAGGTGAATGTGACCGCACTATTCAATGGAGGAGGGGATAAATTGGCCCGAAAAATGTGCAAAAATGGGTTTATCACGGATGCCTTCGACAATTCAATTCGAAATAACAAAACGTTCGAATAAAAACTGGAGCTATTCTGAATACAAACACTTTGAGCTTAGATTTACGAAAATCGGTTAACCGGTGCGAAAGTTACAGCCCTTTGACCGACCTCGCCCGTTAGAATTGTTTCTCAGGGATTTCCTACTCAGGGCGGTCGGTCGGATCCTGTTTTTGAGGGGATGGCATGCAATTAGAGCGTCCGTTTATAGATTCACGGGCATACGAGAAGATGTGCCACGGGTAAGGTGCTTGGTCTAAAGGGGGCAGAGGGGGAGGGGGGCCGCGAAAACCCATTCAAACCCGCCTAATTGCCTCTGTAATTGGCCTATTTCAAAAATCTTAACGCCAAAAAATCCCGCGCTGTGCCTCCTTTAACCAACACAAAGGATTTTAAAAACGCGCGGTAAATAAAAAAATTATAGCAAAAAAAGCCTTTTTTATTATTTTTTTAAATTTAAATTGATTTTTTGGGGGTAAGAAAAAGCGAAGGGTGTAAAAAAACTACATGATGGGACGCAGTTTTTTTCCCCACAATCTGGACTCGGGCACATTTTTGTCCGGTGGTTAGGAGGGGAGGGGCGGGGGGTTAAAGTTCCCGGCCCCTAGCAGGGAGGCGGAAAGGGTTACAGTGTTTACACTTGGTTCATAATGAAGATCTATTCCTCTTCATAATATATTTGTCTCAATTTCCTACGTTAATTAAGGCCTGCAGGAGCCCGAGATACAAATTAGAATCTGCAATGCATTTTATGCCGAGTAGCAGCGGGATGCCGGGGGCGTGGCTTACGCTCATTGTTCTACTGTCTTATTGGTTGCACGTGGTTCCTGCGACATTTTATTCTGTGTACAGTTAGAATAAATATTGTTGAAGTTTTGTTGATTCGGTTTGAATGGGTTTTCGCGGCTCCCCCCTCCCCCTCTGCCCCCTTTAGACCAAGCACCTTACCCGTGGCACATCTTCTCGTATGCCCGTGAATCTATAAATTAAAAAAAACGGACGCTCTAATTGCATGCCATCCCCCCAAAAACAGGATCCGACCGACCGCCCTGAGTAGGAAATCCCTGAGAAACAATTCCAACGGGCGAGGTCGGTCAAAGGGCTGTAACTTTCGCACCGGTTAACCGATTTTCGTAAATCTAAGCTCAAATTGTTTGTATTCAGAATAGCTCCATTTTTTATTCGAACGTTTTTTTATTTAGAATTGAATTGTCGAAGGCATCCGTGAAAAACCCATTTTTGCACATTTTTCGGGCCAATTTATCCCCTCCTCCATTAAATAGTGCGGTCACATTCACCTCCAGACATAAATACAGACCCGAAGTATATATAAATTTTTTTTTTAATTATGGACGGAATCGTGGGCCTTTTTTCCAGTACTCCACTAATAATTAAACTTACATATCAGCTGCAAAGCCGCCTATTATATAACCAGTCGTTTCGCCCAATAAAGTCACCTCTAAAGTATGGCATGTGCATTGCATATTAAACTAAAATAGAATGGATGTACAGAAATATATGTTCGTGCAATTCAAACGTACCTCATCTACAAATGTATATCCTCGCTTGCTCGACCTCCATATAAAGGACGAACATTTCTTTATTTCAGGCCGAGGAGACTTTTCTATTAACTGCAAAGCATCGTGGAACGTCAATTTGGACAACTTCTCATAATCATAATCGTAATAGTAACATCGCCTATTGAAAGCCATTTATGACACGTTTCGAGCTGTTGAAATCATACCTACTTAGCTGAAGAGATCCGACACTTTTCCTCAATAGTCCAATTCGTCTTCTCTAAAGCGGATATGTTGCATATCATGAGCTGATTTATATCGGCGAATGACTTTTTCTGCAAACTTAAAAGTTAATACTGGAAAGTATGGTAGACCCAGCCCGTAACACCTCAGCAGAAGAGGCTATGCTGCTGCAAGTCAAAATTATATATATTACAGTCATCCACATCGACCATCTTCTAGTGCCATAAAGCAAGTCGGAAAAAAATAACTGGGCTAAAACACTCTGAGATTATGTAAGAATTGGGCCGATTTACAAAAGTGTAAACTAACAGTCAGATTTGTAATCCCCATACTCATCCTCGACTGGTGGTGAATTCGTTTCCTTCGCTCTCTAGAACAGAAATATGAGAAAAACAAAGCTATTAAAATTTTTACTTGGTCCTTTGATCAATCACTTAACATTTATACGGCATGGTTTCGATAAAACTCTAAGCTATACTCGCACATTAGCTCATCTTCACACCCAACATCGAAATGTTCTGTTCGCATGGTTATGCATACTTACACATGCTAATCTAAATACTAACTCATTTATATCTTAATACTATTACCTTATGCATCCTACAACTTAACTTAGCCGTATATATTGTTGTACGTTAACATCAAAAGTACTTGAACTAAAGATAGCTTGAACTACTAATCTATTCTTTTTTTCCCAAAACCCATTGTAATAGAGAGGACAAGGTACCCTAGGGAATTGCATATTTACGTACAAAATCCAGTTGATATAAGGTCATGATTGAACTTGTCTGAAATATAGGCAGTTGATTATAGATGTAACTACATCAAGCACTTTTAATAATACCTCCGAAGTGCTTGGGGTGCTTGGAGTGCCGGTTGTCTGTAAACCATGAGACATTAAAATATGCACATAATATATTCGACGGGAAGGTACCTTCCATTTATACTTTTCTGCGTCAGTCTTATCCTTTAAAGGGTTCTTCATGTCTTGAGAATATTGAATGCCGCTACTGTCAGTTTTACTACTCAAAAATCAAGTTTGTGACGTTTGCTAATGAGTACTAAACTGATATGTGACGTTTCAAAATGCAGAAACCAAATCAGGAAAACGTCACCACTAATTCTTCTAAATTAATTGCGGTAACGACTCCTAATTATTATCATTTCTTACAAATTAGTATTTTGCTTCTAACAGTTCGATAGTCAGCAAGAATCTTCGTCAAAGAAACCGGAACCAGCGGCATCAGTTTCACATCATAAAGTGCAACACCGGCAGAGCAACCACTTCCATAGTGAGAAAAAGGCTTTGCGCTTTTTTATTTTACTGTATTATTTCTTACAGGACAATACAAATACATTAAGTCAGAGCTACTTACATTGGCAAGTTCTTACAATCTGCTGCTCGCAATGGTCTATGTCTTACTTTTGGTTACCTTCCTATACATAAATTTGCAGGTAGGTTAAGTTAACCGTTATTTTTAGCAGTTTTGTTAAATATGTGTTGCCAACCACATCATTTGAATTATAATCTACACGATTATAATTATACTAAAGCCGGCGTCGGTAGCTCAGTGGTTAAGCATTCTGACTACTCATTTAAGATCGCGAGTTCGATTCCCGGTCCCGGTGAGGTTTTTCAAAATTAAAATATGCAGATGAAAGCTAGACACCCTAGAATTGAGAGACACTGGCCTGAATGGTTGAGGCGATTTTTGTCCATGGAATGGCCGCGCCAATGGTGTGCCCACAAATATGACGCAAATATCAAATTTAAATTTTAGGTGTTTAAAAGAAATTACTTTCGTAAAAACACGGTTCATTAGTAATTCTTATTTATATCTTTTATATCGCAATTATGAAACGAGAAAGTAAATTTTTATATACCTACATACTAGTTTTTTCTCGCGGTTTCGCTCGCGCAGGAAACCTACCTAAAAAAGTACCTAAAGGTTTACTGGAGTACGCCTACGAAGGTTGGAATTGAAGTCTGTTTAATATTGTTCATTCGCAACCATATATGTAATGTTAACATTACTGACCTCATTTGAGTGTGGGAAGTCGTACATTTCCGCCCGCTACATTACTGACCGCTGTGTAGGTAGGGACACTGGGAATCTTGTTCATCCATTCATGCGCGTCACAACCTGTCGTATCATAATATAATAATTTTTCCAATCATTGTTTAGAATAAAGTGGTTGCGAATAAAATAGTATACATACCGCGGTGAAAAGTTTCATTCCTGTCTCGAGATAAAGTTGACCTCGACGCTACGCGTCTCGGTTAACGACTTAATCTCTCGACAGGAATGAAACACTTTCCACCTCAGTATGTAATATACTATTCCCAATACAATCCCGTTTCACCACTATAAGGTTTTAATTTTATGTCATGTCCACCGTCTTGGACTTAAAAATTAATGCCATTTTCACAATCAACGTCCCAAAAAAACTCAATAACGACACCCATATCGATTTTGAGGCTTATTTACCCCATTTCGCCCCCTAAGCGGTTGATTTTCGGAAAATCACGAAATACGTGTTTGCTTATTTGTTTTTAGGAGTACTCCTACGAAGTTTCAAGTCGAAATGTCTATTTAATATTATTTTTTCATACAAAATTGGAACCCCCATTTTACCTCTTTACGGTTTGAATTTCGAAATATCCTTCCTTATTCCTTGTATGCATCATAAAGGGAGCCACTGTGCAAAATTTCAGCTTTATAGGTCCACGGATTTGGGCTGGGCGTTGATGAGTCAGTGCGCGAGCGAGTGAGTGAGTCAAGATTTTTCTTTATACAGGGTGATTCAAATTAAGTGCGCACCATTGCTATCTTTGTTATTATTGATTTTAATAAGTAGGTTAAATTAGCAAACTAGTAGTGATTTCGGTGCTGATTAATATGCAATTAATAAAAAAAAAATCGAATAACTCGTTGGCGACAAAATTTACAAAAAATATATTTTTTAAATGAAACACCCTGTATATTTTTCAAAAACTTGCAAAAAAATGAATTTGTGATATAAAAGTCTTAATACACTATTGTCTTAAAATGAATACTAAAGAAGGTATTGCAAGTTTCAGTTTATAGATAAATACATCATATATTACTCTACTGTAAAAATCCATTGCAGGCTTGTTTTAATTTTTAATTGAAGTAAATAAACAACACTAATTACTTTCAACAACCAAACGTATGACAAATTGATTTTGACAGTTCAGATGTTTACGTTATTGTTTTTGTTTTTAGTAGCAGCCTACTATGAATTTTTCGTAAGTACGGTGTATTGTTGATATAGGTAAACTAAATTTCCCCTAACTTCTTTAATATTGATTTTAAGACAATAGTGTATTAAGACTTTTATATCACAAATTCATTTTTATTTCAAGTTTTTGAAATATATACAGGGTGTTCCATTAAAAAAAAACTAAAGGTTTTTAATTTTGTCGCAAACTCGTTATTCCATTGTTTTTTTATTAATTGCATATTAATCAGAGCCAAAAATACTACCAGTTTGCTAATTTAACCTACTTTGTAAAATTAATAATAACAAAGATAGCAATGGTGCGCACTTAATTTGAATCACCCTGTATATATTAAGATTATGAAATGGTAGACATTTGGCAGATAATCCTTTGGTAGATTTAAATGATTTTTTTATAAATTGAAATATCACGCTTGTAAATTTACACAAACAAAATTGGTATTGACTCAAATTTTTATATGTATTTAACAAAAATACTTTGTAAATAGTGAAACGAAAATTTACATTTTGTACAAACAGTTAACAAAGATCGCCACTTTTTAAACAAAATCTGTGTTTTTTTCAACAAAATATTTCGTCAAAAAGGATTTTAATTAACCAAAATTTACAAAAATGTTTTGAACAAAAACATAAAAACTTAAAATTAAATGGTTTTTATCTACGACAGTGTGTAAAATTGACATTTAGTCGGCAGTTTTAAGTTTGCAAAGCGACTGTTTAATAACATGTCTTTATTAGTTCACGTCGTCAGTAGTAATGTGTTTAAAGTGATTTCATTAGTCACGTCGCGTCGTCAGTAGCAACGTGTTTTAAAATTTATAACCACGCAAAATTACGACCGGTTGCTAGTGATCCTAATTCACATTTAATAGTATATTATGATACTAGTGTATAAGTACGCCTTTAAAGCACTTGCGACGAGTTTAAGAGCACGACGCGTAGCGGAGTGCTTTTAACGTCGTGATTTAACTTGTGGGGCTTAAAACTTTCGCTCATTCGCGCTTTAACTCTGCCCCACTCGTGACTAAAGACTAGTTTTACGCACTTGTATCGTAAATTACTATTATCTACGACAGTGTGTAAAATTGCCTTTTAGTTGGCAGTTTTAAGTTTGTAAAACGACTGTTTAATAACATGTTTTCATTAGTTTACCTACGTCGTCAGTAGAAACGTGTTTAAAAGATTTCATTAGGCACGTTGTCAGTACCACGTATGTGTTTTAAAATTTTTAAAACACGCAAAATTACGACCGGTTGCTGGTAATCCTAATTTACATTTTTTTTTATATTTACCGTGTTTTCTAGATTCTATCGTAGATAAAATATTGTACGATACACATGCGTAAAGCGTCTTTAGTCACTCGCGGGCCTTAAAACGCTCGCTCACTCGCGCTTTAACTCTGTCCCACTCGTGACTAAAGACTAATTTTACGTACTTGTATCGTAAATTACTATTAATACACGGCAAACAGCAGAAGCTTGTGACGGGCCGAATATATTTTAATTCAGTTTCTGCAATTTGTTCATTAGCAACTTCTCCCAAAGAGAGTGCCTTCGAATTTCTGTCTTTAAACATTTACTGTAATTTTTGACGTTTAATAAAACTTATGTCTTGTTTGAGGTAAATTGACAAATGGCTGTTAACCAAAGTTCGAATTTAAAACATAAATTTCATGGCACTCTCTGTCCCATTTTTAAATGATCTCACGGTACCTTGTCCATTAACAAACAAACAATTGTACTAAAGCACCCGAGAAGATTAAAGACCACGTGGCCACTTAATATAGACAACCCATTTAACACTGTTAGCAAAAATATTCAGAAAATTTAAATCTGACAATCGTGATGGTGTGCTGGCATTAACAAATTAATACAGATTAAAGTAACCAACTGAACACTGAACAGAACTGTAGTTGATGCAAAAAAATAAAATGTAAGTTAGCAGAACGTGAGAATTCAAACCTAGACCATGAACTTCATTGCTAAAATGTGTCAAGTTGATGCTTGCATACTAACGGGTGTTCATAAACAGTCGTCATCCCAGTAGGTTTTGACTTCAGAAACGTATGTCTTAAAATTGAGAAAAAATGCGCTATGACAGTACTCAATGACGTTTCATTGTGTTGCACGAATTAATCAAACACATAACATTTTGTTTTTCAAAGCAACTGGGATGACGACTGTTTATGAACACCCGTTATATTAGAACATTAAAAGAGGAATGCAAAGAAAATAATAGAATGATGGTATAAAGAAAGCTATGCAAAAAAAATGGACGAAGCCGATTATACTGATAAGAAAATGTGGAAACTGGAAAGCGGTAGATGCCTTAAAAGTTGTAACCAAACCCTTATATATACAGGGTATCCCCAGTTCGGGTTATCTATACCACAAATAGACAAACAAATCAATTTTTGAGAAAAGGTCATTTTTCATAAAAAAGATTTCTGTAAGGACTGTTTCCTAGTACGTAAGCAACCTCTTTACGGCCCGGCCGAAAAAAAGTGTCCGTAAAGCCCACGGTCTGCTAAATTGTGTGCCAAACATCAAACTGACGTTTATCACCTGCTTACAGGCATACACAAAATTGGAAATAAATGACATTTATAAACAACAGTTGCAACGTCGTACGCACTCTCAATCATTTTAAAACGTTATTACACAAATCTAGCGCTTTAATGAAAATAAATTAGAAAAAGATAGGTATAACCGAGTTGTATGTAGGTATTACAAAAATTGTTGTACAATACACGTCCGTTAGGGCCTTTACTGCCTCGCCAGTATTATTCGACTAGCTCTTCGAGCTCGTCTCACAAACTCTCTGGCTCGGCCGTAAAGGTTATCCTAACGGACTTCTGTAAAATACTATTTAATCGTTTTACGTTTTTACGTCTTCTGTTAAATCAAATTTTCGGATTAATTTTCCCAAATGTTGGAGGGTTACTTCAACTTCTGGGTATTTTTCATGAAATAATTCGATTGCGTGACGATACCGTAACATTGAACTACATAAATTCGATGCGGTCAAGTAAGCATTATTTCAATTAAAATTTAACAATCCTAGTTTCAGGTAATATTTGATATGTCAAGCTCAATGTCAAACAATTAATAACAATTGCCTTATTTATTAACAACTTACTGGCATTTTATTACGAATTAAAGGTGATTTTTTTTACACTGAAGCAAGAATAGAAATAAGCAACATTCAAAGCATATGCTAGACTTTTCTTAATTACCGTTCCACGTAGTGTTAAAATTTTTGGGACTTGACTCTTTATTGTTTTTATTTTTTTTTTAAATTTAACACCTTGTATATTAAATGGAACAAATAACTTTCTTTTCAAGGGTTTCAAAGTTTATTTGTGGTATATGCAACCCGAACTGGGGGCACCCTGTATATAAATTCGCTAAATTTCTTAAAGTTTCTGATCACATGGCCTTCAATCTTTTTGGATGTCTCTGTAGCTTCATGCAAATTTCCTTATCGCTTTGGGGTTAGTACAAAGTAGAAATGAAGTCAGATTCATTAATACAGTACCGTATGGATATTATTTTGAGTTCTTATGTTTGTTAGCAACTGTAGCTTCTGCTAGGCTTTATACTGCTAATCGAATTTTGAATATGGTAAATCTTTTCTACGCATAAATAACTTTTTATTGTGTTATGGTATTAATTGTCCTTGCTCGTTTTACCTTCTCCAAACCCTTCTTCGTCTAACAAGGTTTACATAACCTTTTGTTTATACCTTAGTAATATGTCGATCTCTGCCGAAAATATACAAACTAAATCATAATATAACTGCCTTAACTAAGTGAAACCGGAACGTCCGTGCCAGAAGCCGAATTCTCGCCGGTATTTTACTGTGGCCTCGGCTGCAGCAGAAAAAAACCACTGACCTACCGGTATCGTGGAATACGAAACATTTAAAATAATAATAATATGTAGTCAAACCGTCTTGTTGCGCAGAAACCAATGTCACAACTAAAGAGGTAAAGGTTTTGCATACTGCAACCTCGTATCATTCAAGAATGTATCTTAGATACATTGTAAAATTGGGAGTAGTTATCGTTTGGGTCCTGGGTGGAAAGAAAGTCAGCTTTATTAGCGAATTTGAGATTATTCCCGCTTGCCGGACAGTTTTCCCTTCTCTGGCCTCGAGAGTACAAAAAACTGTGATTCTTGGCTCCCTCGTTTCCCAACCTTCCTCAACAATATTCGAAAGGGAACCGTATTTCATTTTATTTCTTGTCTAATTATTTCCTACTCTTCTCCTAAGTTTTTTCCATCGTGGAACTCTCGTCGCTTTTATATTTTCTACTTCTGCCCTTCGTCGTACTCTTGATCTTCATCAACCTTTACCTGCTGATTTATTTGGAAGATCTTTTGACTCCCCCCGTAGGCGTATTTTTACCACGTTACCCATTTTTTTCCGGTTCCTGACATATACTTGCCTCTACGTACCGCATTTTCAGTTCTTGATTCGTAATACTCAGAAATCGAAATCCGAAATTTTGTTCTTCACTATAATTGTAACCTTAAGCGTATCTCCTATTGCAGTGGTTCCCAAACCTTTCAATTTACCTACCTACCTACCTACAGTTCACATTTCTGTCTGATTCGGGTCCCCCGCAAAACCCTTTTCTTATAGCTACTTAACGTTTTGCAATACGATTGAATACCACTGTTGTGGTGCCCTATTGTATTGATTGTAAAACGTAGTTTTTTATGGCTTTTCTTTTTTCTTATATTCTAAGGTGTAAGGTTGTTAGAACAATTTCCCGAAGCAATTACTTTCCGTACTCTTAGCTTAAATTTAGCCTTTTTCCGATTCATTTAAACCAAATCTTTAGTTTAGGAATGTGATCAAACTTTGATTCCGCATGAACCTTATTCCCGCGTAACTCGTATATTAACACTCTGCAGTTCATGTATATTCCCCGAAATTCAATTAAAAATCCAGGCTTTGTTACCATATGCGAAGCGATGTAGTTTTAGCGTATTACATTCTTAGACTTTCTTGTTGTTCTAACAGGCTTGAGTTTCGTACGAATCGCTTAGCCAGCTTTCGTTATTCTAGAATTTTCTGAGCGTTTTGCTACGAGTAGAACAAAAATCAACCAGTAAGTGGCGGTTACGAAATTCATTTTGGCTTCGGGGATCTTAGCGAATAATGCGAATAGTGCGCAGGATTGGGCGTGGAATCCCAGCAAGGCAAAATTGTTGTAAGTTGTGGAGCCATGCTATTGTTGTTGTTGAGAGCTGGTGATTAAGTGACGTACAAGTGAAGGTTTGACCGGGGTTCTTCTGTTTCGTGGAGTCAGGCAACTCCAAAGTACGCATAAAGCGGATTATTAATTGAAGCCCTCGTTTGTTGTGTTGAACCGTCAGTGGAATGAAAGCACGAGTTTCGTTATCGTAATCTGCCTGTGTCGAATGTGCTTCATTCAAGTTCACCCGTTGCGATGATGTTATGCCACTCACTCTCACTCGATTATCGCACCTTCATGGGGCTCCCAGCAGTTTCCTGTCGTTTCCGTTCTTTTCGTGGCAGTGGCTTGAGAGGCGGCTTGCAGCTGAGGAGAACGTAGTCAGCACATCTGAATTCCTACCAGGTATTTTGTTAGTTATTAACCGTTGGACCGCCTACACATTCTTAGTGAAGTGATTATCCGAAGTGTGGTTTGGGTAAATTGTGCCCTTTGGTTGATTTAAATCGTAACATGCTGAACAATTCCGTCAAGTTTTATTGTCCACATGTTGTTTTGGGTTTTAAGCTCAAGTAATCGTTGTTGTACCATTATTGAAGTAATTGTTGCTAAATTGTTTGATACTGTAAAGTAGTTTTTGTGGTAAAACTAACGTTAATACTGTTTTTAAATGTAACCATGTCATTTGTGGCCGTTTTGTCATTTGCGTTTAGTTCAAAAATTGCATCTTTAATCTAACTAACCTTTTCGCATATTTTCAACCGTAATAAGTAGTTATTGTGACTTTCATTGTCACCTTTTACATATTTTATTTCATTAATCGAGGATATTGTTAATTGTTTATTGTTTTTTATTGGTGTTTGCATGCGATTTTGTGTTTGTTTTAATCTACAGGAATCTTGATGATGTAAGCAAGTGTAATGAAAAGTACGTTCAAATCAGCTGTTGCAGTCGCTACCTCAAGTTGTGCCAAAGCAGAAGTAGAAAGGTGGGCCTACTTACTTAGACATTCAGAGTGGGCTTACCTACCTGTTGTTAATTTTACCCCGATCTATTCCGAATATGGTGTCGCTTCAATTATTGAACATCGTTTACCTCTCGTACCGGAGTACAGCCCTAACTCAAAGGTCGTAAAGAACCCGCCTTCGCCACTGAGTTTTAGCTGGAGCAAACTTTCTTGTTACCGCCATCTTAACAGAGTTAGGGCCGCGTATTCTACGTAAATGTCCCAATTATGTCGTAAAGCCATGTTTGTGCGGCAACAAGATCCTCATTCCACCTCCGCAATTCGTTCCTGTTTAACGCCGGTTTTTTGCTGTAGCTATACTCTTGCCTTTTTCACTGCCACATTCTTGATTGTATCCAACCAAGTTGGAGCTTTTCTACCCTTCTGTTCGTGCTTCCATTATTTGCTTTGGCAACCTTTTCCTTTCCATTCTAACCACATGTCCATATCACCTCAGTTGTTTCTTTTTAAGTCTCTACTAATAGTTCTATTTCTAATTCGTCTCTGGTTATTATATCGTTCGTCCTACGATTTCCCTAAAGGCTTCCGCATTTCCGCCGTACGTTAGTGAAGGTACGTAAATTGATTGATATAAGTGAAGTTTGGTCTCTTTACTTATTTCTTTTTGTTTAAAAGAGTTTGATTAATTTGCTAATTTCCATTTATCGTTAAAGAAACAATGTTAAATAATCCCATTTTTATAACTATACTGTAAAACGAATGGCCATTTTGCCCACATTATGTCCATCTACGTGCAAACGGCTGTTTCTACTACGCAGTCAAACATGTTCACCCACCGGCTGCTTCTACTACGCAAGTGTTCAAACGCAGTTCATACCGAACCCTAACATGAAGTCACTCGTTTACAGCTGCTTCAAATACCGCCTTTGTGCTGACAACCTACTACGAATATGCTCAAGTTTAGTGAACTCCAAATATTAGAGAAGAGCAGCAAAACGTGCTTGACTTGATATGAGTCACTCAAAGCCGGCTTTTTGTGCAGCTAATTGCAATATAAAACTACCCACCGGCAGAGAGGAATCATGAAGGCGTCTACCTGGTCCTGGTTCCCGCAGCTCTCCGTGGCGTTCGCTTTACTCTCTATAACCGTCGCTTGCTTCTCATTCTCGATTGCGCCTCTTCAATACATCTCCCAGCCCACTATTTTAACATTTCCTTGAGCTGGTACTTCTCTAGGACACGTAGGAATCCAAGGTTACCCAATATCCTTATGGTGGGTTTAGATACCGGTAGTAATTAAATCTAATGTACGTATTTCACTCCTTTTATATTGGAAATCGAAACGCGGAAATCGGTTTCTTATATTTTTGCTTTTCAGAGCCAATTTGCTTGCTATGCAATAATGTATATTTTATCTTGGTTTGTGTCGGTTAGCATTATTTCTTTGCGTTCTCCCTTTATTATCAACACTTTATATTCCAGTGTTGCATGGCTAGCTTGTTCTCCGACTTTTTAATTTTTGGTAGCAGCTACTTTTTTCCTTAAGGATTCTAAAATCTTAGGATTTCTATTAGATTTTCCAACCCTAATTTTCTGTATACATTTTTTTTGTCTATTTCCCTGACCTTTTAAAGGGCGTTTTAAAACTTCAGCTTATTTACTAAAAGCTCAGTGCGAATCACTCTTATTACAAGTACATTTGAGTAGATTAGGTTTGTGTATGTCAAATGTTGCAGTTTTAGATTGCTCAAAAATGTAGAATGTTTTCGCTCTGACCGCTTTCACTTCGTTATGTGGGAATTTTACATATGAAATTTTAGCATTGCCAGCTTTCTCTTCTAATTTGTTATCGATTTTTGGATTAGCACTTTCGTATAATTCTGCATCCCTTTGTGATCGCTTATACTTATTTAGTTGAAATTATTATAACAACTAGTTTAATTGAAAGATTATTGATACACACACATATCACCATATCTTATAAAACGATATTCCATTTTAAAAATGTACTTATTAAAATGTATTGTTTGGTTTAGGCAGAAATAACCCAAGAGAAAATGGAAGTACAATGTGCCATACAACCTCTAGTCAGACGAGGTTGGGATTTCTATCAAACACGAAATATATCATGCTCGGGTTCAACGTAAGTGTTTTTAGTACCATTCTCCCGACTACTTCGTTAATTTTATAGGGAACGGGAACAAAATATTGGGTGCTTTTATAACGACTACAATTACAGTTTATTTGCAACATTACCATATGACCTTATTTTAGAAGAAATACATACAATGTTTCCTAAACCGCAGAAGATAAAGTGCACCCAATATTTATATAAGACACCAATACACAAAACGCATTGCCTTACAAAGGAGGTAAATAGTCAAATAAAACAAAATAACAAAAGGAATGCTTTCATGGTCATTGTTCTAATGAAACCACAATTTTTGGATAATGCTGCGTTTGTCACGTCAACGGAATAAACATCTCCCTGAAATTATAGTTAGGGAAAACTGCAAACTAAAATGTTTCTGATTATAGTTTGATTTGGTGTGCGATCGAAGAAGTTTCAACAACCAAGTCACTTTTCAGCAGCTTGGAATTGCGTTAGGTGGATTTCTTGGAGGGGTGGCAGCAGATCTGTAAATAAAATGTCCTTCAGAAGAAAAATTAACGACATTTTCATTATTTTTAGATATGGACGTAAGCCTCTATTTATGGTTAGCGCTGCGCTTAGTGTTATTGGAAGTTTTTTGGTTCCAATTGCTGCGAATTTTGAAATGATGGTGGTTGGAAGAACAATTATGGGAATGGGTAACGGTTTAGTACTTCTGAGTCTCCTCTTGATATGTGAATATGAAAATGGTTTAGTATATACAGCTGATTTTTAAATTAACTCATCAGTTACAGAACTGTGTTATAACAGATACCGGTCCTTCTTAACTCTAATGGCATTTTCGTGTACCCTAATTGGAACAATCATCTATGATTTGGTCTTTCCAAAAATTGCGTCTTGGAGATTGCGAGAATTAGCTGCAAAGTGTCCTGTTTTAATAATTTTATTTGGAACTATGTAAGTGTACGTAGCGTAATTTTTCTTTCTCGCATATGGGCTAATTTTCTGAATCATTGAGACCTGTGTTTTGCATTTTTTGTCTATATAAGCAATACATAAGTTACTGCTGATTACAAGCCTGGCGTTCTCTCACAGCAATAAAAAAGTTACAGAAGTGTCTCGTCCTGTTTAGGTGCATATGGCGCTAATATAGCTAAAGATGAAGATTGCTTCTCATTTGCTTTCTAAATATCTATGCTGTGTTGCAATTTTCTTGTACTTTTCTGTCACCCTGTGTTAAAACAGGATTAATCCGCGCATCTTTTCAAAAATCGACAGTTTTCCAGCCGTAATTATGCTCACACCGACAAATCTTAGTTGTGTCATATTTGTCTATCTATTTTAGTTCATTTAACTGTAATAACTCACTTTGTCCATTATTGTTCAAGATGTATTTGCCTATTATTTAAATTTTATATGTTGAGATTTATGTAAGGTGATCCGTAGAGATCAAATAACACCAACCAAGTTAAGTACCGAAACAGCTGGGGCCGTCTCGCAGGAGCGCTGAAGTATCACAAACTCCCCTGAATTTCGAGTTTCTAAAGGAGGTTCCTGATAAACTTTGTTTCAGTCCTGATTATCAAAACTCGTGGCGCCCGCTCCCCCGTTTCTTCTCGATTATAACCATCCTCAGTGTGACAGCACCTTGCCCTAATCAATGTCGTGTTACGTTCGACCCGCCCCATCTCCCTGAGCAATAGTCGGTCAACTATCTGTTGTAGGACAGTTGAGGCGTGATTAAGGTGGGCTTTCCAGTTTTAAGTATTGACGTCTCCTAACTAGAGTTTAACTTGTAACAGCTGTTTAACCCCTTTGTCCACTTTTAAGAGTATTATTATTCTTGTTTTTAGAAACATATGTGCTTTCGTGGCACTTGAGCGAAGGCCACGTTTGGGTGCGGAAAAGTTAGAAATAGTTTTTCTTATTTTGTAGATATGATCCGGTGTTTGTTTTCCTGGGAAGAACGCTGTTTGCTCATCTTCCAGTTTATTCTCTATTTCCGACCATAAACTGTTCTAGATTATTTTCGCATTTCTCTGTGTATATTCACAGCAACTGGTGTGAGGAATATTGATCTGTAGTTATCATAGTTTATAGTTTCTTCCCTTGAGGATGGGTGCTATGATGTTTTCCCACTCTTTGAGGATTTTGTTCGTTACCCAGGCTTGCTGAAATATTCTTCTTTTGGGACATCTCTTATTGTATGCTCTTCTTGTTGTTTTTCCTCCTTCTCATTTATCACATTGTCTTACTCTATTCTATGTTCTTGCTTAAACTGGCCTTCAAAATACACTCTTCAGGCTGATATCACTCCTTCGGGCATAGTTTGTAGTTACCCTCTTGGGTTTTTGATGTTGCAGCTATATTTTGCTCGGTTTTCCTTTATGTTAGGGATAATTGTGCTGTATATTTATACCGAACTCCTCTCATGTTGTGTTTTAAGCTTATTTTTTATCTTTGTTTCTGCCTTCAATCTAGTTTCAGTGTTTGTTTATTTGAATTCCATCCATTCTTCTTTACCTTTTCTTTACCATTTTCATTTATCATAGTATTCTCTATTTATTATAGTTTGGCAGATGGTTTTTATTTCACTTGTTTCAGGGGGATAGAGATGCTTATTCATCGATTTCTAGATCTTTTAATTATGTTTTAACCTTTCCAATTTTATGCTAGCTTATTTCTCGGCCTTTTTCCGTTTTGTTTGTTATTTTATAAGGACCTATCATCCGCTCTTCGTTGTTATTTATTTCTTTAGCTAATCTGAATTTCCCCCAATATTCTCAATGTAAATCACCGACGAGATGGAAGTAGTTAAAAACAATCCAGGTCTACTAACAACCTAATTTTAGTAGTTCTACATTTAAAGGAAGGTTATTCTACAACTTTAGATGAAGTTATGTTTTGTAATAAAGGTTCGTACCAGAATCGCCACGATGGTTAATGGTGAATTCAAAATGGAATGCAGCGTGGAAGGTTTTACAAGAGTTGGGTTCCGAAAAAAGTTACGCACGTCGCACAAGTCTAGAACAAGATAGCAAGAGCAATGTAATATCACAAAAGAAATTTATGACTCTGCTTCAAGTATTTCATAAATCATATTTTCAATATCGACTATGCGTTGCAGTGATCATAACTGGGTTTGCATGTTTGATGCATAACATTGTAGGTAAGTGACTTTTTAATAAATTCTTGACTAGTCAAAATCTGTTCGTATTTCAGCAATAGCAAAACCACGAAAGGCAATACAACAGTGTCAGGTTAAATATCAAATGCTGGCTGCTATGGTAAGTATGCTAACGGCATTAAACCAATACAAATATGGACAATTGATTTTTTCCACCCAGATTATAACATTAATATTAACATCAAGTCTGCTAGTAACTTTTCGAAAGAAGTACATATGTTGCACTCTATTCTTTCTACTGGCATGTTGCTTCTCAGCATCTTTCTTAGCTAATTGTAAGCGCTTGTTTACTGTGGCAGAAAGCAGTCAATAGACTGTATTTTTACAGCTAAAAATATGTGGGACATATCATTGATCCTGGCTGAAACACTATCAACGACACTTCAGTCGGTTGTCGAACTTTTCATCTTGGAATTATTTCCAACGACGCATAGAGCAACAGCAAGTGGCTTAAATGCAAGTGTCAATGGAGTTGTCAGCGTGGCGTATCTCTACTTCCAACATCTATCAGTACGTAAAGGAAAAACTGATGCGTGCACGTCTTCCCTTCTAAGGTGCACTAAAATCGTTTCTTCAACCGTCAAGAATCAATCTAGTGAGCAACAGCAACATTTTAGCCGTAACCCTAGAGTGCAGACGTGCAGGCATGATTCTGGTTTTTACTATATTTTAACAGTATGTAAATAATGTATGCATTTAATAGCCCGAAGATACCAACATACACGGTATGCAAGCATTCGTATGCTGTTCTTGCTTTATTTGCACACTTGCCACTCTAATAGCTCCACTAACATACGAGGCATTAACAGACACGAAAGAAGATTTTCTAGCAACGCTAAGTCTCGCTGAGAGGATTTCCTCTTCAAAATGAGAAAGATGTTTATGCATACTTTGATGCAGTATTCATTTGTATGTAATATTTCTGAATAGAAAAAAAATAACTGTGTTAGTAACCATTAATTTTAGAGAATAGAATAGAAACTTATTTTCTATGTGAATTTTCGAAAATATAATTCCGCTGATGTACAGCTAGCATCAGCTTCCAATAAGTAAAAATGAATTTTACTGGCCCTAACTTGTAGTTGTTTGCAGCAACTTTATATTCTATAAATAATCATAACGAAAATGAACAAACTGCGTTCCTCATGGATCTATTACTGGACCAATCATATTCCTTGTTAATAAACTTCACAAATCAGTTTCACTCAGTCACAAAATCCACATATAAAATTGTAACAAAATCTGCATTGAAAATAACAGAATAGTTTTGATACAGCAGTGACTTCATCTTTTATTGTACCAGCAATTTGTATTTTTACAATGAAGTGTGAGCTAAGAAGAAGCAGAAGCAAGTTCATTGCGCCGCTTAACGATTATAAAACTAATTCCCTTTTTTACCTGTTTCTATAACTTTTATTGGAGTGTTTTTGGTGATTAATATTCTATTATACTGACTCGGTCAACCCATAAAAATACGACACATTTGTAATATTCTTCACAAGTCTATTATCATTTGATAATTTCCTTACCACAGGAATTATCTTCGTTGTATTTGTTTTAATATATTCGCAGTCTATTCTGTATTTCCATTATCTCTCTTTTTATTCATATTGGGTACTCCTTTCTCAAGTAATTCCTTTCCACTGTAAATTTTTTTATTCCTTCTGATATATTTCAATTCGTTCTTTTACTTATCTCACATATTTCTCTCCTTCCTATCTTCCATCTTAAATATATGTTCTCTTCGTATGCTCTTCCATCGTCAAACATTGTTGTAGTCGCATGCTTAAATACGTTCTTTTTTGTACATTTTAAAAAATCCATTAAAAATTTTAAACTTTTATTTTTTTATGTATTTGAAGTAGTCTACACAAATTGGAGTATTGCCTTCTAAATACATTTTTTATTTAAAAATAAAACTATAGGTATGATGATTGTGCTCATACTCATACTGATATTGTATTTATTTACCCTCAGTTTGACATGAAGGATCTATCGGGGGCCACAAAGAAAATATGACAAAATGGGAGACCAAAGTAGCCCTTAATGGGACCACGATAATTTTGAAAATAAAATAAAAAATATGTTGCATAGGCACAATACTTCCAGAACAGATTCTTCATAGCGATCATTGGTCAGGTAAACGCAACTCGCCCTAAAATAAAATTATGTTTTCTAGAAGAGATGTATAGGACTAGCGCCTAGATAGCTTATGAATATACTGCTGCTGGATACAGTAATACGCACGACTTTGAGGGGAGGGGGGTTGGTGGCACAGCTCCACCCTCAGAGGAGCTTCGAGAAAAAGATTGAGAACCACCGATAGAATATGGGTCAACTCAAATAGTGATAGGAGTTATTAAACGTATTTTACACATGCATTACTTCACGGATGAAAATAAAATTCCACTGCACAATAACAATTCGTAAACGGAAATTTCAAATTCGTAAACTATGCGACGTCCACATCCCCTGTAAAACTACACTATTCGCTTGACGGTTGCTAGCCTACTATCTCACGCTTTTACCCACGCAAATAAATCCAACAAATTACACTCTCCGCGTGCATACAATTCAGTAGCGGCCTTAGTTTTTAACGTTACCTAATAGCTTGCATTTAATTTACTAAATCCGCAAATGTCACTGCTCATGCGGTCTTTAATCATTTACAGAGACATCTGTGCTTAAGCTAATAGTAGTTAAAAACAAACGGAATACACACCTGCAAGCAGTTTAAGCAAAAAGCCACAAACGAGATGCTATAAGATAATGAAATGGAAGAGCTAAAATTCCCTCAAAGGGTGTCAAATAGGATGTTTTGATTACTCAAGCTACACTACCCCAATGCTATGTAATAAAGACTGCACGGCTAGATTACAGTCGAGACAAAGGGGGTGGGACGATACGCCAAGGGCAAGCCAATTAAATACAAAGCACTATTTGCCTAGAGCGCAACCAGTTCTTAACTCAATCCGCATTAATTCCTTCAGAACTTGAAATAGAAGACTGGAATCGCCGCACTACTTCTTGGGGATAATGTGTGAACCAGCCCTACTTTTGTTGATTCTCGACACGCCACTTCCAACTGCTGTACAATAAATAAGATGGTAATTTTAACGAGCTATCTATTGGATAACTTCAACAAGCAAAATGACATGGACGCAATAATGCTAACCCTGACTCCTCGAGGACGTCATCATGTATACGAGCTATCTAAAGTAATTTTATCCAGCCAATTCCTGAGTATGTAATTATGAAAAATGCAACCACGAAATTCCTCGAAGATGCTAGTGATCTGCCTTAACTAGCTTACAAGGTGTCGGTAGAAGAGCTAAACTTGAAATGCAATGTAGTTAAACTCACTATATATAATTCAAGCAATTACAATACAAACACCTTGAGCTAGTGAGAGGCCGTTCCTAGTTACCTACAAAGATCGCCCTTGCTGCATGCGGCGTTGTTTGCACATCTTGACGATGGGAGTATAAATCTGGCCTTTGAGGAAGTTCTCAGGCAAAGACAATATTGCGTGGGCAGAATCGAAACCAAATTGTTTTGAAACGCGGGCACGCAATGAAGACAACCAGCTGCTATATCCACAAATGTGATTTGAAGAGTAACTCAATTAACAGCACTTGTTACGAGATTCACCCTTTCATATTTGTAATTTTAATGAGCCTTCAGGTTGATCTAACTTTTAGCCGCAGTTGAAGCTTTACTTCACGTTAAAGATGCCCCAATTTTTATGCAGTTATCGAACGCTGCTCCCCGCACCACGCTATAGAACTTGGTCACTCAAATGTCTCGGACTCAATTTTAATCGATCTCGCCAAAAGCGGCCGCAGCCGCGGGGTACGTGGTCGTCTCCCAGTTTGGGCTATGAAATCGTCGGCCCCCCTGGGTGACATGCTAGCACCAACATCTAAAATCGAATGCCGATCGAAACGAAAGGGAACATTTGCAATCTACAGAATTCATTCCCTCGCGCAGGGCGCAACGGTAGAAATAGGTAATTTTCCACAAAGCTATGCAGATGTTAATCGTAAGTAATGTAATCTCCTCCTGTGCGGAGTATATGGGCAAAGAAAGATTCCGACGACGATGCAATTTCTGCGGATTGCACGCATTGCTTTCAACGTGAAGCTTTCTAGCTTAATTAGTGGCCTGCCAAATATCATCTGGCCGCAATCAAAATTACGCTTGCAATTGCATTAAAAATAAATTACCAGAGGCGGATTCGCGGTTAAGTATACGATGAGCTGTTTGCTTTCTGTAATAGTTATTTATGTATTAAGAGCATAATCAATATATTATAGCACTATGGCCCGAGATACAGGTACATGCTACATACAACGCTCTATTTTATTTTGGTTTTTAAAATGGACAAAATTCAAGGATTGAGTATTTTGGCTACAGACTACTGCGTCATCGTTGTCCTGGCGCTGTAAATTTTTGGTGTGCTATTATTTCTATGCAGGTTGTTGGTGTTGCTGTACTACATTATTGGTACTTGCTGTAGTGCTTAACAACCTTATAGACCCTAAGACAATAAAAACCATTTTACCGCCGCTATTCAGGACCAATAAACAAGATTATGGTTCCAAAATAAAATAAAATATATGACCAGTTTGCGTTCAGGACAATAAAGTGAAGTGAAAATTTTATAAATACAATAGACAACAATGTTATCAATATTTATCCTTTTACTACACTAATATGCAAATAAACATGTTGATTAGCTAACATCTTGCATAATCGTTTTATTCTATTCATTGTCTAATTATGTGAATGCAATTTAATGAGGTAAGGTATATGCACCTCAAAACTCAAGTTTTAACCAACTATGACTTATGCAGCAGAAACGTGGAGCTTAAATGAAGGAATAATGGAGAAATTAAGGATTGAGTAAACGTGCTCTTTTGCGTTTTCCTCCTGATGTAGCCCCTTACGAAAGTGGGCGAAAATTTGAGTTCTTCGACCTCAATAATGACATGGTCCAATCCCGGAAGTCGTTTTTTTACATTAATATTTACCGATAAGTAATTAGCAATATCGAGTCAACCGGAATAGTAAATAAAATTAATTAAGTTAAAGTAATGGTGTGAGATACAATTAAACAGGCAAGTACGAAGCAATACACCATTAAGAATAAATTTCGCTGAGCAAAGAAACGAAACATATCAAAATATTACATTAAGTAAATTGAGCACTTCAGCAATCTTCATTATCAACAGCAGCAACGCCTGTATCTGCAACGGCAACTTGCAAATGATAGGAGATAATCGAATTTTCACTGGGTGGCAGATTTTTTGTCTCCAGAACGGATCGAGGTGTATACAAACGAAAACCTTCAACCAATTTACAGAGCTAGGATCTATAAACCGCTAGCCAAACGCAATTATAAACTTACGGTGTAAGTTGGGATCAAATAACAATGCCTACATTTCTGTTCTGTTCTGTTCTGACTGGCATTGTCATACAAATTTAGTTATGACACAAGTTACAGAGAGTTTTTCTCGTACTGGAAATCATGCTTGCAGCAGGCTGAGTAGATAGAGGTTTTTTGGAATGCTACAGAATGCATGCAAGCACTTTGCACTTTGTGCTAAAATGTGAAACATACCTGTCAAACTGGGAAGGTACTTAGGTACGTTGCTATACGTGTTCTAGACCTTAACGGGCAGTCTAGAATTTATGGTGCATTGAAAATAAACGAGTCTATGACCCCACTTCAAATCGACGTAAAATTGGACACATTTAAGCTTCGAAGTGGGCTGAAAACGAATCTGTGGTTACTTTTAACATAGAATATACTAGTTTTATGTAATAATTGTAACCATATTTATACATTTCGTTAGGCTTTTGTTAAAAAAATGGAATTCAGTTGAGATAGCATACAATGTTAGTTGCCAATCAAGTTACTGGATTTTCACGATGGTCTTTTGTTTTTTATCAATTAGTAGAATTAGGAACGAAACCGGAAGTCTTGGGGAATTCAAAATAATAGCGTGTTTCAGACAAGAATTTTGTATTGGCCATTTCACTACGTTATTGTTGATTTGCTTCGATACTTACGTGGTAATAAGAAGAAAGAGAAGAGTAAATGACGTTTTATTTGACACGTTGTGCTAGCTGTTTGCACTTATTTGGTAAAATGGTTGGAAGCTTTTAGCGAACGAGAGGTGATAAGGCCACCATTTTGTGAACTTCATCTGCGCAGCACAGAGACGCCCGATTATAATTTGGAGAAGGGAGTGATTCTTGTGTTGCCTTACTTTTTATGAGCTCGCACAAGAAGTAAATGTTAGTTCTAATACAAGCAAATAAGTTTGGCTAAATGGGAATTGAAAAGTTTTGTTTGTGACGTTTCAACCCCTTTACTAAAGGCGCCAAAAATTATACCTCGAGTTAAGCTCAAAATCGTTCACTCATATATGTTAGATTAGTAAAACTACTGAATAATTATCAAAATAAATATAATGTTTATAGATATGTACATTGAATAATATTAATAGGCGAAGAATTATACATTATTTAATTAGTAAATACTCCTGATGCTGTGTTCGTTTTCTTTACCCGGGCCGCAACCCACGATGCCGGAGCGTAATGCGGGCTCGACGTGCAAGATCCAATAGGACGCCCGCCGATTCCTCCAGAGATGGGTCCCGTAGGTCGTTTGACTTGAGCGGCCAACACGCCCGTTGCTTCTGGGGAAAATGGTTCTAGTAGCTCTCTTGTTTCGCCAAATTTGACCTCCGGCGTTGGATTGTTGACAATGGCCGGCAGCTATAATTTGCCGTAGTAATTAGCAAGTTTAACGTTTACTTGGAGTCGGCTTTAGTTTTAGGATCCTGCAATGAGGTCTGCTGCAATCTTAGACGATCGGAGTTGTATTCCTGGGACGGCCGCGGCTTTAAATCCAGCAGGTAGAAAACCTTCGTTTCTTCGCCGATAAGCGAAGTTTCTGCAGTCGAATGGCGGTAAACTTTCTGTAGGCGGACACGAATGTCAAATTTCTGGACGGCGTTTTCAAGCGGTTGGAGCAGATTCTCCAGGTGAGCTTCTCGTAAAGCGGTCTCTGTGTTGTAGCGTCTCGCTTACAGCAACGGCGATGCAAAATTCTGAGGGCTTTAGCGTTAGCAAAATTAAGTTTTGAAAAATATTGCCTTTCTGGATGCGTTTAGATTTGTGCTCGGGAATTATACTGGTGTAGGTAATTAAAGGCGGTCTATTCGGACAAACAGAGGGAAAGTTACGGCTACGTCGAGCTGACAGTAAGCGCTGTCATCTCAGGTGCCTACTGGATAAGGGTTGAAGATTTATTCCGCGAGACAGTAAGCGCTGCCAGGATGAAATGGGGAGGTAGGCTAAAGGAATTGGTAACAAGACAAGTCAGGTAATCTCAAGATCTTGGAATGGCAATGTCGTCTCCTTTTATACCTTTTTGCGCTATCGGCACGTTTGCCCCCGCTTCAAATGGAAAGGGAACGATGCTATCGGTTCTTCAGCGCCACTTTGCGCAGAGCGGATGGGATTCCCTTTGCCCTTTGAATTGATGTAGCGCGTGATTGCACGATGTATTAAATTTCAATACATTTTATGTATGATAAAAATTCAATACAGGAGCGAGCGTTATATGATAAAGCCACGAAATTAAATTAATGATGTGTGTTGTATTCCATATTTACCCGGAGTTGCGAATAGTATAAAATAAAAATATAATTTTGTATAAATATAAGTTATGTTTTGTATTCAAATAAATAAACTAAAGGTAGGACCATATTAAGTTTTACAAAAATTATTAATTATTATTTTTGAACTCTTCCAATACATGGTTATAGTGATATCATTGCAAGTTTACTCTTGAGGATTGCAAAGGATTAATAAATTTAAATGGTTTATCCTAAAATAAGGGCATTTCGGCAGTTCATAGCAATAATTTGGGCAGCACAAAAGTAGAGGGGCGTTGTTATTCCCCAACGTGCAGAGGTTCATAGCAATATACACTCACATAACTTCGCTGTAATCTGTGTCTATAATAGGTTCATACCTTTTTTGCCTGAGGGTTAGCTTTGCATTTTTGTTATTAAGTTGCACATGAACAGAACGGTAATTTTTATTTTGTTGTATACCTGTATAAGCTCCAACACATTTGCTATTTGACAGAATAGAATCTTGTTGCCAGATGGACTGTTTATTACGATAGTACATGTGGATAAATAGTTAAAATCTAAAATATTGTAAGAGATTCCATGCACTTAATTAAAAATATCTTCAATTGTAGAATTACGGAAACAGTATACATTCATAAAAAATACTAAAGTTCCATTTTCTATTCTGGTTAAATATGGAAACTTTGCATTTGAAGGTGTTTTGTCATATTTTCTACAACTAGATGCATTGGGAAACCATAACCTCAAATGTAAACCAAGTTTAAACTCAACACAGTAATTTTACACAACTAAATTTTTATGTTTTTATTTCCTATTTTAACTCATTTAATAAATTTTTGTCGTATACAATCTGTATTTTCTGACTGGTGGAAAAAAGCCAATGTTATTTCACTCCCAAAGATGGCAGCACGGTCTTCATTAAAGCACTTAGGCCGATTAGCATTTTGCCAGTTTTGTCGAAGGTGGTGGAGAATGCTATCCATACTCAGAGTCGGTGTCATCTTCACGAGTGTAAAATTCTGCCAGAAAAACAGTCAGGTTTTAGGTAGGGATATGGTTGTGCTACTGCACCCGTGGATGTTGTCGATGATACATTAAAAACCACAGATCAAGTACAGCTCACATTACTGGTGATGCTGGACTCCTCAAAGGCTTTCGATAAGCTGGATCATGGCATCGTAGAAGCTATGTTAAATTATGTTTTGAGCACAGTGCTGTTGCCTTTTTCAAAAATTTGTTAAGTGACAGATCCCAGAGAGTTCTATTACCCAACAACATGTCACCATTCTCATAAATATCTATGAGTGTTCCACAAGGGTTCATACAGGGGCCTACACTATTTAGAATGTATACGTCAACATTTTCTGAGAAACTTAAAAATTCTACCGTTCATATGCTGACGATACGCAAATATATATTTCCTTTAATCCAAAAAAAAAAACGAAGCCTGTAAACACTGATTTTGAAAAACTGTAGCAAATATTAAAGCAACGTGGTTTGCAACTTAACCCTAATAGTCGTCTGTTATACTTTTTGGTCCCAATAAAAAACGTCTTCGTTTTATAGATGACATTGTAGTGTTAATAAAATTCAACTAAAGTTACAGGACTCGGTCAAAAATGTAGGACTGTAAACCATTGCGATTTAAGGAACATGTCAGTGTCTTCAGCGTGCATATTGTACGTACACGATTTGTAGCAATAGACATATTTTAACCAAGCAAATGAAGATTCTGCTCTGCAACTCTTTGGTTCTGTCACAATTTAATTATTGTGATGTTGTATACGGTCCATGCTTAGATGTAACGGATAAAAATAGAATTTAAAAAATGCAAAATTCCTGCTTACTCTTAATTTAAGTCCATGACGTTACGTAGCCTAAGATGGCTAATTGTAAGTATTTTTATCTCAATACCCTCCATATTTGCATAGAAAACTAACCTTCGTACAGAAATTCATAACTTGAAACTTCGTTATAGGAGCCTCTTAATGATATCTCTTCATCTAGTTAATTTCTGAAATATGTAAATGGAAATTAAGTTTTAAGTTTAGGTTTCGTTTTTCTTTATGTTCTTCATTTTTTCATCGTTATAGGTTAAGTGGACGAACAGTTTCTGACAATTGTGATCTCAAATTGAACTTTCGCCTATAATTTTATTTCTTTCTTCTGTCATGTATTGAAATAATTGCAATAAAAGCTATATTATTATTACTTACTTAGTCGTTGACCTCTGTTTAATTTTGAATTAAACAGATATAAATTTCAGTCAAAATTTACGAAATATCGTTCACAATTTAAAAGCCAGTTTTTGCTTCATAATTACGCCGGTTTAAAGACCGCAAACTGCAACCAAGCAACTTACGCAAATAAACGACCTATAATCAAGAGTTCAGCGGTCGTACTTGCAAACAAAGCAGGAAGCGATACTGCTTAACCGCTGAGTAGTTATTTTGTAATATTAGACTCGATCTAGTGAACTACACCTTTGTACTTCGATATGTTGTTATTTAGTTAAGCAATTAATTTTTGTATAAATAGACCGTTTATTTTTGTAATAAATCAATCGACATTTACTGTTTGATTCAATTACAGCGATACTACCTTTCCAAGCCTAAAATTTGAAGTGTGAGGCTGCACTTCGGGTAGTTATCTAATTATCATCCCTTTAAGTGCCATTGACTACATTGGCTTAAAACGTAAATGCAGTCTCATTCATGTGCTTAAAAATTAGGAATAAAAAACCAGTGCAACCAACAGAAACCTGATCCAGCCTCCAGGCATTTCTGTTCACCTCAGTTACCGGTTAAGGTGTATTATTATTATTATAATTATTAAATTATTTTAATTTCCATGGCTAAACTTTATGCAAAAAATATATGAATAGAGTATACAGGGTGTGTATCAATTTGTAACGTTAGCTTCCGTGTAAATTATAAACAAACATTAATAATGTATTAAATTCATGCCTCGTCCATTCAAGCGTTATCACGGGTTGCATCTTGCCGACGCTAGAACCAGCGATAACGAACTCGGGCCCGCTCTACGCAATAGACACGAAGAGTCGACCCTCGCGCCGCCCTTCCGCCTAATGATGTCCGAAGTGGCTGCTTTGATAACACGACGCGAGGCACATAAAAGCAGGTTCTGCGACCAGTTGACAAGACTTGAAATCTCTCTTCCCTTTTGACTTGAAATTTATCTCCCCTTAAGTCTACCAGTCCTGATTCTGCCCTGTCCCATCATCTTGAGTCCACGGACTTACCTATATCCCAAACTCCTCTCCTGAAGTCAGATTGAGACGGCGTTTGCTTGCAATACCCGTCCTCTGGCTTATTAACCTGTAAACCTGCCTGGAAGTTAAATTGAGACGGCGTTTGCTTGAAATACCCGTCTCCTAACTTGCTTCCTGAACACTTAAAAACCAGCATTACAATCCGCCCCGTAATAGTCCCAAAACCATTGAATCACAGAATTCCTACAAAGCAAATTACATAGCGGCTTAAATGTGCATTAATCCCTGTAAGTGCAGGCGTACACTTACCGAAAGAACCCTCTGGGACGTGGAGAGGCGTCTTCGTAAAGCCGGAACAGCTAACCCGCCTGCAAAATCCAGAGCCCGGCTAATTGCTTCGAGAGCGGCTGGAGCTCAAAAGCCCGAAACCCGCTGAAATTAATACGAGAAAACGTGGCCAAATCTCGCATTCTCGGCACTTCGACGGACACCCGGCGGACTTCTATTGTAGCAATTGCTTATGTTCATATTAACAGAATTGCCTGAGAGGCTGCTTCAGGATTCCGTTACTTTGCGCTGATTCTATCCGTCAAGCACGTAAACAAGACTGTGTTTACGTTTTAAACCAATGTAGTCAATGGTACTTGAACGGACGACAGTAGAAACACTAACCCCTGGAGCACAGCCTCATGCCCCATAAATATTATGGCTTAGAAGGGGTAGTGAATGAATCAAACATTAAATGCAGATTGTTTTTATTATAAAAATAAACTTGTATTTATATAAAACTAAAACGCTTAACTAAGTAACAATATCAAAGTTCATATGTACAGTTTACTGGTCAAGAGCGTTTAAATTACAAAACAGCAATGTAGCAATTCTGCAGTTTTTATTTCCTGTTAGAGCGAAGGTCGCCCGTTGAACTTGCTACTGTAGGTCGGTATTGTGCATGAAGTGCAGATTTGCATTTTTCCTGGTCTTTAACTCGTCTGATTGCGTAATAACACTGGCTTTTAAATTATGAATAATGTTCCGTAAATGTGGACTGAAATATATACAGGGTGTTTCATTAATAATTGGAAATATTTTAACTGTAGAATCCTGGGCTCAAAATATTAATATTTAACCCAAATCACTTAGATAAAATGTGGCTCCTTACTGAGATATAGGGTGTTTTATTTAAACATTTTAAAATGATTTTTCCCCATTACTTTAAAACTATTTGACGTATCCGTATCATATTTGGCAGGAAGTGTAGACACTGTAAACCATGCTAAATTATGTTAAATAAACGTTTCTGGCTAGTACCAGAGGCGTACGACAGGGGCAAGTGAGTGGTTGACCCTTCCCAAATTCTACGCCACTGGCAGAATTGCCATTTTAGCACAATTTTTCGATTCTGCAATACTTTCTATGTAAATAACATACTCTTCCTTCGTCACGA
Source organism: Agriotes lineatus (assembly GCA_940337035.1). NCBI lineage: Eukaryota > Metazoa > Arthropoda > Insecta > Coleoptera > Elateridae > Agriotes > Agriotes lineatus. The sequence continues at coordinate 40,168,403 of OW679201.1, read as the reverse complement.
TAACGTCATTATTTTTCGAGATATTTGAAGTTAAACATAAAGCTGAACAGTTATTTTGATTTTAATGTGTATTAATTATGTCGGTGTTTTTGTCATAAAATTGCATTTATTACGCAAATGAAACTTTAATCCGTATTAACAAAAACCATAATGTTATTTATTGAAATTTATTGAAACGAATACATAGATACATATCAGGTTTTTATGTTGAATGCATCTATGTATTAGTTTCAAGAAATTTCAATAAACATTATGTTTTTTTGTTAATACGGATTAAAGTTTTATTTGCGTAATAAATGCAATCTTATGACCAAAAGCACCGACATAATTAGTACACATTAAAATCAAAATAACTGTTCAGCTTTATGTTTAACTTCAAATATCTCGAAAAATAGTGACGTTATCGTGACGAAGAATGAGTATGTTATTTACATAAAAAGTATTGGAGAATCGAAAAATTGTGATAAAATGTCAATTCTGCCAGTGGCGTAGAATTTGGGAAGGGTCAACCGCTCACTTGCCCCTGTGGTACGCCTCTGGTACTAGCCAGAAACGTTTATTTAACATAATTTCACATGGTTTACAGTGTCTACACTTCCTGCAGAATATGATAGGGATACGTCAAATAGTTTTAAAGTAATGGGGAAAAATCATTTTAAAATTTTTAAATAAAACACCCTATATCTCAGTAAGGAGCCACATTTTATCTAAGTGATTTGGGTTAAATATTAATATTTTGAGCCCAGGATTCTACAGTTAAAATATTTCCAATTAATAATGAAACACCCTGTATATATATGTTTAATCTAATTTAAACATATTAAATTTAGTAATTATGAGGCAAAGACTGGTGATTGCGGCATTAAAATTTTCTTGCTATTAAATCGGAATTGCATTTTAAAAACGTGCGACTGGATTTCGTAAATTTTAAAAATAAAATTTATGTGTGTTTAAATCAAGTTTAAACAGTAACGTTATTGCACCTGTAGTTCTAGCTCCCGCAACAACAAACAAAATTGGGAATTCGAGATTAGTCAGCCGGGCCATTGGAACTACCAATGCGTTCAGCTGCCGCTAAACCAATGCGTTCCGAAAACCCTCCAAAAAATTCGTTCAACAACCTGTCGAGTACGCCCGCTATACACCAGCGTCAGGGAGGTTGCAGTTTCTCCAGGAAAGAACAAAACGCGACGCCCCAGGCGAAACTGTTATTTTTGTAATATGCAGTTCATTTAACATTAAGCCAATATTTTTTGTACATAGTATCGCTAAACAAAATATATCTATCCATGGTAATTATGTGGTGTATATATTTGAGTTTGAGCAAACCCTGCCTCCGATTGAGCTTAACCCGAGGTATAAATTTTGACGCCCTTAGGGGGTGAAATGTTACAAATTGGCGAAAGAATTACACATGGTGATGTTGGTCATAAAATTCTGAGTCGAAAACCGTAATACTAAAATGTTGGATTGGTCTTAGTGAGCCCTCACGAGCGGTAGATAAAACACAAGTTTTTTCAGGTAAAGTAGCTTTTTTGTTTTAAATGCGTCAAAGTATCATCGAGGAAAGTTGATGAAGATGTAAAATTATGGCTCCATACAAAATTTAAGAAATATCGACTTTTATGAAACAGTGTGTACTAGATTAAGCACTACTTTTGTGATAGTAACACGGTAACATAGCCGATATTTTAGAAATTTTGCATGGGGCCATAATTTTACATTTTGGACAACTTTCTTTGAAAATACTTTAACGTATCTAAAACAGAAAAAGTACTTTACCTGAAAAAACATGTTTTTTACCGCTCGTGAGGGCTCACGAAGACCAATCCAACATATTAGTATTACGACTCATAATTTCATGATTAAATCGCCAATTTATACACACCCTGTATAATTATGTATAGCGTAGATAAGAACAGTTTCCAACTTTATTTTGATTGAACGTTTCTTTATGCAAGATGTCATATACAACTGCATTGGAAAAAAACAGAATAATGAAACTGAGACCTTGCCATAACAAACACACTAAGTAAGTTATTAGGCAAATTTTCCACTATAATGAAATTAATCAATTGCTAAAATAAAAGAACAAACAATATATCAATAAATTACTGCAAGTTTGTCAAACTTCAAAATAATGTCAACCAGTCAGATAAGTCCAAGAAGAAGCACCTTAACAAGTTCGGTAATATTTTGTGTAACATATTACTACATAGTTTTAATGGTATTTTTAAATTTAGGAACCCAAAGGCTCCAAAGCGAGTCGTAATGTGCGATTTAGTATACATATCGATGTGCGAGGCAGTAAGTGTTTTTAATTGTAGAAACTTTTATATTTTAACTGCATAAATTTCAGTGGAAAAAGCGTTGGAGGCATCAGTAGAAGAAATTGGAAAATGTTCTTTATGGTTAGTAATGATGCTAATTTTATGTTCATGGTCTTCGCTCATAATTGCGTTACAAGTAATACGACACAGTAAATAAGTAATTCATAAACTCATGCATGTATTGCCCACTTTCAGAATTCCGTATTTTCCCTGAAGGAAACAATGGAATTTAGATGTTACATTCCAGCATTGCAATATGTAAACTGGACTTTCGAAATGAAGCGAACACTCTCTATGCCACCGTAATTAATATTTTAAAATCTACTTTTTCGTTAAACATTTTATCCCTTATTATTTTTAGGAAACAAGATGTTTATTTTAAATGTAGGATGTATTTGTTTAATTATACTCAGTTATCAACAATACCCTATGAAGAAGCTTTGTCTTACGTTACACAGGAGAGGAGTAGAATCCCTACGAAAATCTGCTCCCATGCCATATCTGACCACGGGTACTTCCACGAGGGCTTCTCTTATGTTAAAAAGGCAAGCATAGTAAGATGAATTGACTGAATTTGAAAAAAATTCTTAGTTGGTCGTTTCAGCTTGGGCTTTGTACAGAAAATTACAGAAAATACTTGTGGATCGTGGGGCTAATCGGCAGACTGTTGACCGATCTTCCTATGGGAATAGCAGCAGACTTGTGGGTATAGTAATATAGGCTGCGTTTAATTCAAATGCGTTTTTGTGTTTAGATATGGTCGCAAACGTACCATTCAAATTGCTACTGCGATTTGTTTCTCTGGGCTGTCTATTACAACATTCGCAACAACGCCTTGGGGGCTTTTTCTGGGTAGAATACTCACTGCTTCGGGAGCCTATTCAAATTGGTTGATTTCCTATCTATACCGTAAGTCGTGCTCATTCAATGTTCGCTGCACGGCCTGCTGAATTGTGTGACAAATGTCACATACAGTGACGTTTGTCAAACAATTCAGCAGGTCGTGGTTCGCTGTATGTAACAAGTTTATTTGCAGTGGCTGAAATATGCTCCAAGTCGACGAGACTAATGATCACACAAGTAAACTTTATGGTTTGGGGTGTTGGCTATTTCATAGTGCCCTTTTTATTGTACAACGTGCAAAGTTGGTCCTACCTGCATGCGTGCATTATGATACTGATTATAGTTAACATTTTCGCTGCATGGTAAGATGAAAACGTTGATTTCCTCCATATTGCATATATGTAGATTTCCTGCAGTTGTTAAACTGCTAAAACTGTAAGTAATTTGAAGCGAACTCGTATAAGAGATCGTAATGGAACATCAATCTTTCAAAATCCCAATTTATCCTATCTATGGATACCTAGGTCACGAGGTTAAGATTAGTAGATATAAACCTACGAAATAGTCAAAAGAATAGGACTAACATAGGCAGCTTTTGGTAATTGAGCTACATATTTGGGTCAAATATTTGTGTATGTCTGAAAAGGAAGGTTTTTAACATGTGAATTCTTCCGGTCTAGACCCATGGGCCAAAAACATTGACATTACCAAAGAATACGAATACCGTTTCCAAGATACAGGAGGTCGCCCAAAGACGCATGCAGCGATCAATGCTGGGTATATCTCTAAGAGATAAGGTACCAAATACCGAAATACGACGCAGAACAGGAGTGGGAGATTCCATCAACAAAAACACCAAACTTAAGTGGAACTGGGCGGGCCACGTTGATCAGACCATAGATGGACCAAAAAACTATTGGAATGGCGACCAAGAGCAGGCGCCTACCGAAGCAGAGGTCGCCCTCCCTCACGATGACGATATACGGACAATTCGGGGAAACTGAATGCAGGCGGCCAAATATCGCAATAATTAAACTACAATACGGGAGGCCTACGTCCAACAGTGGACAAATATATGCTGAATGATGATGAATGAATGCGTCGCGACATCATATACTCTATAGCTTCTAAAGCAACACCAACTAAAACAGTGAGAAAGAGAACGAACTATTTGTGGTTAATATTGACCGCCTTCTCTATTTGTTACCATTATAGTATCAGTGTATTTCAAACCACATTTAGCTGTTTTCCGTTTTTCCTTTTGGTTATTATAAAATGGATGGCAGGGTACAACGGAGGAGAAAAGAAGGAACTGGACCATTTGCTTCTTCGGCCACTGAAAAATTCTACTAAAGATTGTGATTCTGAAAGGAAAACTGGGTCAGTTATAGAGAATTTCACAAAAAGCCATTGTCATTCTTCATTTAATAACAGTTAGCCTACTCTGTGTTAGGAAGATTTAAATTTACCTATAGCAGATACGTTAACAGTGTTTCTATTTTGGGCACTTTTATCAGACAGACATCGTTCATAGTAATTAAAAAAAACTCTTAAATGAAGTTATTATAAAATGTGACTATACAGTACTCTACAAAGCGAAGAATTTGTTTTGTGTCCCATCCAAACTATTTGGGAGACATCGCAGTTTTAGGCAAAATCTTCATGCACATCGTGTAGATTACGGAAAGGGACGTTTAGGCGCGCACCTTTAGGCGCGCATTATTAGGCGCGAGCTTTTAGGCGCGAAGCTTTTAGAGGCGGACGCTATTAGGCGCCTGGACGTTTAGGCGCCGCAACTTTAGGCGCGGGGACAGTTAGGCGCCACATGAAAGAAATTCACATTATTCTTGATTTAAAAATTTTTGTTAGGTAATTATTGCAGTCATTAATGTTGAAGAAAAATTCAAATATTCATAAACAATATATATTCAGCTTTTTACGACCCTTCTTCAGTGTGTTCAGTGTTCAGTGTAAAGGTGTACAAATTTACATATTGAATTTACATTTTATCGATTATGAACAAAAAGTTATTTACATTTTGTATATGGATAGTTTAACGTAGTGAAATTATATGGTGTGTATAATTCCACCACGTTAAACTACCCATATACAAAATGTAAATAACTCATTTTTCATAATCGATACAATGTAAATTAAATATGTAAATTTGTAAAACTTTAACACTGAAGACGGCTCGTAAAAGCGCCAAATACATATAAAGGTTTGAATTTTTCTTCAACATTAATTACTGCAATAATTACCTAACAACAAGTTTTAAAATCAAGAATAATGTGAATTTCTTTCATGTGGTACCTAAGTGTCCCCGCGCCTAAAGTTGCGGCGCCTCAACGTTCAGGCACCTAATAGCGTCTGCGTCTAAAGCGCTCGCGCCTAAAAGTGCGCGCCTAAAAATGCGCGCCTAAAGAATCGCGCCTAAACGTCCTAGACCGTGTAGATTAACGGTTACAATAAGAAAAAATCAAGTATATACGGTTGATCCTGACTGAACTAGAAAAGTCAAGTTGGAAGAATCTACTCCAGAGGGTAATGGCTATAGTGAAATCTGTAGCTATTCCCGTTGTCCAGAATTTCGTAGCGACAATTTTTTTTTCTCTTTAAAACTTCATATTTATCGTTTAGTGTGTCATATTTGGTTGAGAATAATCATTTATAACAACACTTAAATGTCAGCCGCCTTTTATTTCACCACCGTTATTTTGATAACCTAATAACAGTTCGGTTACATGTTGGTCTTTCACCTTCCGTTGACTTTCACTTGATCCACATAAAGGTCCTCTGCACCTTCTTGTCTGTGGGACTGTTCTTCTTTTTCTCTGGCTGTAGATGTTTCCTACTTCTTCTGATCGGTTCATCTTCTGTTTGTACCACATACGATCGACGTTCTTCACTTTGCTTAACGATGGTTCCTTCTTGGCTCTCGTTAGTAATCCACACTCTCGCTCCTTATTTCTTTTGGCGATTTTGCTCGATGTGCAACTGTATTGGGTTTTCTGTTTTTCTTTGACCTCCTCATTGTTGGATGGTCCTGGCTCCTGTTGACCAGTAGTATTTCCCTCAAGTTGCGACCTATTAGATAGATAGATAAATTGTAAAGTGGGATGGGCATACTCCACATTATACAGGCTGAGTTTTTTATCATGTAACAACTTGTAGGCAACCCATTATGCAGAAGCATGCATTATGTATGCTTCTGCATAATGGGTTGCCTACAAGTTGTTACATGATAAAAAACTCAGCCTGTAGATATATATTCCTGTATAACGAGTCTAGGTATTGATCTTCATTTTCTTTAAGATATTTTTCATTAGTTTTGCTGAGCTTTCTGCAAGACCGTTGGATTTAGCGTTTCTAGGGCTAGTAGTAACCCATTTAAATGTTCTTCTATTATCCGTTCTGTTCGTGGTATTCCCCATAGTGCAAACATTTCTTTTGCATCTTCAATAATCCTGAAGTTTAACAAATTCCGGCTTGAACGACTAGATACACCTCTAATTTCAAACAATTCCACTCCGATTGGTTCCCCAGGTAACAATGGAATTTCGAGTGACAGCATCGGTTCCATTACTGACGTTGTGTGTTTCAGACGTATATCACAGTTGTTGATAGTATTTTTGAGTTGATTTTACGTACTCCCTTAAGGATTTAATAACCGGATCTTTCTTTTATGCTCTTGATATTTCTTCATCATCGTATTGCTTTATATAAGCGTCTTCTTTTAACCGTGCTGAGAAACATTTTTTTCCTTCTTCCCGTTATTACATCTTGATATGTGCTTCCCGTTGGAGCACCAAATTGACTGTGCTCTATTCAGAACCACAGACCTAAGAGATAGAATGACAAGGTCAACACATCACCAAGACACACACCTAACACAGCGGTTGCTACGCAAGCATGAAAGGCGAGCTTCGATTCTATAATCCGAAACTGGGCCAAGTTGAGCATTGCACCGCTACATGCTAAAGCACCAGCTTCCACACCGCAAGGTAAAATGAGATTACCAATTATACATACATAATGTGCTTCCCTCTGGCAACGAGGCGCTAATCTTCTTACCAGGTACATGTTCCATTGAAAAGTCAATTTTTATTGATCTCGTGCTGAATCGTTGTAAACGTCCCAGATCCTCAATAAAGGTTTATGGTCTATTCTGAATGAGTTTTCTTTCAATAAGACCTCCTGCTTTAGCTGTTGAAGTTGAAGATTGTTCATGGTTTGCTGTCCACATAAATTTATTTCGTTTACGTACTAACTGATGGATGAGTTCTATCTTGTAAGATGCATTTTGTGCAAACTTGATTAAATAAGTGAACATTACCAAAAATCTCCTACCTTCTGTTTTAATAGTTGACGTTTGATATTACTATTGCCCTGGCATTATCTTTATCGGGATTGATGTTCCTGTTATCAGACTATGTATTAGTACATGTTCTAGACCATTTTTTATCAAACATCTTTCTTAAGATTCGTAGAGATACTTCGGGTAAACTGGATATTCCAAAAGGTAAACGGTTATACGTACCTCCCAAAGGGTGTAATAAAAGTGGTAAGTAACCTAGTTTCCTTTGTCAAAATCCTGAAGAGCAGTCTAGCTTTGAAAATACTTGGATCTCTTGTACGTTCCACATCGTTTCCTCGACTGTTTATACTTGGCATCGTTCCCTAATGACATTTATCTGATTGAGTGTAGTCCATACAGGTTCTGACCTTTCCATTTGGCTTCCATATTGCTACCATGGATGAGCATCAGGGTGTAGCTTCCTCGATTGCTTTGATTACCCTCTTTTCGACCATCCGCTTAATTTCTTTCCTTACCTACTGTTTCTAACAACGGCATGGTATTTTAATAATTCCGGATAATCCTTCATAATTTTTTCTTTGGTTACCACTTTCATTCTCTGGTTTATTTTTCTTGATGAGAGTTAAGCTCCCTGATGCTATTTTTTCCATTTAAAGATTTCCAGCTTCTCTATGGCCGGTAATCCTAATACGTTTTCTGTTGTGTTGACCACGTACATTTTTATTTTCTCTACTTTGCCATTCCATGTAATGGGTACTTTTGCTACTTCTTCCACTTCCAATTCTGTTTTATTGCCGGGCGTGGATTGGTTTTGCGTCTCATCGGCTACATTCAGTATTTTCTTTCTTCTTTATGGGCTTACTTTTCGACTTCCGGTCTTTCTGTTCCTTCTGTGCCCCTTCTGTTCCTTCCCACCATGCTAGTTGCAGTTGAAGCTTTTCCTATTTCTTTGTTCTGTTCTTCACTGTTTCGGCTTGAGTGATTTTGGTTACTGCTTTTTCTAACGTAATATTTTCGTCAAGATGCAGTGCTTTGCTTAGTTTGGGGTTGATAGTTTCCTATATTATCCTGCTCCTTCTTAATTTCTCGTTGAGGCTTCCGTAGCTACATTTTTCCGCACTTCCATTCCTCTTGTTTTAGGTTTTTGTTTTTGTTTCAGTCTCTCAGTGCTTCGTCTCTTCCTTTGTTGTTCATTAATATCCTGAAACCATGTGTTATATTTGATTGGGTATGATCATTTATAGCAACATCTAATTCTCAGACACCTTTTATGTCGTCACCGTCGTCTTGCCTACCTGACCTAGTAACTAACTATATTTCCCCACACTTAGTAATAATATAAACTTATAACGATCGTGGTAAATACAGTCTTCATTGCAGCCGTTAAAATCTAAAAATTTATATAAGTAGGTAGGAGGTACTCCTGCCACAAATGTGGCTATATACTTGCTAGGGAAATATCTCACCCTAAAACTAGAATACGCCAACGTTATAGACACATTTTCGACCCATACAGTATGAAATAAGACACTAAGCCGCGAATAGAATAAAAAATACAGCGTAAAACCGAAAAATACACAAAGCTAATTAAATTGGTAAATAACGAATGCTTGGTTACTAGTTACAAAATTGCAATTAATTTACAATCTACAAGAAGTTCCATAAGGAACGTGATTCAATAAGCGCATAGCTTTTCAATCGCAATGGCGATGGCTCGACTCAGGGTTTACGAAAGGTTGAATAACAAATACCAAGTGGTATGGTTTTTCGAGCGCGCGATGCGCAAAGGGGAGGAACACAATGGACGGCTCCTTTAGCGTAGGTGATTTACGATAGACTGTCGGAAGTAACGTGAAGATATGAGAATTTACTCGAAAAAGACCTATAAAACACTTCCAAAATACCATTAAAGCCTTTTTTAATCAAATAGGTGCAGCAATTCACCAAACCATTGCACTACATCTGTACCTAATTACTGACGTTTTTATGGTAAATTCGTTCACTAAACTAAAAAATACGTCTCACATCATCGAAAGTAAAGTGAAAAACAAAAAATTTCTAAAATTAGTACTGAAAAAATAACTCTATCTTGAGGTTTTCACTTGACACTTTTCAAAAAGAAATGACAAATGTGAATCAAAAATTACAAAAAACTGTACCTATAAGGAGCCTAAAATACGCAACGACATGGAAAGTTGTCGAAAGTAGTGTACAAATAGTAGTCCGGGAGCCAGTGAACTTTTTGTTACGTCATAAGGTAAACGGCTAAATTATACTTTATGAATTAGTTTTTGTGCTAATGTAAACGAAAACTGATTTCTGCAATCCCAAATCCGGGGATAACATTTAGGGTTGTGATGTGAAAGTTGTCGCAATTAACAATTATTTAACGTCATTTTTAAATGCAAAATACAAGTTCCCATCAAAAGTTTGATTAACACAGAGCAATAAAATATGTTTCTGCAATGTGGAATCTGGGGATAACCTTCTGCAAAGAGGGTGAATATGTAGGGTTGAAGCTGTGAAAAATTTTATAAGATAAATGAAAAATTCTTTTTGCATGCACTAGTGCGAACATTAAACATTACAAAAATAATATTCTGCATAACAAACTCCGGGGTGCGCCGTCAAATGCTGGTGCCGAGTCAATTTCACGTTATTATACTCAACAAATCAATGCGATTTGCACAACAATAATTTTTCACAATAAATATACACGAATTTAAGAATGATCAAAGTTCTGTATTTTATGTTTATGAACAAACTTCAGGAATTTTTCGAAATTGTTTTTAATCGCGGGAGATTTAATTTATAAGTAATAAAATTTAACGAAGTGTTCTAATATTTTGCCCTGTCACACAGTTTTGTTTGTGTAGATTAACCGTTCTTGTTTGTTATTCTTAGATATTTCACTGTAAGCCTGGTGACTCGAACCCAAGTTCAGGCTTTGCACTCGCGCGTCATGCCTGTTGAGGCCTAAATCGACGTTTCACCTCTTTCAGCCTGGATTTGTTGTTCGGCTCAGCTATGCGCCGAAACCTTTAGTTATCGCGCCTCCCAGCTGGGCGTACCTTATAAGCCATTCTTACAAGCCAGAATAGATGCCGAATATACCTGTATTTTTGTATGGTGTTTGGTAGGTCACTTGGTGTGGCCAATAGATGTATTAACCGAACAGTCTTATTCTTTGCCTTTTTGTGTCTTGTGCATGTTTGTTTACAGGGGGACTGTGTCACTGTGTTACGACCATTGTAAGGTGAGGCCCGGACGTGGCGGTCGGGCATTCCAGGTAGGTTTTTGTATCTGTCGCTGCACCAGTGTTCCCGAAATAGTTATTTGAGTATTTCTCGCTCCGTTTAAACCTCCAGGTCCGGTTGAACGTGGGTATCTTGAGTTGGATCTGATGGCACCCATTTCTTTAGCAATACCCTGTATATACCTTGACACGCTTGCCCTGCGGTGTACCGTCTTGAACCACGTCCATCTCCCTGAGCGCATTCGAGCCGAAGCCTTTAGCCTGTTTTTAACGATTGTCAGGGTGAGCGTGCCCCATTTCCCGGATTTGTTTAGCATTCGATACTCGCCCATTCGTGAGTGTCGTAAGGTAAATTTGATACTGTAACAGAACATCATAATTTTAATCTCATTTTCTTTTTCGCTAAAAAGTCCTCCGCTTTTTCTCTCCGATTACACAAAAAATCATCTGCTGACAACTAAACTAAAAAATTACAATGAAAAGATTTGTACATTTCATCAAAAAATCTTTCCAGAGATCACAGTCAGGCTGCTGAAACCCAGAGCCGCACTGAAAAACATCTCAATACAACACAGGAGAGTACCACTTCATCGTTAGTTGCTCTAGAAGAAGTTTCTGATCCAATAGAAACAGACATCGAGACGAGCTTTTCGGAAGCATCTACGATTCCTCGATCATGCCTTTTTTGTAGTTTATCTCATAAACGTTCTAAAGGTCGTGTTTATTACATTAATTTGTGGAAATTGTACTATTTTGTGTAAAGAGGTAATGCCGGTAGCACTTGAGAAACACGATAACAACATGCTTGATAAAATTGAGAATAGTAAGAAAAATTCGTGTATATTTATTGTTGTACAAATCGCATTGATTTATTGAATATAATAACGTAAAATTGACTCGGCACGAGCATTTGACGGCGCGCCACAAGTTGATTTTGAGGCGCTTGCAGAAAGTCATGATACCGGAGTTTGTTATGCAGAATATCATTTTTGTAATGTTGAATGTTCGCACTAGTGCATGCTAAAAGAATTTTTCATGTATCTTATAAAATTTTTCACAACTTCAACCCTACATATTCACCCTCTTTGCAGAAGGGGTTATCCCCGGATTCCACATTGCAGAAACATATTTTATTGCTATGTGTTAATTAAACTTTTGATGGCAATTTGTATTTTGCATTTAAAAATGACGTGAAATAGTCGTCAATTACGACAACTTTCACAGCGGAACCCTTAATGTTATCCCCGGATTCGGGATTGCAGAAATCGGTTTTTGTTTACATTAGCACAAAAACTAATTCATGAAGTTTAATTTAGCCGTGAGCCCAATGACGTAATAAAAAAGTTCGCTGGCTCCCGTACTATAGGTAGGAATCGTAAGTAATATTCTGAAGTAATAATGCTGTAGAACACAATTAACGTTTATATGGAACACCATAATGCCAGATTTTTATAAACAACCTATATTTCTGTTCAAAGTCACCATATGTTATATAGGATACTCAAGGGTAATACCACAAGCAGTGGATATATTTTTGACAAATATTTTGTCGTTTCCATGTAAATTATTGCGTTTAAATTTCACGGTACAAAATCAGATTAAAAATGTCACGAGCCGAAGGCGAGTGACATTTAAATGTGATTTTGTTGAGTGAAATTTGCAATAATTTCTATGGAAATGGCAAAATATTTAAAAATATATATATCCACTTCGAGTGGTATTTGGGACGACTATTTAACAATATTAATACATAACGATTCACTTTATTGAAAAATAATATAACAATTAATATAATTATTCATTCTCAATTAAATTCAGCGGACTATTCAACACTATAACATATAAGCCAATCATATTGCAGACATTTGCTGTTTTCAACCAATAACAGCAGTATATCAGTGAATATTGGGCACCATGCAAAATATTCACAAAACAATGTACCTACTCAAAAACTAAACAGCCTTGTTGCTAAATATCGCTTAGCAACGATGTTATGTCCTTAGTGATATCGCCAGGTTACGTAAAACTAAACACTAACAAACTGTGTGAACAAAGTTTGGCTTGCATTAAAAATTTTAAAATGTTGTGTTTTGGAAGTATTCCGCTGAATTTAATTGAGAATGAATTATATTAATTGTTGGATTATTTTTCAATAAAGTTAACCGTTATGTATTAATATTGTTAAATAGTCGTCCCAAATACCACTCGAAGTGGATATACTTTTTTTAAATATTTTGCAATTTTCATAGAAAATATTGCAAATTTCACTCAACAAAATCACATTTAAATGTCACTCGCCTTCGGCTTGTGACATTTTTTATGTGATTTTGTATCGTGAAATTTAAACGCAATAATTTACATGGAAACAGCAAAATATTTGTCAAAAATATAACCACTACTTGTGGTATTACCCTTGAATATTTCCAAAACACAGCATTTTAAAAATTTTAAAACAAGCCACACAGTTTGTTGGGGTTTAGTGTTACGTAACCTAGCGATATCACTAAGGACAGAACATCGTTGCTAAGCAATACTTCGCAACAGCTATTTATTTTTTGAGTACGTACATTGTTTTGTGAATATTTTGCATGGTGCCCAATATTCAGTGATATATTGCTGTTATTGGTTGAAAAGAGCAAATGTCTGCAATGTGATTGGCTTATATGTTATAGCGTTGAATAGTCATAGATAATGTGGCGGTAACTTTGGCGTATATTTCATTAGATATTAAAAGCTAAAATAAGCACGCTTAGTTACTACATTTAACAAAACCAAAAATGCGCACGGCTGGCTTCAGAGGAAAGTGGACGAAGTTTTACTCTAAAAAACGTGGGCGCTTATGTCTAAAAGTCAATTCAGTAGAGATGTACAAGGTGTTTATCATTGTTTCTGGTAGCCACTGAGTTAATTACTTCTGCCTAAAGATGTTGGCGATTCTCCCAACTCATAAGAAGACTTCCAAGGCGTATTAAACATTCTAGAAATATCTGCTATATGATTTTACCTTAGCTGTAACTGTCTGGTGCTTATTTCGCTCATAAACACATTTGCAGGTTCAGTTTACAAAATACAGTTAAACCAAGGCCTCCTATAGTGTACCAGGCCGTCTCATTGCCGAACGCCTGCAAAATAGTGGTCATACGACACCATTGCGCGCCCATTGGAAACAGCGTATTTTCGCACAATAAATGTAATAAACCTGCTTCAAATATTGTAAATATGAATTTTAGTGATTGTAAATCATTTCTATAACTATCATACACCATTATGATCGAAAATTAAAAGCAGGTAATGATTATTTATAAGTATATTTGTAATTCATTTATTCAAAATAAAAGTAGGGAAATTCTGATAATATACATTAACATGCAATTTATAGAAATTGTAGTTAGAATTTCTTAGTTAAATCTTCAAAATAATTTAATTCTCCAATACCCTAATTAGCTTTACCATTAACTGTAGAGATTTAGTTAATGGAAAACGATTATTATCGGAGAATAGAATGGTAAATACCACACTACTATTATAATATAATTTAAATTGTTGCAGTAATATTAACTATCATACACCATTACGATCTAAAATTAGAAGCAGGCGATGTTTTATTAGATATTTATTAGATCGAAAGGATTTGTAAAATAAGTAACAATTATAGGTATTTAAATTACAATTAAAATTACAATACATGTATACAGTTTCAGTAACTATTAATAATTTATAAACTTTATTTATTATAAATGTAATCTATCATTATATATTATAAGGATAATTAAATCATAATATATAATATACCTTATATCTATGTAAACATTAACAGCTTGCAGTTCTCGAAAAACCTTAATTTTGTTATCTTAGGATTTAGATGATTTAGATGCTAATTTTTCTGTTTTTCTTTTAATTGCATCATTAATCATTTTATCATTATTAATTTTAGAATAATTGTTTAAAAGAATATTTGTAAAAGCATTTAAACACAAATCGAATAAATTGTAGAAATTTGTACCACACTGTTCACAACTTTTGTGTGATAAAAATTGTGATATTTTATCAATCGCCAAATGTTTCAAAACAGACTTTTGACACCTAAGTTTTAAAAAGTCAGATTCGTAATCAGGAGATATTAAAGTCTTGAAAAGTTCAAAAACTTGTAGTATCACGTGAACAAACTTTTGAGTCGGATATTTTAAGCCACCCCTGTCCAAAATTTTGAAATATTCGCTATTTTCTGAGTCAACCCAAGAGACTTGCATATCTTTGTCACATATCAAATATTTAATGCAATCGTTACATTTTGTTCTTTTGTGAACTTTATCTGCTAGATAACCGGCGATATAAATTAAAACGCTTATATCTTCCTTTTGTACTTCTGCAACTGTTGTTAGGGCACCTTCAAACTTTTTTTCTATTACATCAATTTCATCAAGAAATGAAAAATCCTCGAAATCGATAAGAAACTCTCTTAATTCAAAGTCACCTTTTTTTTCCGAATTGAGTTTAATTATATTTAAAAATTTTAGTTTTTTTTCGGATTCCAAAATCTGTCTAACGCCTATATGGTAATTACCGCCACTCATTTGTCTGTACTGACCAAATCTGGCTTCTAATGAGTCCGTTTGAAAATTTCCAAGCAAAATGTATTCAAACTGTACATTTTCTAATAAATATTTGCTTAATGAAATTAATGCAGCGGAAGTATGGCTAATTGCCATTTGAGTTTCGTTAGTTAGTTTTCCATTGCGATTTGTTTTTATTTTGTTAGGTACCGCTAACATATTCCAATTATTTAACCACAAGACAAAATCTTCTAAAAATTTTAAATTGATGTTATTTCTTTTTGTTATCGGATTTTGATATAAATCCCGTTTTGAAATGCCTTTAAATTTTGTCTTGCAGTTTACAATTTTCCACCAAGTTGCCATAGTTTCTAGAAATGAAATAGTTCCTTTTAAATCATGTGACAGGTTTAACTGCTTTGAACATTTTAGAGCCGCAATATTCTTTTCGTCAAATAATTTAAGACAGAGACTGACATTTTGGCGTTCTAAAGACGTAGGATTTAAAACCTTTTTTGACAATGCTGGAGCTTTTTTGACGATGTTATTTTGTTCAGAGTAATACAATTTTCTAATGTCAGATACTGAAGCAAGTTGTTCGGTTTCGGTACTTGGGACAAAAGAAGGAATTATAAAAGTTTGATCTGCGTTTTTTTGATTCAACCAATTGTTCCTCACACATTTAAGTAAGTGCACGGTGTCAAATAGAAAATATATTCTAGAATTTAGATTATAGGGATTCGCAATGTGTGGTTGTAATTTTCCTCCACCCATTGTTTCAAATGCTGATCTATTTATTTTATTGTTATCAGATATAACTGTAACAACCTCATAACCGATTTCTGTCAGCGTTTTAATGACAATTCTTAGCAGCTCTGAGAGGTAGTTCGCATTCAGATTTTTTACGGGAAAAAGACCAACAACATCTTTATTTTTTGAAAGTAACGATGTTATCATGAATGTCTGTATAGTAGATGCTTCGCAGTTGTCATTAAAACTCATTCCTTCTATTTTTCCACTTTTATAAGAAATTTCCGATTTT
This sequence comes from Agriotes lineatus, assembly GCA_940337035.1. Classification (NCBI taxonomy): domain Eukaryota; kingdom Metazoa; phylum Arthropoda; class Insecta; order Coleoptera; family Elateridae; genus Agriotes; species Agriotes lineatus. Next base: position 40,152,061 of record OW679201.1, on the reverse strand, counting down.
ACATAAATCTCATCGAGCAAAATGTTAACAAATTTTACTCTTGGTTCTAGCAATTTTCACTTTTCACTAAGATATTTAATGTGTGCATCTGCGATTCCCGACTGTGCAGATCCTAATTTCATCGAAAGTTTACGTAAGTATGATATATGTGGTAATGTTAATACGCAAGTGTTTCTCAAGAACATATAAGCCGCTGGATATGTGAAATACATTGTGCACGCCCAAACTAATGTTTCTGGAGCATATTTTGGAACTCCCAGAAGAGCAAGTTTAGTTTGATCTTTTAAAAATTTTATTTTAGTTTTTAAATTTACAGAAACATCAGCAGTTTCAAATAATTCAATAGTTTTTTGTAAAAGTTGTTCGGCAGAATTTACGTAATTAGTCATTTTTGCTAACGAATCTTCATGGAGGTTGCTTAAATAATCTAATAAATCTTGCAACAAAGAGAAATTCTTTAGGATGCAATCTTTTCCCAAAATGTTCGCTACTGACAAGTCATTAAAATTAATTTTACAGTTTCTTAAATAAACATCGACAGACAAATTTTGCTTGACAATTACAGATATATAAATTTCTGGGCAGCCACTAAAGCCCCTAAAATCTATTTTAATAAAATTAAAGGTATCAGGGTTATTCACTACTACAAAATCATGCAAATTTAAACGTTTTCGATAAGTATCGCGCAATGTTTGAATATTGAATTCAATATCCCGCTGTCTTCTTTCGTCGTCGATTTTTTTCGATCGCGCCGCTACCACCTTTAATCTTCTAGTTGGACTATTTCTTTGAGTAGGCAAACGTTTCGTTAAATATGAAGGTTGATTTTTAAAAATAGTAGGATATGCGTCTTTTGTTAACCTAGGGCGAAGTTTTTTTGAACCTTCAGGTTGATGTAAATTATTAATTTTAATAAACCGTTTATCAAAATGGTTAATGCAAATTACACTAACTTGATTTTGCGGGTTTAAATTTATCTCGACTTATGCAACGGGTCCACATCCGTGCCAAGTCCGCGTTTTTTGGAAAAGAGAATACTGTTATGTAGTGTTCTTTATTATTAATGTAGTTTGATTTGCAACCGGGTACGCAACATCGATGTGGCATCTGTAATAAATCATAAAAATATTTCCATTAGTGTTATTTTTGATTACAGTAATTAATTAGGTTGTAAGACAAGTTAATATATGTCTTGTTTTTCATTAGAAAAGAATATTCAGCTATTTTTTTTTAGAATTTACTATACTAATCGTTGTTGTAAGCTGACTAGTTGAGTCCAAAAGTTTTAGACATAATACAATTGGCATTTGTTATTGTTTAGCTTTTTGTTTTTTCCTTTCATCTATAGGCGATTTTTTATTATTTAAAATTAGTGGCAAAGGCATCATTGAGTTTCACCAACAAATGGAATATAATTTAATATAAAAAAGATTCTTCCAACTCGGTGAAACTCAATGCTGCCTTTTACATGCATTAAAACTTTTACCACTAAAAATAATAAAAAATTGCCTATTGATGAAAGGAAAAAACAAAAAGACAAACAATAACAAATGCCTTTTTTTAATTGTATTATGTCTAAAAAAATTTAACTTGTTCTGAAGAAGCTAAATATATTAGCGTAACGTTAAATGTTGTTTCTATTTCTGGTTAATATGTTAAAATTTGTTTAGACTCGACTAAACAACAACGACTAGTATAGTAAATTCTTAAACAATTAGCTGAAAATTCTCTTCTAATGAAAAACAAGACATATATTGAGTTGTGATTCAATCTAAATTATTTCCATTAGTATTTTTATAATATATTATTCTTGTGATTATTATTACATTTATTTTAATATCATGTTTACATACAAAATTTTGAACGGAACAGAATGCTAAACCAATATCTATTTCTAGGTATTTTAAAGAATCGTTACGTAATGTTTAAATCAGGTTTATACTACAATAATAATAATAATAATATATGTGTATAAAATAGATATCTGTCATTAATACATACCTTGAAGCTTGAAATGACACTTAGATTTTATGAAGTACTGCAAATATACGAAGAGAACAAAACGTTTTTACTCTGCACTTAACTGGTTAGTTCCTTGCACTGAAGAACATTTTAAGCAGTTATCCATTTTATATTGAAAAATGGGTCATAATAAATATGTTTTTCATACTGCTTAAGTACCTTTACTATGACTAATCATGCACTTAATATTACTGCAACAATTTAAATTATATTATAATAGTAGTGTGGTATTTACCATTCTATTCTCCGATAATAATCGTTTTCCATTAACTAAATCTCTACAGTTAATGGTAAAGCTAATTAGGGTATTGGAGAATTAAATTATTTTGAAGATTTAACTAAGAAATTCTAACTACAATTTCTATAAATTGCATGTTAATGTATATTATCAGAATTTCCCTACTTTTATTTTGAATAAATGAATTAGAAATATACTTATAAATAATCATTACCTGCTTTTAATTTTCGATCATAATGGTGTATGATAGTTATAGAAATGATTTACAATCACTAAAATTCATATTTACAATATTTGAAGCAGGTTTATTACATTTATTGTGCGAAAATACGCTATTTCCAATGGGCGCCCAATGGTGTCGTATGACCACTATTTTGCAGGCGTTCGGCAATGAGACGGCCTGGTACACTATAGGAGGCCTTGGTTAAACTCAGTGGAAAATGAATACGCTATATTGAACATACAAAAATACAGGCAAAAAAATCAGAAGGCAGTCGGAGCGGGCCCGCACGCTATTGTTGTGAGAGTGGGTGCCCTAACGGTGACGTCACGGTTATTAGAAAGGCGCTTAGCTTTCCCATAAAGAGAAACGCTCCAAACTTGTGTCCATTGGGCGAATACTGACGAGAACATACACATAAAAATTTCAATTAATACTTCAAAAACGCACAAATATTGTATCTACTGAGGAGGTTATAGACATGCAAAAATCTACGCAATAAACAGGTAATTTTCAGCTTAATGCGATGGGTACAAATACTGATATGAAGACAAGAAAGCACAGCTAATGCCTTTGATGCACAGCTTAAAACGGCAAGGCTTGGAACCCCAAATCCAGGCAGGTAACCGAGGGCTGATAAAATGATGTAACATGGGCACCTGGAATGAGCCAATATGGGCTGCTAAAATGCTGGGCCCACTGGAAGGTAGCGTAGGTCAATGAAAGGTTTGTAAATACATGGTAATGCAAAAAATCAGGTCAGCTTTTTGGAGTCCAACGGTAAATTACCTAACGACAAACGGAACCCCAATGGTTTAAGCTATAGAAGTGCGAATTATTATCCGGTAATAAACTGCAGCGTTTTCACAACGACGATATTACTTCTGAAGCTATGGCGGGCATCACGTAACCTAAACACACGCGCGTTTTGCCTGCGAGTTACCCTTTTTCCGGCAAAACAAAAAAGATTCGCCCAATTCGCGACAACGGCGAGAGCCGGGTGAAAAATTGTCGGTCCACCAGCAGTCTTTTTGCTCGAAGATAAGTTTGGGACTGAAGGGTAAAGAGCTACAAAAACATTTCTATCCACGGTGCGATGTGCGCTTGAAATTGTACGCGAAAGAAAATAACATAACACGTTGGCAAACGCTGAGTGTTTAATATGATTAAATGAAAGCAACGTAGTGTATCTTCAGATACAGCAAAGCAATTAAATGATCTTAAAGATCGTAAAATGTTTTAGCAAACACAAAATTAGTAGCTGGAATACTTACTTTTCTTCGAGTCCACGCTGGCAAACTTTTCATCGCCATTGGATACATAACAACATACTATGTTAATTAAAACTTTGGCTAACACCAAATCATGTGATATTGCATAGGAGTAGATAAAGTATCGTATTACATTCGCGATTATGGCCATTATTCCCTTAGATGACTTGCTCCACTCGCCTTCGGCTTGTGGCTAAAATGCCATCTTCGTGAATATTGGCTGTCATAATCGCTCATATAATAATATACTATTACTTCCATTCGTTTATTTCCTATTAAACAATTTTACTTATCCAACTGCTTCCATTTATTGTTGGTACTCTGCGTATACCTCGCATATTCTCATAACAAAGTTACTATGTGCAGGTACATGCCCGAATCGCCGCGTTGGCTAATAAGCAGAAGAAGATTCAAAACCGCTGCAAACATAATAGCTGATATTGATGCAAGTGCGTTAGACCAGCTGATTGAGCTCTGTGATTTGAACACAACACTGACGATCGGCACGCAACTAAGGTTCATCTTTTCCCCCGGTGCGCTAAGAAAACGTCTGAGAAGGAGCGTTTTCGTATTCGCTGTTGCGGGAGTCCTCTTCTATACAACCAGTATTATTCCGCGACTGCCTTTCGGCTTTTATAGAATTTATTGTTCCAGGAGCAGAACTTGTCCATTTTGGTGTCATACAGATTTATAACTACTTCATCATTTTAGCGTTGATTACGGTAAGATTTTTGGATCGGCATTAACTGAAAATGACTATTGTTTTACAGTTTCTACATCCTTTAACTGTTGTTCCGCTGGTACACTTTATAGGAAGAAAAATTACCCTAACCTTTTTATTTGCCATTCTGAGTATAATATTTTGCACCATAGCAATTGAACAGGCAGGTATGTATAACTGTTTATTTCATGCATCATGTTTATGAAAGTTTAAGACTGACTTAAGTTGCTACATAATAAATAATAAACACTATTTGCAACAAAAGCGAAAGCCGATCACTCGTGTAGCGTTCTCGGGCTAAAACTGACTTCAAACATCATCCAAGGAAAGCCAATTTGTTTACACAAATATATTGACTACAAAACCCAAATAAAATAACAGAAAATAGGATTAAATCGTTAGAGCAACATACGTGCGAGATAGCTTGGGCTACTCGCATGTTGGTTTAAACATATTCATCAAGCAGAGTAAAACAGAACGGTAAAATAACTGTCTTTTAAAAACGCCCAAAGCCGGTACTTATTTAAGACCAACCCTGTTCGTATACGCATGCATTAAACTCGGCACGCTTCGCCATTGTACTCGCACTATTCGTTTATGGGGCACATTCTTCTACACTCGCAAACCCGTATCGCGTTTGAGTTACCTAGAATTTTTGCTTGAAGACTGCTGTGTACCCTTGAATTAGGCATGTCTTGAATTGCCTCACTGGCGCTGGATGGTACGACACGTGGAAAATTATCGCAATCAATGCTAGGAACCCCCGGTTGCTGAAAAGCACCTTAATGACTGGTGACGTCACGTCTCCATAATGGACGCCTCGAATGCACCTTTGAGTGTGTTGCAAATTGGTGTGCTCACCTCGTACACGGGCAATATGCGTTCGCTGTACTCGCAAACGCTGCCTTAATGCACTAAAAACTTAGGGGAAGCAAATTATGTACTGCAGGCTTCACGTTTTTTCTATGACTTTTCGGGGGGTTAAGGTAATTTCGCACTATGCACTTGGAGTCGTTCCTCAGCGTGCGCCCTCAGATCAAGTACGCAAACTACAGGCTTAACTTAAAAATGCCAGAGAAAGATGTTAGAAGTGGAAAGTCCCCTCGTCCTGCGAGCAGGCTTTAAAGTTGCGTTTATTGCTGCACACGCGAAAACAAGTTCCACAATGCGTGCACTGCAATAGGGTCGGCTCCGTGCGCTTTTGATTACATTGAAATACTGGTTCAATCTAATTAACAATAAAAAATATATAGAAATATAAGTTGGATATATCTTTAAATATGAAAATGAACTCTACAAGCAAGGGATACCAAAGGGCCGTTTCAGGAGTCTAAATTATTTTTCCATTGCCTTTTGGTATTGCCTGCGGTGATCTTGTCTCATGTTACCATCGTTTTCGTAATTTGCGTGTAAGATGTAATGTTACACAAAGCTCTAACTTTCTAATTATTTATTATTTTGATAATCGGACACCCAAAAGGGTATCAGGAAAGGGGAGGAAGAAATGCTGTTTTTTAAACATATGTTAATATTGGTCTGATTACACTTGTCTATGTTTTTACAAGAGGGAGGGGGGGGGGGTGTTTCCTTTTCCACACTATGTCAATCAAACATCCTAACATTCTGTTCGCCTTTTCAGATTGTTTTTTGATTTCTTCCTGTAGAATTCTTTGAGTTATTTACTTCGATGCCTAGATTACTGACACGGTGAACTGGTTCTACTATTATATAGTTACAGACAAATTTGTATCTGACAGAGTCTTTTACTACAGTCAGTTTTTTTGTTGTAGAAATTTCCATGTAAATTATTACAGATTTATTGAATTAAAACGAGAGTTGCAAATCGTCGTCATTTTCAGGAGATAAAACTACATAACATAATATTGATATCTATTTATCACCCATCCTAAATCCTCCAGGGAGTCCTTTTATCTCCCTTATCCTTCGTGAAAGGCTAATTCATGGCTTATTTTCCATTAAACTAGTTGTTTATTAACATTTTATGCAAACATTTGTATTATTTCCAACTCTTATCTTTTATTCTTCTAGCTATTATTATAGGCTCAAAGCCTGTTACCAACTACACAGTGTTTAGTTCTATGAGCACTCTTCGGCCGCGGCCTGGGTAGGTAGCTAGCCTAAGCCATTGAATTTAGGGGGAGAATGCCCTTCTACAAGGGTCACGACCGCCAAATGTAGTTGTATGTTGGCCAGAGAATGTAAGATAAAACCAATGTCTGATTACAAGCTCAAATGTTTTACCTCTCGGCTATCCGCTCCCTTTTTCTTTCAAATGTTATTATGGAAATAACAAAAACAGTGAAAAAACGTTGAAATATACCATGGGGGTTCACGCCAAAACCGGAATTTCCTCTGCGAAAGTAAAAATTGATTGGATAGTGTAATTTTTTATTACATGCAATACTGAATGTACTTTAGTCTAAACAAATAATCAAGTACGCTTGTTGTTATAGTAGCCGTTCATTTGTTATTAAACATGGCAGATAACACTGTCAGTTGTACTTTAAAGCAGCGCATTATTATTCAGTTTCTTGTCAATGAAGGCGTTAAACCTGCTGAAATTTTACGCAGACTTAGTGCACAATTTGGTGAAGGTACACTAAAGAAGTCGCAAGTGTTTGAGTGGGCTGCTCGGTTCAAAACTGGCCGCGAAAGTGTAAGTGATGATCCAGGAAGAGGAGGTTCCAATGCAACAAAAGTCGTTTCTGCCGTTATTCAACGTGTTGATGATTTGATTAAGCAGAATCGGCGAATTACTGTTTCGGAAATAGTGAACAGGACTAATTTAAGTACTGGATTAGTAGAAAAAATCATCCATAAACACCTCAACTTTAAAAAAGTGTCAGCTCGATGGGTGCCACATCAACTTTCTGAGGATCAGAAACTGACCAGCTTCCACATTTCGTCTCAGCTACTTAACCGCTTCTACGAGGAAGGGCAGGCATTTTTGGAACGTATTGTTACATGTGATGAAACGTGGGTTCATTACCATACACCTGAGTCCAAGAGGCAAAGCATGCAATGGAAACATTCGGATTCGCCTCCACCGAAAAAAATCAAATTGGTGCCGTCCGTTGGCAAGATGATGGCGTCCGTATTTTGGGACTGCAAAGGTGTTACTGTAGCGTTCTTGACAGAGTTCGTCAAGCAATTCCAAAAAAACGAAGGAGATTGTTATCAAAAGGAGTAATCATTCAACAAGATAATGCCAGGCCACACACGGATAAGATTACCATGGATTTTTTTGAACAAATTTGGTTGGGAAATTCTACCGCATCCTGCTTATAGTCCGGACTTGGCTCCGTCAGATTTTCATTTGTTTGGACCGCTTAAAAATAATCTAGGGGGCAAACGATTTCAAGAAGAAGACGCACTTAAAAAGTGTGTTCTAAATTGGTTTAGACAACTGGAAGAAAGTTTCTATTTTTCAGGATTTCAAGCTTTGGTACAAAGGTAGAATAAATGTGTAGGTCTTAATGGGGAGTATATTGAAAAATAAAACTGGTTTAATCTATATATAGTTTTTAATTACATCCTTAAAAAAAATAAATTCCGGTTTTGACGTGAACCCCCCTCGTATATTAGAATTAAATCTAATAGTAGAAGAAATTACTAATAATAATGATCACTGCCTATCAAGATATAAGCCATAATTAGGTTGTTAAGAAACATTACTAATTGTGCAGATAATGCAATAATATTAGCAAACAATCTAGCTAACCTCCATATTTACCTCTTTTGAAATTATTTTTTGGATTGTTACCATGCTTTCTTGTATAATACTTTTTCAGGTCTTAGTAAGTCGTTTTTGTTTCCCCGGTTCAGAAGAATTTGCCTGACAAACTGTGAAACAATTTTTTGGCTTCGCCTAATTGTTTCGCCAGTTATCCAATTATTTCAGGCGTAACCTGTATAATTTTATTTGAATTATAAATCCTTTGCATTTCAAATTCGTAAATTTTCCAAAGTAGCTTATTTTGTACCTGTATCGAGTTCCTTTCGTTTGCGCGATGCCCTCTCGACCCGCGCTATCTCTTATCAGAGTGCGAGTCTTCTTTTGGGCACGAATTGTTCCTACCTCGCACTTGCTATTTTTGGCCCGCCGTCACCGGCGTGGTTAAATTATGTTTGTTCAAATCAAATTACGTGCGCTCAATTAATATAATGAGCAGTGTATGTTTCCTAGGGCTGATTATGATCAGGTACAATGGCGCTTTTCTGTTTTGTTATTCGCATAGTAATTACATTTTTTATTAGTTATTTATTATCAGTTTCAATCACAAGTTTTTCTCGGAGGCCAAGGCGCTTGCCTTATCGCATTTTCGACACCTGCTGGGTTCGGCGTATTTGCTGCCTTTTTGAGGATGCTTCCGCAGCAATTTTCGGCGCATCCACGTCGATTTCAACGATATGTGTGCAGTTCACGACCACCTTATGTTAAACCGAAAAGTGTAGTTACCCCGGCCGGAGTTTGCTTGTTTGCCGTTTGTGAGCGTTGGAGAAGCGAGGTTAGTTTGTGCTATTCCGGGATTTATCGTATCTTCAATACCTGGATTTTACATTTATACAGTTTAAACCCGTCAATATTTAAAATTTAAATGCATACGTTCCGCAATTATTAATATGTAATGTTCAATTCCATACATGCTCTTGCTTTTACATTTGAATTTTTATGCTTATAGTTAATTATGCTCAGTATTTAAACCTGTAATTTTGATGTGTATTGATCCTCTGTAAAAGGTACAGGGTACGCTTTTCTTATTTTCAATAGCCTAAACAGAAGGATTTATTAAATGACTGTGATAAGCTTATCTCACGAATGATTTGTTGGTAAAGTTATTAAAATAACCCGAAAGGGTTTTTTTGATTTTATGCGTGTCGCAACCTTCAGTTTACGTACACAATTTTGTTATAACATTATTTGCATTTTAATTATTCTGATAATTTACTACTGACACTTCAAGACTTTTTATTGATTATTAATTAAACGCTAGTCACTTGTAGTTTATTTTCTTCTTATTATTTGAAATCTTTTGATTTCTGACGCCCATTTCCTTTCCTTTTTTGAAGACATTCCAGGGCACACAGCTGATGACCTACGATCCAAGGCCGCCGAAATTTGAGTTAGTTAGGGCCATCGCGGTGAGTAAAGGGTTTTCAGAGCTGCCGTGGTGTATAAACTGTAGGGGGGTTGATCTGCGATTTTTACTACCGTTGCTTAATTTTATTAATTAATCGCAGGTCGGCTTCTTTATTGTTTCAACTGGTTCAACCATTTCTCATCAGCCTTCTTTCAAGGTCGCAGTACAAAGTTAATTGTTCTTCACGACACTCGAAATTTTATTATAAAATTCCTACCTTTTTTCAGAAGTCCATCTTCAAAGCAAGCACGTGCTTATTTTCCAGTTTTTGATGATTCGGTAATTCCTTTTCTAGTCTGATTTTCGTAAGTCTTCCATACAATTTAAAAACCAAAGCTAGGTCGCCGATGCCTCTGATTCCGGCACTTTACTGTTACCCTTTCTATAAAAACAGATGTAATAACTGCAATTTTCCATGTCTTAGGTGGAGCATTTGAACTGTAGACTTATTTATTATAATATACGTTATACACCACGCATGTGCTAAACTTGAAGAAATATCACCGATTTTCAGCTAACCAAGAACGCTCAGTGTTATACTTGTTGGTCATTGGTTTTTCTGCAAATGTTGATAACATTATGATTGTCTACTCCATCGAGATGTACCCTGTATTTTGTAATGGAACAATGTTAGGCTTCAGCGCAACCTGTGGCACCCTCCTTTTGATTTTGCAAAAATTTATTGAGAGAGAGGTAACTGGGTGCCGGTATGAATTGAATCAAAAATTACTAATAGTCATTATTTTAGGTGACTCAGGAGTTTGTAAGGTACTTATGGTATACAGTGTTGTGCACAATATCTACAGTAACAGTTTTTTTTCTGCCGGAAACTTCTAACAGGCTGCTCCCCTTGGACGAGTATCAAGCTAAACTTATCCGATTGTCATAGAGCTAAACTGCATTGATTTATACAAAGTATGGTGTGAATAATATTTAATAAAAAGTAGTGCACTGAAGACTTGTGTTCAAATTTTATGCTAAATAATATATAATTTTTGTAGTTTTTATCACTCCTGTGGTTGCTGTGTCTCAGCTAACGCCTCGGTGGCCATTTTTATAGTTGAGAGTTTTTTCACGTCGAAAACGCTAACAATTGGGTTACTAAGTGACAATAGTGGTTACCAATGTTACATATGGTTCCCCAATGTGGAAATGTGAAAATTGTACTCTATACTATATCACGGCAGAGAAAATTCCAAGAAATAGATAGTTTCATTGGGCCAACAGCGTCAAGTATACGGCGCTGTGTTAAAAACATGATGACCAATAGAGTTATGAAAGTAAGTATCACAACCGCAACACAAAGATGAAACAAACAGTGTACAACTTTATTACTGCGAGCCGACTAGAGTATATTAATTAAAAAAAGCTGCAAAATGGAATAAATTAGTCGCACAGAAAAATAATTCAAAAATGTATATACATTCCAAAAATTATATAAAATTTAAGCAACAATCTTTATATTGCAGCGAATGTCTTAACTGTAAAGGCTTTTTTAAATAGAAAATAATAATTAAGGCAAATCACTACAATGCTATTTGTATTTTTATTGTGCAAACTTTGCCTGTCAGTATTTTAGGCTAATCAAAATTAAATATATTTATTATACTTCAGTAAAAATGGTTAACTGCGCCTTTCTATATTATATCGAATTGCAATAATATTTTGGGCTAGTTCCGGCAAAAACACAAAACTACTCTCTCAGGTTGTGTTCAAATCTGAGTTTTATTTGAAATTTTGTTTAGATTATTTGAGTCAGCGTAGCTCATATTCACAATTTATTTTAGTGCAACTGCTCTACTAGATTCGGTTACTCATAACCTCACAAAACTTGACTTTGAACACAGTCGTTAGTGTATATAGCTTGTATTTTAAGATTAAAAAGTGAAAGTTTATGCGAGGAACCATCAGGTAAATTAAATTTAGACTCCCGCCTAGCAACAAATAACTTGCTTTTGTTTAGGTGTGACGTAAAACTACGCCAGCTGCTCTTTTGTCCCACTTCCTGTGATCGCTTTAATTTTCTGGCAAAACCGCAATTTCTACTGACGCCATTCAAATTACTCAAACTGAGACGAATCTGTACGCTTGGAAATACAATGGACCTCTTCCGCAAGGTGTATTCTTGGAGTTTACTAGCTTTGCCGGCTCCAAAACACTCAAAACATGCCAACTTCTACCTTTCACATCTGGCCGATTTTCGCTTCGGAACTGGTGCAAGGTGACGCTGAGGTTCTAACTCGTTTTAAGTCGCTTCCCTGACAGCAAATGTTGTTCCGGGATGCTCGTACACACCTCCCTGGGCTGTTGGAATAGAGAAACCTGGCTTCTGTAGCTCAAATGGTCCGTTGTCGACGGTCGCAAATTCCAGCTGCTCGGTGCCGTCGTCAGCCGAAGTCGGTTTCGTAAACTTATAATTTTTATGTCGTAGAACGTTTTGCAAACACTACCGCAGATGCCTGGTAACTTGTATAATATACTGGTACACTTTTTAGACTTGGCAATATACTTTATTCACATAAAAACAGTAAATTTCGGGAGCAGCACTTTGCACCCAACTTGACAAATTTACAGCAATTTTCTTATTATCTAACAAAACAGCATCGCGTTGCTTAGTAACCGCGATCTGAATTTGTTTAAAGGAAATTAGTTTTAGTTACAATTTTACATCAAGGAATAAAATTTGATAACATGTTTCTTAAATCTAAAATTGTCTTTATTTCTTATACCTAAAAATTGTTCTTTCTCGTCACATAAAACGTTTTTTATAATCACTGCTCTGCTATAATCACTTAGTTTTTACAATGCACTGACACTTGAGTTCAATTTTAAACAAGGTCACTGGATTTTCTTCAATTCAGTTGCCCTCGTTCTCTATTGCTCTTTGCAATTCTTATTTTATCTTGCTTCGATTTCCATCTACCTTTCAGATTGCTTGCTTTTCACTAACCTGTCCGTTTATTACTAACTCTACGCTCATTCATTATGCACATAACCAACCTTTTGTATTATTTAATTTCATTTTGTCCGGCTTCAATTATGCTCTAACCTATTATATTACTTATTTTATATTAGCTATCTTAAATTTTTCTTTTACTCAAACTTCAAATTCAATCCCTCTGAAATCTGCTTTGCTTATGCTTGCCTTTATCCCTCTAATTATGCTTCTTGCATCTCACTTCCAATGCATTTAATAACTTCAGCTACTATTTAAATTGCAATTAAATAAAATATTTTAACTCTGTGCTTTAATTGACTTTGTTCAATATTTCTCACTGCATACAGAGCCAAATTGTGAGCTTAAAACCATCTCAATATAAAATCAATCGCAATTATTAATCTAGTGTGTCTAAAAAACGGGCGAACGGTGCTTTACAAAATGTTGCTAGCGTATGTCTTGCATAATATGTTACATTTAGCTGAGCATCGAACCATGATTACACGTTAAAAGATGGTTTTCTTCATGGTGCATAGAATACAGGTGTAACGTTGCGTAGAATGTAGGCGGACCTCAAATTCAACCAATAAGACATGGACCCACAAATGGCACGATTGGTAGTACTGAAGTGTATCGTTGAAGACGCTGTCAATGTCAAATTCGAGATTAGGTTTTGCGTCAGTTTGTGTCAGACTGACGAAAAATCTAGGACTGACGAAAAATCTAACCTGCTAACCTCGAATTTGACATAGATTGACAGTGCCAGCAACGAAATACCATCGCAGCCATGGTTACACCATGATCGCGGCAATGATGGATTTCCTGTGTAGGCCCATGGGGGATTGGTGGACATCTCCCCTCTACTTTCTGAACGACTGCGCATCTCCGGGAACGTTTCACCTTGTATTCTTTACACCATGGTTTTCTTTTCACTCGGTAAGTAATAATCCCAACCTCACAATAATTGAATTATGACACTTAATCACAAAATGGAGGTTAAACTTGACATCTTCAAGTGCTACAAGCTACGCCTCACAGAACGTAAACGAGATGTTAGTCAAAGCACTCTTAAACCGTTTTTAAACACTCTAGTGCTAGTGCATTTCTTGAGCGGTTAAATAGTTCTTGCACCGGAAGGACAAAGAGACTAAATATAATGAAAGAATTACATTAAACAAAAACCATTTTGGAAATGTTGAGATAATAAAAAATTACAATAAGGGGAAATTTCATTTATTGACAGCTCTACGAACATCTTATTTTACCTATAAGATGTTACAGGCGAATTTATGATTACGACTTACCACTTTACTGTAATTATAAAACAACAAATCGGGAAATATAAGTATCGTTCACCCAAGTGCGTTACGATGTCCTGTAACTAAATTTTTGCCAGCTACACTCGCCAGGACGGGTGTGGTTCACTTCGATATTCGTTAATTAGGGCGACGACCTGTTAAATTGAGTTAAATATTATGAATTGGGCACCAACGGCTTTGAAATGAAGACAAGACAGGGCAGTTCTTTAAAGTCAGAAATGGGAAAAGCCCTCCTGGTTTATCGACAGTGCTAGTGTGCTACGGTCAGCGTCCAGCTACGTCGCACCTACTAACAGGAATGCTGCTTGAAAGGTCCAGGCACTACGAGGTCTCGTACGCTCTGTAACAATCAATCTTTCCATCTCCCTGTATTCCAATACTTATAAACTTAACATAGTATCCGACAAAGACAAAAACTAATCTACGAATTGTTGAACATCTGTGTTTCCTCTTGAAATGTATGAGATCCTAGCATCTATATTAATGGACATATTACTTTTTACATTAATATATATTTTTGTATCTACGCAAAAAGTGCTTGTATAAATATTAGGTACGAATTTAATTGAATAGCCAAGTATTTTGCCCTTTAGTTTAATCGTCCCATCTTTATTTCGATTGCCTAGCCCCGTATAACATGAATAACTCAAATCAGAGTTGGGTTTTAACACTTGAATAAAATAATAATTTGATTAAATTGCTAGTAGTTCCAATGTAAACTTGGTTAAATTATATTCTCGTATAATTCCGAGTGAAACTTTGTTTAGGCTTTGAAATAACCTCAATTACCTTTAATATTGAATAAAACAATTAATTACAATGCTTAAATCAGGTAAGTCGTATCTCATTGTATTATGTGATAAAAATGTTCATATTAGGTACCTGTATATTTGTTCATCACACCAACGTCGCTTCACAAGTTCAGTGGCTTATGTCGATTATGATTTGCCTGCAGAGCAAACAATTCCCGAACTGCAACGACACGGCCTCAAATGTCGTCTATTACGGAGAGCCAGCGGCAATAGTTATTTACTATTATACAAGTTGTGTTTCCCACTAGAGAAAAAGTTTAACCCACGATGCCGTAAGCCGTGTGGGCTAATTTTTTCGTGTGGGTAATAACTCGTAACATTACGAGTGCAGTACAACATTTTATCCACACCTCTCAATAAATTCAGAAGCGTCAAAACCAAAATTGTTGTTTGAAATCATAATACCCATTTGTTTTAACCTTTTCGGTTGCCAGGTGACATTAAAACACAAATGACATTAAACATTATTGCGTGAACCAAAACTCACTAGTTGAGTTATAGAAATAGGTAAAAAGGTCACTTATGCGTAATATTGACACTGCGATTGTTAAAATCGCTATAGTTCTGGGGCGTTTATTAAGTGGTATTGGATAAAAATAGTTCCATCATTTCATCAAGAAAATAATCCATGTTATTTTACTTTCTTAACATCACAAATAATTGATAGCAATATGTTTTTCTAGTGTAACAAATGACACATGACTGAATTGTCTGTGAAATATCCAGCATAATAGGCATTGTGAGAATTCATTTCGTCAGAGTACTATCCAAAATACCTCGATTTAAGCTATCAGTAGTTTAGTACTCTTAATTAATCTCATAAGTGTCTGTTTTATCACCATATCTGTTCATATACCAGACCAAAATTTTGCAGAGCGTCTTATGATGAAATAGTTGTTTCTCACAAATCGTTCATATTCAACAGTAGTTAGTCTAAACTGAATATCGGATACATCCTGTAGATAATGATGGCAGAATTTAGTATACAAAAAGTGGCAGCTTGCAACATTTTTGCATACATTGTAGATGCAAGTTCCAATCTTCACTTTTGTAGGCTTACATGAATTGTTTTATTAAGATCGCCATACGAAAATATTGGATAATTTTGCTGTTGCTCAGTTTTTCTCGAGGTCAATTAATTTCTCAGAGAATTTCCGTACAATAGTACTCTTGATAGGTTCTGCGTTACTTTTCTTATAAAGGATTGTGCTCTTGAGAGTTCTTCAATGGATATATAGTTTAGATAAGACGACATGGCCAAAGTAGGTCAGCTAAAATATGCCCTCTTACATTTTTCGAATAGACATGGTCTGATAAAAATTTTTCATCAATCCGAAATTAGAAAAAGGGTACTTTCCTGTTATTCGGACCCATTTATGAAGCGCTTCTACTTGAATGCGTTTTTGAAACGCTGAAAAAGACGTTTACAACACACACGATTAAGGCTGCAATGGACCTAAACAAGCTAGCATGACAAACAGCATGTTTGAACCGACAATTCCAAAGGACGACTCAGCTGGGTGATCTTGGTATGTTGAAATTTGAATGGGTTCGGATAAAAGGAGATATGTTTAGTTAAGTCACACTCTGCGAAAGTAATGTCGAAATATGTAGAACAGCTTTAGAATGGAATTCTCAAGATAGATGACGAATATTATATTCAAACACAATGTGGATAAGAACAATAAAAAAGAATACAAACAAAACTATGGCGCAAATCCGTCTAATAGCGATTAACAAGAAACAATGAAATAGTCATAATGTTCAAGCATTGATACGGGACGCCAGTGTTAAATAAATAAATAACAAACTATAATAAAAATAGTTAATTACATAACAAGTACCGAAAGTGAGACTTTACAGGATGAGTAGGAAATTATCAGAACGAGCCATAGGCGAGTCCTAAAAGCCTTCAAATCCAGTAAAGACACTTTCCGTACGAACTGCGTACAATATGTTTTGTTTTATCGTGAGACGAGTACTGGAAGCTAAAAGATTATTCATTGCACACGGGTCATTAATTTTTGAGATGTTCCCCATCTTTCTTGACAGACTGTGGTGCTAACTTAACAACCATTAAGTGCCACAGCGCTTGAAAATCGTGAAGCCACTATGCAAGAAGCTTCCAGTAGTAAAAATTTTGAAGTTTTTATGGAATAAGCATCTTGTATTCCTGAGAGCTTTTTACACAAGCTTATTTTTCTAGTACTTGTCCGTAAAGAATTGCTAGTACAGTAAAATGTGTTTACTGTTGATGCCTTGGTTACCATAATATTAATATTATTGTACGATTGAACTAAAAAGTAGATGCTTATTCTTATAATAATCAAGCAAGAAAGAAGTAAGTAACCGCAATCAAGTACATACACTAGCCAAGAAAGGAAAAGAAGAATAAGTTAATAATTTTTGGCCCAGCCATACTTTGATATCCATTTTACATTTTTTATCTTTTTTCTTTGAGCTTTCTTTCTTAATATTTCCTCTCTTTACTCTTGGGGCGTAGAGGTGTTTTGTGAATCATTTTTAATATTTTCCCATTGCCTGTTTCGGGGTACGAGGATACCCCGAAACAGGCTTTCATATCTGTCCATTTGCTCTTGATTTCTACTCTTGTTTGGCTTAGTTTTGATTCACATGTATTCGAACTATTTTGGTTATCCTTCTATTTTACTTAACATTAGTGCTACGTTGAGTCTTCCTCTTATTTCTTCATTTAACTCTACCAAGCTTTGTGACCTCCATTACTCTTCTCAAGTATTTAAAGTATGTAGCTTGGATTTATTTCTTGTGTTTATAACCCAGGATTCCCTTCCACATACTAAAATTGTATATTGTAATAGTTTACTGCTCACAGCAATTCTGATTGCCTAACAGAATGAATAAGGTCAAAAAGAGCACAGAATTAAATATTTTATTTATTGCAAGATAATCAGTATTTTACATTAATAAATGCACTTGATGTGATCAGCAGTAACTAATAATTTGAGGGATAAAAGTTAGCATGATATAAGGGAGGTTTCAGAAGGGCTACGTTCAGAGTTTCAGATATGATAAAGGTTCGGAAGAGCCAAACCAATTTAATTTGTAACTGACGGATTTGAACTTAGTAACGTCAAACATAATGTGAATAAAATGATACAGAATGATATGTTAAGTACAGGAATTGTATGAGCATTATGTATTAAAAGTTTATAAGCCAGCAAACGGCAAGGTAACTGAAAGGTAAACGAAAAACCAGTGCTAGCAAAGCAATACTTGCAATAGAGCAATGGGAAAATGTAAGACAACTGATCGAAAGACAATTAGTGAGATGTTAAAAGAACTCAAGTGTATCAGTGCATTATAAAGTAAAGTGGAAATTAAAAGCAGAGCAAAGTGTGGTGACATTTATCTCAAGAAAAGGACAATTTAGTGAAAATGCATGACATCAAAACTGTAGTCCATAAATTCAAACATGTAATAAAACCTAATTTCTTTTAAACAATTGTAAATCTAGTTGCTTAGTTACGAGACAGTATATTATAGAAGATGAATCAAACAAGCTTATAATTTTTCATCTTTCCAAGTGTATGAGCTCCCAAGATAGTGCAATTAGGCCAGCAAGTTTCCACCTGGTGCGTTGTTGAGTGCGAGCCTACATTGGTGAAGATTTTGGGGTAGTTCCAGACATCGGAAGGCAGATATTTTTATGCTACATAGAGAGGCCTTCAGCTATCCCTGTGTAGAAGAATTAGTGTGCCAACAGCGGAGCACCTCTTCAAAAGGTAGGATTCCATTAAAACTAGGAGCAGCAGCCTCGTAGAAACTGGGGTTCGTCAAGAATAAACCTATGCCGAGAAGTTCAACTTGTTTCCAGAGTCCCAGATCCATCGAGCTTCGAATAATTTAGCTGGCGTCCCTAAACAGTGCGAATTGAAGCGGCAGTTGTAGGTTTGCCGGAAATTGAACAAAATCGAATCACGCTTGGTTTACGCCACACTAGAAACAAAACGAGGTTAGGCATTGCTACGTCACAGAATTAATCGTATTTACCTGATGCATTCTTGCCATTTTGCTGTTTAAAAATCAATTTTACGCTATTTTTGCACTGACGGATCATCTTGTTTACTGCACTAAATTTAGAGGTTATTTAACTGTCAGTTGGGAACAGTACATTTGCCTTAATATCAGAAAGTAATTGTCAAACAACGAATTATTTGTCATACAAAGTTTCCTACTTAATGATATGAACCGTCCCCCTGAGTTAAGAATTGCTTCATGTTCACCGGAGCTAAGCCCTAATTTAGTGTAAATAAATAAAATAAGAAAAGAGCAGTAAACCATTTATTTTTGGTAATTATTATTACATTATTTTACTTTGCCCTGAGTTTGACAGGCAATTCTCAATTGAACCTGTCATTTCATAGAGTGTAGTATCCCTTGCCCTAATTATAAATTTTATAGTTTATTTAAAACCCCATTTTAAGCGAGGGTTTTATTACAATATATCATTTTATATACTGTCAGTTTTGCTTTTTATTTCTAAACTTTTTATTCTATTGTCAATATGTATTTCTATATTTCCTTTACTTTGTATAATAGAGCCCAAACATTTGATTTTTTCTATCTGATCCATTTTTATCATCTATATGTAAGTTTACAGTTTTTCTGCTTTCCTATCGCCACTACTTCGTTTATTTTTAATTTTCTCTTGGCTAGTACTTCCTGTCATCTTTCTGGATTTTCCTTCATATCCTCTTCAATATTTGTAGATATTGCTATATCGTCTGCGAATGAACATTCGCAAACCTTAATTCATGTTCCTGTATCCTAGTTATTCCCTTTGCTTTTCTTCGTGTTTTTTTTTGTTATATCATCCATCGCTATTATAACACCTCTATAATAATGCAGAACACTGCATGCCGTGTTAAACGAGCAAAAGTACCATGGTTGCATTTGCGGTTACTATTTTGGGAGTTTTGTAAACAAACTTCCCATTACTTTTAATAGAGATATTAACACAGAAAACAATTACTCATTATGCCTATTGGTTGTGTTTTTTTTAAACTACGAACACAAGTACATTTCATTTAACAATGAGGATTTATTATTGCCTTGCTGAATGAACCCAAATGCTACGTTTAACGCACCCTTATAAATCGATTTTCCGAGGTCACCGTCCGATGCAATTCGAGTGGCATTCGTGCCAGGAAGATCTGCACGCACCTCACACTAACGCGCGAAATTTTAAATGCGGCGTGCGCAGCGGGCTACAGCTAGTAAATAATAAAGGACTCAGTGTTCCACCTTGTCATACTCCATTTGTTGTTACCAATTCTAGAGAATTTTTATTGTGCGTTTTAACGTAATTCCTTGTTTTTGTGTACATTGCCTTCATTGCTTCTAATAGTTCTCAGTCTTATTCCTCCTTCCTGTAGGCTCTTTCATATTTGACCTCTACATATACCGTCGAAAATCTTCCCCAGAGTTATAAAACAAATGTATCCTTCCTTATTATGGACTGTTGTTTTTTCCATTAACTGTCTTATCGTGAATATGTGCTCTTGTGTACTATGTCCTGTTCTAAATTCGTTTTGCGAGTCGTTTAGGTCTTTCTCCACTATCTTCCTTATCTTCGTCTCTAGAATTCTTTTATATATTTTCCCGCCGGCACACTTAATTGTGATATAAGTACCCCTATAGTTATGGCACTCCTTGTTGTCTTCTTTTTCAAATATACCATGTACTATTACTGTTACTTCCTAGTCTTTGCGCACCTTTTTCTCTCCGAGTCATTCTCCATATTTTAAGTAGTACTGGTCTTCTGATGGTATGTCATCGTGCTGCGCTACTTTTCTAATTTGTAAATTATATATAGCTTCTCTTACTTCTTCTTCTGTTACGTTTTCCGTCTCCGTTTATTCCTGTTTCGTCCTAACATTTCCATTACATACCTGGCTTTTTTCTTCCTGTATTCTCAGTAAATCCTCGTAATATTTCTTCCATCTGTTCATTATTTTCTCTTTTCCTGTATGTATCCATTTTTGGTTTTTATGCGTGTATTTTGCTCGTTATAATTTTCTTTTCTTTCAGCTTTTTAATATTTTAAAGAACAGTTTTCGGTTGCTTCTACTGTCTTCCTCTAAGTTGTTTCTGAACTACCATTTTTCGTTTCGGGGTTTTTGTACTTTTTTTTCGCTATTTTCCTCTGTTTCTTGTATTTTTCATAACTTTCTTCCGTCTTTGGCTATAAATATGTCTTCCATATTTTTTCTTTTTGGTCACTTTCTCTTTCACCTTTTGGTTCCACCATCTTGTTTGTTTTTATGTTCTTTGTTGATTGTAGTTCCACGGGCGCTTTTTGCCGCTGCCTTTATAATTCTTTTAAAGCTTTCTCAAACCATTTATTTATCTTTTATTCTTTTCTTTTCTTTTGTATTCTATACTTATTTCTTCCTGAAAATGTTCTTTTACCAGTTCTTCTTTTAACTTGTATATTTTAATTTTTCCTCTCTTTCACACTTATTCTCACTTCGTACTTTTTCTTTCTTGAATTCTTCCTTTAGTTCTGTAATCAGCATAAAGTGGTCGCTCCCTATTTTCGGGACTCTTCCGACTCTAATGTCTTTTACTCTTCTGAAATTTTTGTGCCATCAGTATGAAGTCTATCACTGATTTCTCCCCGAGATTCTACTACTTTCGTGTATGTGTGTGTCTTAGTGGTTAAATTTTATATTTGCAATCAATGTTATTTATTATGCAGAATTTCATTTGTGTTCTTCCATTATTTCTTTCTTCTTCCTGAAATTTTACCATCATGTTTACACACCCTTCTATCTTATTTTCCGCTCTACCATTAAAATCCCCTAATATAATTATTTCTTCATTTATATGATCTACCACTGCCTGTAGTGCTCCTCAGAATTTGTCTTTATTCTTTTTTACTGTCGTTGTAGTTTGGTCCATATATTACCAACAAGGTGATTTTCCTTGATATTTCTCTTCCGTCTCATTTTGGTTTCCTTTACATTGTTTTATTTTCATTTGGTACTATTATTCCTACCCCACAATACAGCTCCGCTGTACAATAATGTATTTCCTTTTTCTAGTATTTTACTTCCTTGGCTCTTCTTTTTCGTCTCTATTATCGCAAGTAGCTCAACTTTTGCTTTCTCCAGTTCTTTTCCATTCATTTCTCTTATACTTCATGTTCCTATTCTAATCTTGTATTTCCATTCCTGTTGTTTGTGTGTTCCCTCTTCCCTTTAAATTTTAACGTTTTCTGTTTGTTCTCTCTTGCCAATTACTTTTCCCATGTTTTTTATATCAGTATCGTTGTTCAGTTTTTTGTCTGCTCCTATCTTATTATTTCCATGTAATGCTCTTGCCATCTATGTGCCACATTTTTTGCACCCGCTACCAACTCTCATTGTTTATTCCTACACATAATGATTCTTGAGTGGCGTTCGTTTTTACTTTAGTTTATTCGTTTATAGGACATTCTTGTTTTTCCTCTGTTATAACTTTCTTCTATATCCTCAATTTGCTTAAGGTACATGGCTCTTTTCTTCCGTCTATATAATTTCTTCACTTTCCTTCTTTTTTCTTTAAACTGTTCGTCACTGTCCATCGTTTTCTGACTTAGCATCTTCAGTTTTAAATTCTTTAGCTCCTGTAAAGCAATCTCACATTCGTCGTCAAACCATTTATTCCTCGATTCCATTGTTTGACTTCGCTGTAGTACCTTTTCTGCTGTTTGTTTTACTTTATTTTTAAGGTTTTCCCATTCCTCGTCAATATCATTCCCACTTACCAGCCCGGTTAGCTCTTTTTCCATTTCCTTCGTATAACCCGACCTTGTTTTTTCATCCTTTAACCTTTCTACTTGCACATATTTCTTCCTTCTATTGAAGACTGTTGGTTTATGCGCTACGTCCATTCTTATAGTTATTCTGACAAGATAGTGATTTGACGCAATTTCGGCCCCCCTACGACTTTTTATATCCAATACATTTTCGTGTTTTGCTTCTATAAGCAGGTGATCGATTTGATTCACAGTTCTTCCATTAGGGTGTTCCCATGTTCCCTTGTATATGTCCTTGTTCTGCTTGTGGGTGAATATTAACCTTAGATTTCTGGCTGCCGAGAAGTTTACTAGTCGCTGTCGATTCTCGTTTGTGAACTGGTATTTACTGTATTTACCAGCTACTGGAGAGTTTTGCTCCTCCTTTCCAATCTTGGCATTGAGATCCCCCAATATGACCTTGATATCGTACTTGGGCAATTCATCAAACAGTTGTTCTAAGATTCCGTAAAAGGTTCTTTTCTTTCCTTCTCTTTCCTCTTATTCGCAAGTAACTAACCTCTCATTTATTGATTTAAAATTGATCAAGTTATCCATTTGCGATTTCATTACTAGGAAACCCATCCCCAGACGATTCTGTGTAGCTCCTCCATTTAAAAACATATACTGCTCAAGTTCGGTTACCGCTTCCTTCTTCAAGTTTGTTTCCTGTATTGCTAAGATTACGACTTTATAGGCTACCAGTTGTCTCCCTAATTGTTTCAACGCCCCCTCGTAATTTACCCCGTCACATTCCACGTGGCTATATTCCACACTGGTTCCCTAGGCTGTTTTGTCGGTGTCTTTATCTCTTTACCTATTGTTGTATCGCTCTTTGTTCCCTTCCTTTTATCCATTGTCTTTGCCGTGTTCGTCATCATTTTTGTTCCACCCTCAGTAATCAACAGTTTTTTGTTTGCTTCACTATGTCGTTTGAGTTTTCATTCCATATAAATGTCTTATCTGCAATAGCAATTTTCTTATACCCGATTTTTGTTTGAATTCCCTCTCCTTTTTTCTCATACGCAATCTTCTTCAACTCATTTGTATCTTGCGCTCTTTCCAGGTTAAATCGTTTTCCAAATAAATTTTCGTTCCCTTCAGCATGCTTTTGTTTTCCATGATGGTTTGTTGAAATTACTTAGCTCGACTATGGTTATTGGCATACCCCGAGGGTTTCTAACTGTGTAAGCGTTTTTGATTTCGGCCTTCACTTTAATGTTCCTGCAGAAATTGCTTAACTTCGTTCTCTTTATCAACTGTATGCAATGCTAACCCTTTGATCACCACGTTATTTTTCTTTTCATATATTTCCAGTCTTTGCTCGGTTGATAAGATTCTTTTTATTAGCACTTCCCTCTGGTCCCCCCAATCCTTTATCCAAAAGGATACTGCTATTACAGGGAGATAAAAAATAAACACGATCGCGGGAGCCATTGAACTCAATCAAACTTGCTGAATCGGTAGCATGCTTATTGTTGACTTACAACTGTCAAAATTTTTTGAAGTTTAAAATTTATTTTCAACGTCTTGTTTAACTTATCAACATGTTATTTTAATGTTACATATGAATTTAATGTATAAATTTGGTTTAAATTACATATTTGTGTAGCTTATTAGACTGCTAAAGTCACTTCTTCTCTTCTTTATCAGCGTTTATGTACTCCATTTTTGGATATACGCCTCCCCATGGCTTTTCCATGCCGTTCTGTCCGTTGTTAGACTGATCCACTGTATACCGGCAACTTTGTCTATGTCATCCCGCCATCTTGCCCTCGGTCTGCCTCGATTTCTCCTCCCTGTTCGTGGGCGCCATTCCGTTGTTAGTTTGCACCATCTGTTGCCTTCCCGTCGCATAACGTGACCTGCCCAATTCCATTTCAAAGCTGCTGTACGCTTTGCTACGTCGTTCACTTTTGTTCTTGTTCTTATTATTTCATTTGGTACGCGCTCACGTAGTCTGACCCCTAGCATAGAACGTTCCATGGTTCTCTGTGCAACTCTCATTTTTTCGATTAGGGTTTCTTTGAGAGCCCACGTTTCTGCACCGTATGTCATAACAGGTAAGATGCACTGGTTGTATACCTTTGTTTTGAGATGTTGAGGGTATGCAGATTTAAATACTTGTTTCCTTAGTTTGCCATATGCTGCCCAGGCTAGTTTAATCCTTCTGGTAGTTTCGGCAGTTTGTATGTCTTCCTTTAGGGATATCAGCTGCCCCAGATAGATATACTGTTCTAGGACTTCGATGGTATTTTGGTTTATTACGACTGGGATAGCGTCGTCTCTGTTTGCCATTATTTTTGTTTTGGAGGTATTCATTTTCAGGCCCACTCGTATTGTTGTTGACTCGATTTCTTCAATCATTGTCTGTAGTTCTCTCATTGTACTAGCTGCGATTACAATGTCATCTGCAAATCGTAAGTGTGACAAGTAGTTTCCGTTAATGTTTACGCCTTTATTTCGCCAATTTAGAGTTTTAAATACGTCCTCGAGCAAGTTCGTGAATAGTTTTGGGGAGATGGTGTCCCCCTGTCTTATGTCTCTTTTTACTGGTATAGGTTCGGTGCCGTTATAAACTTGGATAACAATTTCAGCGTCTTCGTATAGGTTGCTTATTAGTTGTATATATCTATGATCCACTCTACAACGTTTCAAGGAGTTAATTAATGCCCATTTTTCGACTGTGTCGAAAGCTTTCTCAAAGTCGATAAAAGCTAGATATAATGGCTGGTTGTATTCATAGGTCTTTTCTATAACTTATCTTAGGGTGTGGATGTGTTCTACGGTACTGTATCCAGAGCGAAACGCCGCCTGCTCGGGTGGTTGAAATGCATCGAGTTTTTGGAAAATGCGTGTAGTAATAATTTTGGTTAACAGCTTGTACAGATGAGAGAGTAATGTGATTGGTCGGTAGTTCTTCAGGTCTCTTTTATTTCCGTTTTTAAATATTAAAACTACTTTGGCCGTTTTCCATGTCGCAGGTATGCTTCCTAGTTCAAGGCATTTGTTAAAGAGATTCTTTAGGTGAAGTAGTAGTGTTGTTCCTCCTGTTTTGATTAGTTCTACTACAATGTCATCTTTTCCTGGGGCTTTGTTATTTTTCAACGATTTCAAGGCTGATTTGATTTCGTACATACTTATTTCTGGTATGTCTTCGGTGTGGTGCTTGGTGAGAGGAGCTCTTCTGTCGGTCGGGTTTCTTTGCGGTTCTAATGCTTGGGAGGCGTAAAGAGATTCGTAGAAGCGTTCTATATGTTTTAATATTTCTCTGCGGTCATGTATTATTCTTCCTGTGTCGTCAATTAGAGACACGATTTCTTTTCTTCCTTCCCCGGTTTCCCTTCTGAATATTTTGGGGTCTCTGTTCTGCGTTATAATTTTTTCGATAGTTTTTTCGTTGTATTCCTTTACATCTTTTCTAACTCTGTTTCTAATTTCTTTGTTTATTCGTTTAAGCTGTTCTCTACTCATATGTTTTCTTTCTTCTTTTCTTTGACGGATTAGTTTTCGCGTGTCTTCGGTGAGCTTGTTTTTCCCCTCCTCCTGCTACTGGGATGTGTCTTCATTATATTTTGGACTGTCTCAGTTATTGCTTTAGTGATATGCTTGTTTAGTTCGTTGATGTTTGTGTTATCGTTACGGGGGTTATCTTTTAGTGCTGATTCCAGTTTTTCCTTGTATAATTCTTTATTCAGGTTCTGTGGGTCTATTTTCATGGTTAAATTATTTTGTTTAATAAGTTTCATTCGCTCTAGTTTGGTGTTAATTTTAATTCTGGCTCTTACTAGTCTATGGTCCCTTATGTGTACTTGGTTGAGTACTGTAACATCTTTGACGATCTGTGGGTAATTTACCATTATAAAATCGATTTCGTTTCGTGTTCTTGAATTTGGATGCTTCCACGTCCACTTTCTATGTTATTTTTTGTAAAAGAAAGTATTCATAATTTTTAGATTGTGTTTTCAGCGAAATTTATTAGTGTTTGACCTCTTTCGTTCCGCACTCCTATGCCGTATTTTCCCACACTAGTCTCGTCCTGTTGTTTCTTGCCAGTCTTTGCGTTGAACTCCCCTATAATCATGGTGTAGAACGTTTTGTTGTTATCCATAGCCATTTCAATCTCTTCATAGAGCTGCTCAACTTCGGCGTCGAAATGGTCACTTGTAGGGGCGTCTACTTGTATTATTTTTATTTTCTACTTTTTAGATACCTATTCTTAGTGTTGTGTACATTACTCTCGGGGATATTCCCACTATTTCTTGTATGTTATTACGCCATTTGTTGTTAATTAGCATAGGTACCAACCCCGTTTAGTGTGGCCTCTTCTTCTCCTTTGTAGTAAAATACTTTTCCCGATTTAAGATTTAGTAGTTCCTCACCTTTTCTTTTCACTTCGCTAAGCCCAATAACGTCCACTTGAAGGCTTTTAGCTCTTCTTCCAATTGTATAAGCCTATCTGGCGCTAGGAGAGATGTTGCATTGTAGGTAGCTATGTTTAGGGTAACCGAGGGATCTTTCTGAGTTTTTATCATCGTATGTCTCTTTCTTAAAATTGCTGTCGAATTAGTGCCCTACCCAGAATCCTTAGGGCTGACCATTTTAGTACGGGACTGTGGACGTAGTGTCCTACCCATCTGGGGTACTCTTGTTTTATATTTCGACATTTCATATGGGGGTGTTAGGACGTTATCTCGCCACGCTGTCCTACTGCGGGTTGGTGAGTGGTTAGGAATATGGAAAGAATAAATTAGGGGTGGATGGGATCAGTGATGGGACATGATTCCTCACGGATTATAGGATACGTGTGGAATCAAGAGCTCGCGTAGGCAGGGTCGCTAAGTCCCTGAGGTAAGTCTGTTCTTACCAGGATCGTAAGAAAGTACCTACCCGCTACCATCACCTACCCGCTACCAACTAATAATAGTTAACGGTAGTTCAAACGTAGCTTTATAAAGTGCAATGTAGACAGTGATCATACTTTTCAGTCTCCCGAGATCAATTTTATTTTTATCGCTCTGTACAACTATGCAAACCAATTATTTGACCATACAAAATGTAGCTATTTTTTTATTATTTATTCATAATAGCCATAAGGATTTTCACATTAACACATAAAGCACGTTTTTTTCCTATAAAAATTTTCAAGGTCAAGATAAAATTGGCAAAACTGCTTTTTTTAATTATTAGAAACTTTTTTTCGTCAGGTTTTTCTGTTAAACTAAAATTGTCAGCTTTTCTTTTTTGAAAATAAATACACGTAAAAAACGGAATCTTTTAATATTAAATGTAAAAAAAGTAATTCTGAAGTGTGCAGAGGAACTGTTGGATCTGCAGCCTAACATGCCAGAAGAAGAGGTTTACGAAAGATTACCTAAAAAACAAAACTCCTTTAATGCCAGATTTTAAATTTCCCACCAATTTTTAGTTGTAAAGTTACTAAAACAAATTCTACCAACATATTTTTTTAAAGGAATCCAACTAATGCCAACATAAACCCTAAATTCTTTGACCTTCAAAATTTTTATAGGAAAAAAACGTACTTTAGTAATTAATTTCAGCTTACTTTACTAAATTATTTTTTGAATAACGGTCATTTAAATAATTCCTTAATGAAAGTCAAACTGACAAATACCAGAACTGCAAACATCCAAAATAAAGTAAGAATGTAGCACAGAGAAAATATGGTCAACCAAAGGTTAAACCACGGCCTGCTGAATTGTGTGACAAAAGTCACCGTTTGTCAAACAATTCAGCAGGTCGTGGGTTAAACAATGCGACAGAATTGTATTTGTTTTTAAAATAAAAACTTATCTGTTCCTTAAAACTTTATTCGGCTTGTATTACATATGTGCAAGCATAAATGCGTGGAATAATAGTTATTAACGACATAAGGCCGTTAGTAAGCATCTAACAAATGAGGATAAATTTGTGGCCGCGGCCATCAGGCCGAGGCTACCGAATTTATCCGAGTTAGTTAGATGCGATAACGGCCGTATGTCGTTGAATATTTTTCATAACAAATTGAAATTTTAGAGCAATTTAAATGAAAAAGTTAAATAGTATTAGTAACGGGTGTTAAAAAATTCGTCTTATCAGAATCACCTATGGAAAAAAATTACGTTTGGCTAGGGTTACCAACATTGAGTCGATGCTGGCCCGAAGAAAATACTTTTTGGGGGAGGAAAGTGGGATAAAATTAATAAAAAAGTTCAAGGTGAAATAGTTTTTTACATTATAAAGATATAATTCCTAAAATTGTTTTATATTTTTTAAGTAGCATATAAAATAGGACATTTTATTACCCCTCCGTGGATACACTAATTTGAACAAGACGTCTCGTACGCCTTAGTATTTAAGTAATTATTTGCCCTTTTATCCCTTAGCTAGCTCAGTGAACATGAAACTCTCTTAATATCTGAGTTAGTCGTTTATACCAGATCACTATCTGCCAAAACAGAAATTTGGTTCACCCTTATAGTGTTGGTCGAACTGAAGCTTAACTTTAAACAATGCACAAAAATCAGAATTCTTTACATGATCTATTGACTTCAAAACATATATAAAAACATAAAAACCAAAAAACTCGCATAAAAATACAAAAGAAATAAAAGAAAATAAAATTAAACTCTCAAACAACCTACGTGCGATATAGATTGAGGCTACTCGCAGGTGTGTTGCAAACATACATGAACAACGTAAAACATCACCAAAAATGGCATTCAAATAATTATCTTTTAAAATAACGATAATGTCAAAATTTCCTGAACCGGAACTTATTTGAGTAGCTAAAAACACATTCCTGCGCGTTTGCAAAAGCTTGCAGTTAAACATAACTTTATTAAGCTCTGAAAACAGTTTACCTGAAACTGGCTGTTGCATACCCTTGGAAACGGCACGCCTCCATTGCATCACCCGCTCCTGGCTGACATTATGCTGATAAGTTCTTACATATATTGCAGACCAATCCAATTTGATTATTTTCAATCACGTGAGTCAGTTTGACAAATCAGATCACACTTGAAGTGTGATTTTCAAACACCATGGAAACTACCTAATTAAATTTCAGTAGTATTCTATGACAAGTTGGTGGCACTGTAAATCTAAGTCAAATTCGAGGTTAGCAGGTTAGGTTTTCCATCAGTCTGTGTAAAAACTGACGCATAACCTAACCTGCTAACCTCGAATTTGACATAGACTTACAGTGCCACCAACATATTATCATAAAGAAGTGTCAAATTAATTTGCCAGAAAAATGGCTAATTTATTTAAGAACTTATCCTCCCGAATTCACCGCAGCCAGTGCTAAATCCTTATAATTTTGACAAATAATATCCCTCAAGTGTGTTGCCTTTGAGAAATATTGTTGCCTATTTCTAGGCAAGCACTTTCGGGTTGTTATTTGTCAAAATTATTGCGGGTGATTATCACTGCCCTTGGTAAATTATAGCTGAAAACCACTGATCGTGTGCAGGTCTCGTAAAAACAGTTGAATTGGCGCCTCTCAAAATTAACGCTTCAAATAAGCCATTAAATATAGCACACTGGGTGTACTTACATGCGTTTGCGAAATTTGCAAACGCTGGCTCGCTGCACTTTTATCACCGTTTGCAGCAAAAGTTGGCTGACAGGCTCTTTTAGAGCCGCTTCAAATTATCTTATATCTCCCTGGGCGAATTCACATACTATACTTTCTTCTCAGAAGAAGCTGCCTTTTTTTGTTAAATTTGCATGAGTTGAAAATCCCAGCATCCCACGTACAGCGTGTGTTTCTTGCTGCACTCGCGAAAACCAAAATTCACAATACATGTAAAGCGCAGGGCGGGCTTTGCGAGAATTTGACTACATAAAATACAATATTAAATCTAATAATAGAACATAGGAAATACAACTTGGCTTCTATATTTAAGATGAAAATAAACATTATCGGTAAGGTATCCGCTGGTCCGTTACACATAGCTTAATTCTTTGTAACTCATATGAATTAAAAATCAGAACCATTTTTTACGTTACATAAAAGCAATCTTCAAAATGCATCTTAAAAGTTAAGTAAGCTACTACGAAACTACATTTTGCTGAAAAAAATTTAAAAATTTCTAAACTTATATTTTTTTCCTCTTTGGCCACTTTCTTACCAAGGACTTCTGTTCTGTAGCTTTTAAATAGGAGAAAAAATTTTCGCAATTCATGTATCCACGAACCTTTCCCGAAGAATTTTATTGACAACCCGAAGCCCGAAGAATGATTACCAAACCCGAAGTCTTCGGGTTAAAATGATAGTGTTGGCAACCCCACGTTTGGCAATACTGAAATGTATTTGTTGGTGACACTCTAAGTCTATGTCAAATTCGAGGTTCGCAGGTTAGATTTTGCATTAGTCTGCGTCAAAACTGACACAAAACCTAACTTGCTAACCTCGAATTTGACATACAGTGTCACCAACTATACCTTTCCGTATTGCCAATGTTAAAATATTACTGTTCTGTTATTTCTTAACGATCTAGGCTGTTAATTGTATAACAGCCATGGCTGTTATAGGGAACTTTTCAATCAGGTTGACAGTTCTGTTATTGACAAATAACGAGTAGGTGTTATGAAAAATTAATTTTAATTACAGAAAAATATTGATAAATCAAAAGACTGAATGTAAAGCAGGAATATTTAGGACATTTATATTTTAATTACACAAGAGCTACAAAAGAATAATATTTATATTTTTAATTATACTATATACACATAATCTTAACCATAAAACATTAATACAATCGAAGTGTGTTAGAAAAAATTACAATTGCCTGAAATTGTTAGAAACAATATAAATCCCTTTGCATAGATGAACAACTTTCATATACAAATACTGCACATATTTATGTAACGACTCTTTGTAGATACCTGTTATATCATCAGTTTTTTTAGATAAGTTACCATTGGGTGTATTACTGCATATCTGACTTGCTGAAACTTGCATGTCTTTAGCAATATGTCCTGCTTGCAGCTTTCTATATCACGTTTAAAAACATCAATGGGACTTCCTATAACACCTTATTCACTACCTTTCACATTTTTTTAACTGAGTTTCCTTGTTTTATCAACTGTTTTTGATCGATCCATGTTCTTGGCAGCTGTCAATCTAAATAACCATTTATTATTACGAGCCCACATCATCTCCGCTATTGCAGAATTTGATGATGGCTGCCTTTGCTTTTGGCTTCTCCTCGTCCGGCCCTTGCAAGGTGCATTTGTACTGCACAGTGGACAGGCCTTGTTCTTTGATTATATCAATCTTCAGGCTTGTTTGTTCACATAGTGTCCTCAAGAAGTCATCACCTGCTGCTTCAAAGAGTTTATAAGCAGTAGCAGGCACCAGTATAAAAGAATCCACATTATTTGCTAGCGGAATCATGATGGGAATTATTTTATATGGTAGCGCAACGCTTGCAAGGTTGACTCCATGAGGAGGCTGGCTGGGCTCAACGCCTTGAGCATGTGGGAAATGGAGTAAATTAGCAGGACTTTGATGTTGTAGTGGCATATTCATAAAAGCCGCCTTCTGTTTCCTCCTTTTATGCTTGTTTCTCCCTTTTCGCCCTTTTTTCCCACCACCCAAAGAGGGTTGAACTTCCACTACTCCACTAGTTGCGCAATGCAAATGCTGAATTTCGGTAGCATTGAGGTCAACTTGTTCTGACTCGCCACCAGCCGTGGCCATGTGAGTGATCTCTTGAGGAACTTCTTTATCTGAATAAGTTTGAACAGCACCTAAATTTGCCTGATTATTAGGTATCATAAAATTACTACAGTCGATATCTTCAGAAAAATCATCGCTGTAATTCGTGTGATAAGGTGTCGGGTTGTATTGCCCTACATATGGAAAGTTGTGCCCTTGTGGAGGTTGCTGTTGTACTGCATATGAATTGACTATCTGTAACTCAGGATTTGGCTTCAAACTTTCTTCTTTAGAGCTAATTTCATGAATTGCGTTAGGGGTGGCTTTCTTTGGTTTCAACTGTGAATAATTTTTTTTGAACTGTTCTACGCTGTCAGCAGAGTAGTTGCTTATAATAACTGCGTCGTACAAGCTCTTATGTTGCTTCAGACGCTCCATCCAGCCACGACCAGTGCACACATCATTGCCAAAGCGCAGCATTTTGCTAATCTCCAACTTCTCCTCCAACTTCCCGTCATTACTAAACCTTTGTATCACTTCCACATAATCTATATCAAGTGCAGAATCATAATTAAACACATAATTAAAGGAAAACCCAATAGTGCTGGTCATAATACTGTTGACATTGCTTTCTTGGAGCCATTGCCGTAAAATCTGCATGTGCTTCGGTCCATCCGCCACGTCCAGCCTCCCCAGAATCAATGCATTTAAAACCGAATAATTCCGCTGCACCCGCTTCGCCAAGTCGAACTGTTTGTTAATATTCGTACTTCTTTTCAAGAACCTCTCCATCTTCAGCACAAGCTGGTAACGCAAACCAGCCAAATGCGTCCAGTACTTGTCTGAGCTGTCTATAATTCTCAGATTCTCCCTCAAACTGGTAACGCTGCAGTCACTTTTGAAGGGTACAGTTTTTATGACGTTACGAGCCCCAATTGGGTGTAAGAATCGCTCGACGGCCTCTTGTGCCTCAAGTTTATGCTGATGGGCGGTCCCTGCAAATATGCATGCGTAGCGAAAATCTTTCTTGATCATCTGTTTCTCCACAGTGATCTTCAGCATGGTTTTCTCACCAAGCGCTTGCAGGAAGTCAACTCCATCTTTGGCCATGAGCTTCATAGCAAGATGCTTTTTTAGGACCATGCGGTCGAACGTGTCTAATGGCTTCTTTTTTGAGCCTGGTAACAAGAAATTGGGATTATGGTAGCTAGAAATCAATGGCGAATTTTTATGTGGAGCTCTGTTTGCTTGTGGCGTTGTATTCAAGTGAAGCTGACCCAGTGAAACAGCCGGTTGAGCAGAATTATTTTTATTTTCTGGTACAGTTTTAGTAACTGTGGTTTGAGTTATATTACTGTCACTCTTTCTGCTACCTAGAAAAGTTGCAGCTGTAGGATTGCTTTGTACATTTGAATAACCACTCAGTTGTGCAGCTGATTTCTTAAAGATATGAGCTTTTGGCGTTTTATTCCAGTGAAGCCGAACCAGTGAAACAGCCGGTTGATCCGAATTATTTTGATTTTCTGGTACAGTTTTAGTAACCGTGTTTTGAGTTCCATTACCATCACAGTTTCTGTTTCCTAGAAGAGTTGCAGCTGTAGGGTTGCTTTGTACATTTGAGTAATCACTTAGTTGTGCACCTGATTTCTTAATCATACGGTTCTTCCTGATATTCTCTTCCACCTCTCTTTTAATAGCAAAAATATCTATCTTTAGCCCTTTCTGTGCAGTATCTTTTCCTTTATCATAACAATTCTTATCTCGATGATTATCTTTTTTATCCCTATGAGACTTAGTTACATAACCATCAGTTCTATGAGAAACTTCTTCTCCTTTTTCGCGATTGTCTTTCTTGTTTCTATTATCTTTATCATAATTCTTATCTCGATAATCATCATTTTTGTCCCGAGAAGATTTAGTTACATAATCATTAGTTGTATGAGAAACTTCTTTTTTTTCTAGCTCATATTTATTGTTTCTATTATCTTTATCATAATTTTTATCTCGATGATCATCTTTTTTGTCCCGAGAAGATTTAGTTGCATAATCGTCAGTTGTATTAGAAACTTCTTTTTTTTCTAGCTCATCTTTCTTGTTTCTATTATCTTTATCATAATTTTTATCTCGATGATCATCTTTTTTGTCCCGAGAAGATTTAGTTACATAATCATTAGTTGTATAAGAAACTTCTTTTTTTTCTAGCTCATATTTCTTGTTTCTATTATCTTTATCATAATTTTTATCTCGATGAACATCTTTTTTGTCCCGAGAAGATTTAGTTACATAAGCATCAGTTGTATGAGAAACTTCTTTTTTTCCTAGCTCATCTTTCTTGTTTCTATTATCTTTATCATAATTCTTATCTCGATGATCATCTTTTTTGTCCCGAGAAGATTTAGTTACATAATCATCAGTTGTATGAGAAACTTCTTTTTTTTCTAGCTCATCTTTCTTGTTTCTATTACCTTTATCATAATTCTTATCTCGATGAACATCTTTTTTGTCCCGACGAGATGTAGCTACATAATCATCAGCTGTATGAGAACCTTTTCCTCTTTTTACTAAATCGTCTTTCTTGTTTTTATAATTTTTATCGTGATAATTCTTATCTTGACATTTATTATTTTTATCCCGACGAGATTTAATTACATAATCATCAGCTGTATCAGAAAATTCTTCTTTTTCTAGCTGGTTTTTCTTGTTTCTATTGCTTTTATCGTGATAATTCTTATCTTTTTTGTCCCAACGAGATTTAATTGCGTTATCATCAGTTGTATGGGAGACCTCATTTATTTCTTCTAGCTCCTCTAAGAAAGACCAGATATTTATTTTATTTTCATCGCGATAACTCTTATCTTTTTTGTCCCGAGATTTAATTGCGTTATCACCAGTTGTATGGGAGCCCTCGTTTATTTCTTCTAGCTCCTCTAAGAAAGACCAGGTATTTATATTACTTTTAGCGCGATAAATATTATCTGGATTATTATCTTTTTTGTCCCAACATGACTTAGTTGCATTATCATCAGTTGTATGAGAGACTTCTTTTATTTTTTCTAGCTGCTCTAAGAAAGACAAGGTATTTATATCAAATGTATCATAGCGATTTTTATCGTTTTTATTATGAAGCTTTGCACTTCGTTTGTCGCCAGTTAGATGAGTATCATCACTTTTCTGCCCTGTTAGAGCTAAAGCATTGGCGTCGGATTTCTTCAGTTGAAGCGTCGCGCCAGATGGCAGCTTACTCCGGTAGGGTCGCAATCGATGATCACGTTTGGTATTCTTGCCCTTCTGTGGAGGTTGGCTTAAGCGTTTCTGGATTTCTGATGCCTGAGGAATCGACAGGGTGGATAATGCAGCCCCTCCCGGAACTAATGACACCAAAGCTTCTCTCGTACCCACCGATTCCCCTCTTTTCTCTGGCTGCTTTTTGTTGTCAGCATTATCTTTCATTTGTAACTGCCCTGTTAGCGCTAAAGCATTGGCGTCGGATTTCTTCAGCTGAAGCGTCGCGCCAGATGGCAGCTTGCTCCGGTAGGGTCGCAATTGATGCCCATGTTTGGTATTCTTGCCCTTCTGTGGAGGTTGGCTTAAGGGTTTCTGGATTTCTGATGCCTGAGGAATCGACAGGGTGGATGATAATGCAGCCCCTCCCGGAACTAATGACACCAAAGCTTCTCTCGTACCCACCGATTCCCCTCTTTTCTCTGGCTGCTTTTTGTTGTCAGCATTATCTTTCATTTGTAACTGACTTTTGTTTGGGTAACCATGATTGATATAATCAGTTTTTTCCAAATGCCGATCAGGATTTTTCAATTGAGAGTCAGAATAATAATCACTTTCACCTAATAAAAGACTCCAGTCAAAGTGATAATCTGACTGTTTTGGGTGTTTATGTATTTTATCAGATTCAACATTCTGTTTCTTTGGATGAGGTTCGATTACATGCTCCGAATCTGGAGTAAGATCTCTTTTTCTCAATCCACTTTCAGCTATATTAGCAAATGTTTCTTCAAAGTCAGGTCTTTCTTCCATCTCAGTTTTAACAACTACTAAATCATGACTTTCTTCCAACTCAGTCTTAATGACTACTAAATCATGACTCATATAGGGGGAATCATCTCTACTTCGCAGTTGAGGTTCACGTTCACAATCATGCGTTTTCTTCAATTGATCATTTCTCTTTGCCAGTTCAATATCAACCAGATAATTTTCTTCAGAAGAACTATCATCCTTTCCCGATCGATCTATATCGTCACTTTTGTCAGAATAATAATCACATTTTTTCAAATCACGGTGATCTATTTCTTGAAGGCTAATTTTCGCTAAATTATCATAATCTGATTTAATTCCACCAACATAGTTAAGGCCATCACAGTTAGAACCTGTTTTCAACTTAGATTCAGCTACATTATTGTGATTTCTGCCAGAATGGTAATCTCTGGTTTCCAACTCAGTTTCAGCTTCATAATCCATGTCAAAGAGACTACGCCGGCATTCCAAGCGACCTTCTGTTGATAAACCACTTGCTCGTTCTGCTGCGACATTATTTCTACTATTACAGTCATTTTTATTTTTCCATGGAGATCTGTAACTGCTTTCCTCTTTCTCGTATGTATCACTAGCAGGAACTTCTGCATTTTTCCACTGACACTGAGCTGTGTAACTACTAGATTGCTCCCTCCATGTATAGAGCGTACTATTCTTAGTGGATGCACAACTGATACCACCTACAGATTCATTTATTTTTCCCCACTGACCCTGAGCACTGCGACTACAACTTAGTTCCCCTTCTCGAAAAACGTTGTTTAATGGATGATTGTGAGTTCGTGGACTAGACTTATCTGCTTGTCCCCATATGCATCTACTTGTCTGATTAACCTTGGTTTTGTTGGGAGTTTCAAAGTTGGACACTGGATTTCCATATCTGCTACCGCTGGAGGAAGCATAGGGATCAATGTCATCCCACTGCAAAAGAAAGACTGTTATGTAATGAAATTAAGTTCGAGATGTCCCATTTTCAATTAGATTAAAGGGAAAGCTCTGTTATCATTACAGCTAGAAGAAAATAGTTTTGACATTATGGGATCAACTTTTCGAGGGTAACACGATCGTAGAAACAGAAATAAAATAGCTCTATTGATTTTCGAGTTACAGCGGATTCGACATCAAATCTCATATTTTTCAAAATATAAAAAAAGTCAGAATTCTTAAAGCACTTTTTTACGCAGATTACTATAATTTAATAATAATTGACGTATCATTTGTATTTTTTGAGTTACGACATAAAACGTTTTTTTTAATAGCTTTTTCGAGAAAAACTTAATGGTAAAATCCAAAATTCGCTATCGCCTTTTGGTTTCGAGTTCTAAGCAAAAGTTCGATTTTTCGTTCTATGGCTACATCTCGCTTATTATTGAAAATAGAGAAAAGTAAGAAAAGTTCTTGAGGCACTTGTTTTGATAAGACTGCAGTGGCGTAGTCAATTTTAGCAAAAATTTGTATTTTTATATGGAACGTTGGCTCTGGCATCAAAAGATTTTTTTTTCCCATTCCAATGATATATTGCGATGAACTTGTTATTTATTTTGGATACAAAATTAATATATTTTAAATTAGGGCAAATCACCACACAATTCTCAGGTTAATTTATTATTTTGTGCTTACTTTGCCTGTGAGTAATTTAAGGCTACTTACAATGAAATGTATTGGTTAATGTTCAAATAAATTGGTTGAATGCCCCTTTCTTAATATTTTATTTAACTGCAATATTTTACACTAGCTCACGGCAAAACAAAAAACTCTTTTCTCAGGTAGGATCAGAAATTTACTATATTCAAAATGTATCCTTAATTTTAGGCTATTTGTCTCAAAGTAGCTCATATGCTCGCTTTTAGTAGTAATTTGTAACCTCAATCTGACAGATACAACACATAAAGCTGTTTGAGCAATATGGCGCTTATCTTAACGTTCTAATAGTGAAATTAGGCGAGAAAGCGTCAGGTAAATAATTTGAATTTTCTGTTTAGCAACAAAACCTCGACTTCATTGTTATTAGGATGACGTAGGACCCACGCCAACAAGCAATTGTTTCTAATGCTTGAAAACTTCCGCTAAATCGCAGAATTTAATGACGCCGTCCAATTTGTGAAGTCCACGAAGTATTTGTACTCTTAGAAATGCGCTGGGCTTCCTCAGCAAGGATTATTCTTGTATCGTTTTCCCGACTTCTGACACTTGAATTGCAGTTAGTTCATACCTTGTCAAGATTGCCGCAACTTGGCTCGGAGATGGTCGTAGACGACGCTGCTGAAATTTCTCAGCCTGTAGACGTTTCCCTGGCCGCAAATGTTGATTCGGACGTTCTTGCAGACCCCGCTGGGTTCCGATGCTTAATTGACATGTAGTCGAAGATCGGAAATTTCAGATGCTCGGCTGCCGATCACAATCGGAGGCGATTTTGGGAAAATTTAAATTTATCGACGTGGAATTCGCCACAAACACTAGTACAGCTGCCTGAGCACTTATGTAAATAAACCGCATACTTTTTATTTGAGTACGAACACTTTCATTAGGTAATTATTTTGGAGTACAAATTTTCAACAAGTTTAATCAATTTTATTTCGATTGTTCTCCCTTTTCTTATTAACGACAAAAAAGCACCACGTTGCTATGTTACCGTGGTCGTCTGCTATTAATTAGAAATTAGTTTTGATAACAAATAACTATGAACGGAGTAGAGTTTGAATACATAAATCTTAAATTAACATTTTCTTAAATCTAAATATTGTCTTTTGCTTATGACTAGTATTGCTCCTTCGCGTTACACACACAAACGTTTTATTAAAATCACTGCTCTGCTTTTTGCAATTTGTTTTTTATTACACTGACATTTGAGTTCACCGTTTTTACACGTCACTTGCCTTTCTTCTCTTCCGTTGCCTAATTCTGGATTGCTCTTTGCAATTTTCTATTCCCTTATTTTACTTTCATCTACCTTTCAGATTGCTCGCCTTTTCACTAGCCTTTGCTTTTATTAATAAACTGTGCTCATTTAGTATGCACATAACAAACCTTTTGTGTCAATTAATTTCGTTTGGTCTGGCTTTAAATATGCACAAACCTATAATTTTAATTATATTACTTTATTCAAACTTCAAATTCAAACCCTCTGAGATATGCTTTGCTTTTGCGTGCATTTATCCGACTAATTACTGATTCTCGCATCTTATTACCAATGCATTTAATACTTTTATTATTGTTTAAAATTGCAATTATATAAAATATCTTAACTCTGTGCTTTATTGACTTGGTTAAACGTTTCGCACTGCAAACAGAGCCAAATTGTGGGCTTAACACTATTTCAATATATCATGCAGGGTTGAATTACTTATTTTCACTACATTATAGCAAAAACTTGCAATTTTCAAAGTAGTTTTTAATATTTCACCGTTTTTTAGTAAAAGGCTTGTGTTATTTAGAATATACGTGATTAAACAAAGTAAGTAAAACTTGTTAAATTAGTATGAGTCGATGGTTTGCTAACAAAACCATGCTGCTTCAAATAATTCTGATGCAAAAACTGCTGGTACAAGCTTCCATGAATTAGAAACTCGAATACCTTCGCAAACACAGAAAGAAGTGTAATAGGACGGTAATTACCAATATGATTTAGTTTCCCAGATTTGAAAGTCGGACATATTCTAGCTATTTTCAATTTCTCAGGAAAAATATTAGTTCTTCTTCCTCTCAATATTTTAACCTGTTTTAGCCTGTTAACCTGTTAGCCTGTTTTAACCACAAAGTCGTTCTATGAGCCCTCTTTGCCCTTAGGGCGAGTAAGTGGCTAACCTTGCCCGTCGAAAGTGAGGAAGAGTTTTCTTGTTAGAGGTTAACGACTACCACAGGTGTTAGCCGGGGAGTGTATGATTTTTAAATTTCAAAATCGCCGGGATTCGAACCTGGGCCAGCCGCCTGAGGTGAGCATTTGCTCGCTGGGCCATCCGCTCACAAAAAAAATTAGTTGATATATAGGGTGTTAAGGAAATGAGTGCAAATATTTTAACCAGTGATAGAGCTCACCAAAATGAACAACTTTTCTATTTATCGTTTTTCATTTAATCGCATATTTTTTCAACCATTTATCTCCCCTAAATTTGACGAGCCGCTTCGTAAGCAAATCTAAGTTAAAGGTGAACGACACAAGTGTATTAAAACTGCAAAGTTCTTGCACAAAAAACATTCGGTCAATAACTTACCTACCTCAATTGATAAAGTACGTTGGTGACCAGATGTGAACTAAAGGTTTTATCAGTACCTATGCAGTTTTTGTTGGTTTGCATATCAAAGACTGTTTTTTGTGTTTTGTGCAATTAAATTAAAATAGTATTCTATAGGCGGGTATGCATATTTAGATTAAAATTGTTTTGAATTTTAACTCAGTTTTGATGGCATTTTCGAAAAAATGATAAATGAAGAAGTTCAGTTTAGCGAGTTCTATACGAGTTAAAATATTTGCACTCATTTCCATAACACCCTGTATATAAATTACAAATGTTCATTAAAGATTCAACAAAGAATTCTGCACAACCTCAAAAATGAAATGAAGTATCATGTTGATATATCATATATAAGTTTTGTGTACTATCTAGATGGACTATTCAGTTAAGATAATTGAAAAATTGTTCTGTTTTCATTTCACGTTTTGTACCGATGGGGCCACAATTATATATAACAGCAATAAGATAAGATGAACAAGAAGATAATACGTATTGCTTGAGTAAGAAAGAGATAAACATAGTAGCAAATATTCGAGAAGGCTTGACGCTTATAGTATATTATGATACGAGTTTTATAAGAAGCATTTTGTAGCACGCACGGATTTAGGGTACAACGAGCGAAGCGAGGAGTGCCCTAAAGGAGTAAGTGCTACAAAATGCCTTATAAACGAGGTATCATACAGTATTTTATCTACTTTGCCACTTCTTTTAGCAAAAAAATGAAAATTTTTAGTATTTTTATTATAGCATCGCTTTGTGTCTATTACGATACGCAAACGCGTATCGTAATAGCCTCAGTATGAATGCAAAGTAGATAAATTTAATTATGACATTTGTCAACTAAACATGCCTACTAAAATAATTTTTTCGTATGGCCATCTCTTACTCAAGCATTCTATTTTGTTATTCATGTTATCTCATTGCTGTTATATATAATTATGGCCCCATCCGTATAATCTGAATCTGCAGCATTAAAATTATACATAAAGTTTTGACCCTTGTGATGTTATAACCCTCGGTGCTGCACACCTCGTGCTATAACTATCACGCCGCGGGCCAAAAACGCATGTTTTACGCCCTTAATACATAAATAACTAGTATGCACGAGGCTGTTACGTCGTTTTGAAAAACGTATATATATTTAATATTTGTTAAATAAAATAACTCTTCAATGTAAAACTAATTTGTCCTCCTTGCAACAATTTACAATCTAAAGCAGCGTTTTCCTTCATATTCGCCCATCGCTAACGACTGCAACCGGTTTGTTAACACATCTACAATGCATTTAAGCAGATTTGTTTTCCTACCTGCTACCGAGTCGTTTGTTACCAAAACCCAAACAAAAGTCTAAACGACGAGCATCAACTTGAAGCTTGAAGCTTGTGGTTTGAATGCAAGAAATTTGTTGCTGACTAAAATCCTCTGAATATGACATTTCCTACTGGGTTTCCTGATCTTTTCCTTGA
This sequence comes from Agriotes lineatus, assembly GCA_940337035.1. Lineage (NCBI taxonomy): Eukaryota > Metazoa > Arthropoda > Insecta > Coleoptera > Elateridae > Agriotes > Agriotes lineatus. The sequence continues at coordinate 40,110,127 of OW679201.1, read as the reverse complement.
AGCTTGGTTTTAGTCAATTTAAAAATACAATAGCCAACATCTCAAAAAATCAGTTGACAACTCAGGCAAAAGACAAGTTAAACGAAAATAATAAACCAAATAAAAGGCAAAATAAAGCAAAGAGCAACGGAGAAAATAATACTATGAAAAGAAAAAAAATAAACATAAAAGAAACACAAGGAAAAAACAAAATAAATATATGGAGACTAGGAGTGTGGAACATAGAAGTATACAAGGTAGAGAAATCGAAATAATAAACGAAGACACAAATGTAGACATATTGGTATTAAGTGAAACAAAAAAGAAAGGAAATGGTAAAACACACCTAACAAATGGACATACACTAATATACAGTGGAGTGCAAAGTAACCAGAGAGCAGCAGCAGGAGTAGGGTGTATAGTACATAGAAAATTGGTAGGACAAATCATAAGAGTGGAAAGCAATATCTGAGAGAATCCTACTACTAGAACTAAGAAACGAACAAGGGAAGTACACAACAATAACAATATATGGAACAGACGAAAATGAAAGAGCAAACGAAAAAGATAAATTCTGGGAAGACCTAACAACAATAACAGAAGAAGCTAAAGGAACACCATATCTGGCAGGACACTTCAATAGTAGGCAAGAAAGACAGAATATAAAACAATAATAAGACAACACGGAGAGCAAACACGAAATAACAACGGAAAAAGGCTGCTAGATTTCTGCCAACTTCAAAACTTAATAATAACAAACTCTTTCTACCAGCACAAGGTAATTCACAAATTCCCTAGAGAACAACAAAATAGAGGAGAAAAATCAATAATCGACTATATAATAGTTCAAAAAGAAGAAAGAAAAAACATATTAGACGTAAGAGTGAGAAGAGGAGCGGAAATTTATAGCGACCACTACTTATTGATAGGAAAAATAAAACAGAAATACACAGAAATAGAAAAAACATGACAATAAAAAAATAAAGCTACAAAACAATAACAAAATATAAACTTAGAAATAAAGACATCGCTGCAAAATACTTGCAAACAACGGAAAACAAACTACAGGACAAACTTGATAGTATAAAACAGGCTAATACACAACAAGGATGGAACACATTCAAAGAAATAATTATAGAGATATGCGGAGTATGCAAAGCAGTTAATGGGAAAAAGCAAACAGCCTGGTGGAACAATGAGATTAAGGAAGAAATCAAGAAGAAAGAATGGAAAAAACACGTAACAAACAAAACCCCACAACAGTATGAAACATACAAGAAACAAAGAACAAAAGTAAAGGAGCTAGTGGCAGCAGCAAAAGAAAAATCATCGACAGAGTTCGGAAATAAGATGGAAAATGATAGTAATGGAAATCAGAAATTATTCTATAGGGCACTAAAAACCCTTAGAAAAAAAAACAACGCAAGAAATATACATAAAAATAAAAACCAAGAAATACTAACAAATAAAAAAGATATAATGGAGAGATGGAGAGAATACTTCCAGGAACTACTAGGACAACAAAGACAAAACAATGAAGAGAATACAAATGAAACCGAAACCCAGAGAGAAGAAGAAGAAACTGAAGAAATAAAAATGGACGAACTGAAAAATGTAATTAAAAAACTAAAAAATGGCAAAGCACCAGGAAACGACAGAATTACCACAGAAATGATAAAGAATATGGGAGAGGTGGCAGGAAAACCCTTCTAGAAATTCTAAACAAAGCATGGAGAAACGAAAAAATACCAGAAGAGTGGGCAGTAGCACTAATAAAGTCAATACACAAGAAAAGAGACAAAAAACAATGCAAAAACTATAGATGAATAACACTATTGAACACCATAGTGAAGTTATACGAACAAATTATTAATAACAGATTAAAGATAATCCTAGAACCACAACTAGCAGAACCACAAAGCGGATTCAGACCCGGAAGAAACACCCAATATCATATCTTTACAATAAAACAAATAATAGAGAAAAAACAACCACAAAGTAAAAATATCTACCTAGCTTTCATAGATCTGCAGAAAGCTTTCGATACAGTTCCGAGAGAAAAAGTATGGAAAGGACTTAAGGGAAAAGGGAATAAACAGTAAAATAATAAAAGTGATCCAAGATCTGTATAAAAACAACACAAACTATATAATAAGTAATAACATGAAATCAGAAAGATTTAAAACAGAAATGGGACTATGACAAGGAGGAGGACTAAGTTCAACTTTATTCAATGTGCATTATGGACGGGATTATCAAGAAAAGTGAAAAAAAAAAAATAAACTATTCATCGGACACAGAAACCTGGAAAGAGTGGAAATGGCAGTAGGAGTTTTCGCGGATGACGTAGTGATAACAGCGGGAAGTGAAAAGAAATTACAAGAAAACCTAAACATATGGAAAGAGATACTGGAAGAAAAAGGCATGGAAATAAACATAAACAAAACGAAAATAATGGTAATAGGAGACAAAGATATTAAAACAAATATTGAAATAAGCAATGTCAAGATAGAACAAGTAGAAGAATTCAAATATTTGGGGGTACCTAACATTCGAGAGAACAAAAAAACATGAAGCTGAAATAAATGAAAGAATCGACAAAACAATAAAACTATACTACGTAATGAGCCAAAAATTCGTAAATAAAAAAGAAATAGCTAAACAGACAAAAATAAAAGTAATTAATACAATATGTAGACCATTCCTAACCTATGGATGCGAATCGTGGGTACTCTCAAACAAAATACAAGCAACGGAAATGAAATACCTCACACGAGTAATGGGAGTGACCAGAAAAGTTGGATAAGAAACACTCAAATACGGGAAGAACTAGGAGTACAACCAGTAATGAACTTTATCAAACAGAGACAAATTAGTTGGTGGGGAAACATACAAAGAATGAATAATAACAGACAAGTAAAACTAGTATACGAAGTGAGAACACAGACAAAGAAGAAAAGAGGAAGACCAAGAAAAACATGGAATCAAGACATAAGTAGAATACTCCAAGATAGAGGAAAACATGGGAAGAAGCAAAAAACTTAGCAAAAAACAGATAAGAATGGAAAAAATGTATAGATATGAAATGAAATATAATGTAAATATGTAAAGTAAGATGTATAAAGTGAAATGTAGAACGTAACTAAAATCCTGTGAATATGACATTTCCTACTGAGTATCCTGATCTTTTCCTTGAGGCTTGGTTTTAGTCAATTTAAAAATACAATTCCTGTATTTTGGGTTGTCCGTCTATAAACTGCTATAAAAAAAAATCTGCGAAGACTATTGACGAAGGTTAGCTTAGATAACACCGTCTAATTATGCCTTCTTAGAAATACTAGCTGCAGCAATTTACAAATTCGCAAAGAATTTGAATGGTTCATAATGTTACGTACCTACCTATTTATTGTTTTGTAGAATATTACGTTTTATGTATGGTTTGGAAAGTAATAATCTAGAAAGCAAATAAATATAATTAGAAAAGTACTTATTTAAGTTCTTTGCGGTAAAATATGGTATAAAATCAGTTAAATATATAAAATGAAAATTATCTACTTGTTACTTTTCGATTTCGTCAAACTATTAAGAAAATAAACAGATTACATTTTTATAATTACCTGATTATACACCGATATACGTGTAAAACAAACAACAGAGGGCACGTCTTTGGATACCCGTCAAACTACTTTGCAGGAACAGCCGAGGCAAGAAGAGCAGTCACAGATGCGGCAACAGCAATGGTCCAAGAGGAAGAGGCTCAACAGGGTCTAACAGAAACTAAGAAGACTGGTGTGTTTAGCTCAGACAACATGTGGCAGGCAGGCTGGCCAAGGGACCAGACTGCCAACCCGTATGGCACCTGGCATCCCACGCCCCTCAACCAGCAAACCATCCACTTCCTCTCAAGAGCTGGCCCCCAGGAAGGGGAAAAGGGAGGGCGAGGAGGGTCAGATCAAAAGACACTCTGCCATCGGAAAGACTCAAAAAGCAGAGTGCCGCTTTTCCTTCTACAAAAGGAAAGAGAGTCACTGTAGACAAGATAGCTGTCCAAGAGGGTAAGCGGTAGCTACACTGAGGCCGTTAAACACCTCCGGGTAGCCATCATTGACAGGAAAAACAAATGGGGCAAGCTGCCCAGTGCTCGGACTAAGGTTTTACAAAAGGAGCTAGGGAAGGTTTTTACCTTTGCGTTGGGTAGTTACCTGTTCTTCCTTCCTGAAGACTCAAATGCACCAACCTTCAAGTACTGGCTGTACTCAGTCGAGATCCTATGGATCACCTCTTCAATGGCTACTTAAGTCGGTTGCTAACCTCTCTCCCTTTGTGGGAAGCATTATGAATTCCGTGTAAACCAGAAGACATGCATGTCATCCAAAAGCACCTAAGAGTGCAGAATCCCTGGACAATGACTCAAAATTGTGTGTATTTCATGTCACTAATGAACAACCTCGAAGAAGGCTAATCGTTGTTGGCGTGGGTGAACATGCAATAGACACCATTAAAAAAGGATCTAAATTCAGTAGTCTACTGGAAAGTCGGCAGATTCTGAAGGGACAAAACAGCTGCAGCAGCCACAGCAACAGCTCCAAGAACAACAGCAACAGCAGCTACCGCAAAAGCAGCTGCCATTATAACAGCAACTACCAAATAACAGCAGCCACTACAACAGCAACTGTCACAGCAACAGCCCCAACAAATGGACACGAACGAGACCGAACACCTGTCTACACCGGTCCAAGAGTAAGAGACTCGGTTTGAGGAGCTGAAACTATTGACGAATGAGGTAAGATAGTTCTTCTTATCTTCTTTTGTAAGTTCTTCCAATGGCAGGACTAAACATTAAACAAATAAGCCTGCAACACTGTCAGATGGCTGCAGCTATTTTATGCAAAGCTTTGACAGTGTGCCGGAAATTGTACTCATTTAAGCACTTCGGGTAAACTCAAGGATTTCTGGACTAAACAATCTACAGGATTATATCGTGCCGAAACCAACCCAAGGGGCAGATCGTTACCGGAATACATTTCTGGTACAAACTTAGACATACTTAATTGTAACAGCAAACCTAATTTCTTTATCTCAAGATGCCAAGCCATAATTGGATATTACGTTGACGTCTCCTAGTATCTCCTAGCATGGGGCTACCAGTCAGACCATAGAATAATCAGCTTCAAATTAAAAGAGACCGTGACAACTTCTAAGAAGTCTAGGAACCCAAGGTTGACCAACAGGTCTCTTTATAAAGAGTGCCTGAAGATCAAACTAAGGAATCCACCTGTCCTAGACACAATCTTAATAAAAGAGGAATTGCAAAAAGACATAGACTTCCTTCAAAACTCTTATCATACAATCCTTTGAACAGGCATGCTTGGTTCACTGGGAGACATATAAGCACCACCAACGACTATACAAAAAACAGGTTGGAAAAAGTCAACGGAATTCTCCAAGATCCCCTCAATAAAATACTGTCGAAAGACTCACATCAACAACCGGTCAATTTAAAGCGTGACGATGGTACTTTTACCATTGACGTTGTTGAAGAAACATCAAAAATGCTGTTGAACACGTACTTCCCAGGTTACCATATTCATCTTCTAGCTGAGTGGGAAAGAGCATCCATTCCGTTACTGGCTGAGGAGGATTGGGAGCTAGTCAACCAGGTGGTAGAGGAAGAAAGAATAATCTGAGCAATCAAAATGTTTAACCCTTACAAATCGCCAGGATAGAATGGCATCTTTCCAGCTCTTCTACAGTGGAGTCTGGTTGCAATGCTTCCTTACCTGACACAAATCTTTAAGGGCGATATCGCTTTCAGATATATCCCTGAGGGTGGGAGGGAAGTAAAGGTGGTATTCATATCAAAGCCTCTCTCATCCTTCATTTTGAAGGCCTTGGAAAGACTGTCTGCTAGATTTACAAGGGATGCGGCTTTGGTTGACAATCTTGTTGCATTCCAATCAGCACGCCTACCTCCTAGGCAAATTGACGAAATCCGCACTGCACTCTCTAGTAGAAGACAAGAAACTAAACTGGAGCAAACATGTAAAAACAAAAGTAGAGAAAGCGAGCGTCGCATTATGGCAGTGTTGCTGTGTAATGGGGAGACTTTGGAGACCTTCACCAAAGGCTGCATACTGCCATAATTAGACCCATGCTTTGCCATGGTGCAGTAGTCTGGTGGCCCAGAGTCGGACAAGTCATGACAGCAGGTGAAATCTCACATGTACAAAGATTGGCATGCGTGATTTGTGCAGATGTACTCCCACTGCTGTCTTGGAGACTGTCCTAGGCCTCCCTCTACTGGACATCCATGTGGAGGATGTGGCATTGGGAACAGCCCTAGGCCTGTGGGTAAAGGGATTATGGAATAATAAAGGTGTTACAGGAAAGCAGAGGAAGCTGTCCATAGGACACCTCTTCTCTCTCTCTCTTGCCAACTTTCAAATTTAGGAAACACTTCGGCATGCTGCAGATGCATTCCAACCTGATATATCCATCTATACCGATGGATTTAAAACTAATAAAGGAACGGGTGCAGGCATCTATTTAAATGACTTGAATATTCATGAAAGTATAGCACTAGGTCAGTTCACCACCGTTTTTCAAGCGGAGCTTGTTGCCATTGTGCAAAGTGCAAGAGAAATTCTGGATAGAAGTGTCCAGAACAAAGTCATTAGAATAGCTAGCAATAGCAGGGCAGCCTTACAAGCCCTAAATAACTATAAAATATAGGAGTAGTACTCCAACGCCATAGCACATTGGAGCTTGCTGCAAGAAGGCAACTTACGTAGGTTAAAGGACATGCAGGGATATATGCTAATGAGCAAGGCGATGGGTTGGCCAGGCATGGCTTGGGCCAACCATTTTAGAACCCCAAGCCAGCTTAAGCACCATCATTAAGCCTGCTGCATACCATAATCAGACAAGGAATCCAAAGTCGGCACCGTAACAGATGGGTATCTGGATAAATATCTTTTAAGGATTGCTATAGAGGGCCCTTCACTGAAAATAAAGCAATTTTGAATGCAGTTAACGAGAAAGAAACTATGGTTGGTCATAAGAACATTTTTGGGTCACTGTGGGATTAGAGGTACCATGTTAGTGATGTGGGTTGGGTAAATACCCAGTGGGTATTTACCCCTACCTCAGGTAAATACCTAAAAACTAGATATTTATCGAATTTGTAATGTAACTACTACATATAAATGCACTTTCAATGTAATGTTGAATAAACATTCACCCAGATAAATTTTAAATTAATCTTTTAGTGGGAAAAAACATTATAGTTGCTGAAGTTTATAGAAATAAATAGTTAAGACGCAATAAATTGCGCCCGTTTGAACTTACAACATAATTAAAGGAACTTTGTGATGACTCTGACTCCGGATATTAAGGCGGCCAAGGAGAGCTCATAGATTTCTATAGTGGGCGAGGTGAATTTTTCTTTTGCGCCTTGAAAAATAAATGTTTAGGCAACTGTAGATACAGCACTTTGTATTGTATGGCAATGTCGAAAGCGGATTATTTCGCTAAGTACCTTTTCTGTCAATCTATTACCTGCGACGAACCTTCTATTTACAACCAATCCTTACGTTTGTTGTTGAATTTTAACTGAAATGTTTTGGTGCAACTGATATGTTGAAATTAATTGTAATTAAGATGTTGGGGTTTAATATAGTTAACTATTTATAGATAGCCTACTTATGTTTTTCGCTCACATAATTTTTCTTAATCAATAATTACGTATTATGGAATTTTTTAATTCTTTAGTGAACATACAAAATTATTGTTAGTCAGTACCGTTGCCACTTTGAAAGTATTTAAATACTTTTAGGCTATTTAAATAATTTTAGAGTATTTAAATACTTTGGGAGTATTTAAATATTCTCAAATGATGACGTATTGGGCGTTTAAAATTACGCAAAAAGTATTTACTAGTTGGAAATATATTTTTTAAAGAAATAAAGGCAATTAAATACCTTTGTAAATACCTTTTGCGTAATTTTAAACGTCTTTTAGGTCATCATTTGAGCTATTCCGGCATTGGGCATTACACGTTGGAATTCACACTATGAGTCTGTAATCCAAATTTTAGCAAAACAAAAAAACTTATAAATTTTAGCAAAACAAATGCATATTTTATATGAAAAGCTTTCAATTAAACAATATTGCTTGAAAAAAAAATTAAGTGGAGTATTTGACAGAAAACGTTGAACTTTCTAAGTCCCTAGTTTTAACATTAGATATTCTAAAAGGAAAAGCTAATATATATTATGGATTTATGATATCAACAATTGCCAGTTTGAAAATTAATCTGGAAAAACCAAAAACAGAAAATTTCAAGTATTTTTCTTCCGCAAATATAAAAAATGTAACCTCAGCTGCTAAATTTGAAGGGCAACTTTGTATTTGAACTGAAGAATTTAATATGATATTCAAATTTGTTATTAGTTGAAGGCCTACAACTTAGCGCACGGATAATGCACTACTTTTTCACCACCCTGTATGTTTATTGTTATATTTGTTTTTTCCTTGGTTTAGATACTGTTTTTTGTGTTATGGCAAAGATGTAAAAGAACTGTTATATAAAAACGATTTTTTTTAAAAATCGTTTATATGTTTTAAATTTGTTTTACTGTTTGTTAATATTTAATATAAGTAATTTTATCAAAAAAATATTTTCTGGATTTTAAGATTTTTTTGCCGAAATATCCATAAAATAATAATATGCATTCACCACAAACTAATATAAATCTATTTTTTGGGTTTTTAATAATTCATGTAAAACAGCTTAAGTTATGCCATCTGTGCTACTTGGTTTACTACAATTATTACAATTATTCGAATGAAAGAAAATTATGAACTTTAAATTTAGTTTTGAAAAATTGTTAAGCTGCTAAAAAGATTATAAATGCTGCATTACTATTTAAATACTTCACACGTCTTTTTACATTTTAGTAATATCTAAAAACTAAAAGTATTTAAATACTTTTAAAATGTTTAAATACTTTTAAAATATTTAAATACTTTTAAAATATTTAACTATTAAATATTATACGTATTTATTATTTTAAATTTTACGAAAAAAGGTTACCTACTAGTTAATTAATATTTTAGATTAAAACATTTACAAAATCGCCATAGATACTAAAAAGGGACCCTTTAAAAGTATTCAGTGTTTTAAAGATTCTCACCTGACAAATCAAAACGGGAGTATGTACCTATTAGGGGATTAGTAAATTCCAATACCTGTTATTCGTAAACAAAATTAGCTGTTGGTTAAGTTGCCTATAATACTTCCAACTTTAGATTAAAAATACTCGCAAAAAGTGTTATATTGGTTCGTGTGTAATTACCAGAACAGGAATTTTATTGAAACAGTTTCAAAGGCACAGTTGTACTATAAAAACGTTTACGTATGCTGTAGTGGAGTCTATACCATTAGCCGTATGGTCCAACAAATAAAAGTATTCCTATTGCCATTTTTAATCTGTTTTAATAGCTTTTTGGAAAAATAAATGCGAGACAGCATAACACTATTTCATAGTATCAAAATCAATTAGCAAACGTTTCTACAAATTCATTTTTCCGGCTGTGATATTATACGAAATAATTTAAGTTTTATCATAAAATTTAACTAACGCCGTGTGTTGCCTAACCCCTCTCCTTGTCCCCCTTAAGAAGATTCTTAAATTTAATGCTGTTAATGAGTTCATTTACTATATTGTTTGTACATCATTATTTTGCGACTTGTTTCCATTTTTTTAAAAATGAACTTAATATTAACTTGAAGAAATAATCCTTATATTTATTAAAATTAATGATACTATACCATGCGCTCTTTTTAAAAGTATACATAGGGGATACTCTAAAAAGAAAAATTCACTTATTTTTGCCACAGCATGCTATTTGTTTTAAATTAAAACTCTTAAAATTGAAGTTTGCTGTATAATTGATTGCCTACATATAGGGTAAAACAATCAAAAATAAGGGTATTTTCCATTTTAGTATACAAACGAGTATCCCCTATGTATATTTTTAAAAAGAACGCATGGTGTACTTATATACTACTATACACCACATGGTGGTGTTTAATTTACTCAATCTAATTAACTCGGGTAGATCAAAGACTATCTAAACTTGTACATTATTTTTGTATTGAAATAAATTTTTGTTTAGTGAAGTTAATGTACGATATATACCCTTCTATAAAATTTCTATTTTAGTTTATTTCTCTTTTGCTGGCTCTATGAGAACGACTACTCTCAACTCAAGTTAGGTCCATGCATAATCAAATAATTATTTGTGATAGTTGATTAGTCAAAAATTCATGAAAGTAAAACGTCAATGAAATATCTGTTACACATATTATTATTTCAAATATTTATTAAAGTAAGTAGTTCTTTCAAATATGTAATTCATTCACTATTAAGAGCTTACTTTCTTTAGATTGGTTTTACATATACCTTTTTAAGCTCACTGAAATACTCCACACAGCATGTCAGTCGGCCTCCTGATCCTCTGGAAGCCCTATTTAAATACAGCTCTCTGTAACAGCTGCCATTGCAGATCACTTCCTGTACAGTTTCAATCCAGACACCACCACTGCAAACAATCCCAGTATACCGGAATCGCCCTGCTTGTAAAAGCCATCAAGCTATCAGCAATCCAAACTGCCTTGACTTCCAATGTAAACTCCCAGTGTTTAGGAATCACCTTACTTCCAACAGCAACAACAATACTCTTTATCCAATTATTACAGAATAATTCAGATGTCCCACAAGAACCTCGATGCTCCCCAGGTCAAAATCCAACTCAGATGCAGAAATCCCTTTGATTATACGCTCGTCCAAGTCTAACAGTATGTTCACATGCAGTGTGCATCCAATTCCAGCTTAATTGAAGATGTACTATTCACCTGCCAGCAACTCACATGAAGTTCCAAATCAAACAGGATACCTAATAGTGACTTTTATGCAGTTTAACCAAATCCTCTTCAGACCTTATTATTCTTAGCTATTCTTATTCTTCTTTGTACCATTTGTAATCTTCTTTATTATTAAGTTAGTTTTTAAAATTCGTGTTATCTTTGTTTCATTAATTTTAATTAAACGCACTCTTCAATACATCAACCAGATAACAAACATCTTTTATTAAAGGGTTTTCTATTATTTAAATTCTACTTTTATTACAAATACATATTACATTTTTGAAAAAAATTTTCTTATTTATATTTTCTAAATTTTCCCTAACAATAATTATTATACCAATTTTTTTACAAACTAATACTACTGGATACATTTCTATATGATTTATTTTATTCTGACATTTTATAATTGACTTATTCCAAATAATCATTTGAGTCTGCCTTTCATTTTAATTCAAGCTATCTATTAGATTATTTTGATTGCCATTTAATATAAATTATGTTCTAAACTATGATATTACTAAACAACTATCCCAATCAAATCAACTCATATGCTAGAACCTTCTGATAAAATATTTACCACTTAACAGTACCCGTATCCAATCTCTCATTCATGAAACAAATCTCAAATATTTATGTTGTTCTTTTACTACATAAATCCACCCTTGTACTTTTTTGATACAATAATAAATGAATTAGTATTTATTCTTTCAAAAAATAATTTCATAACTAGGAATACTTTTATAGATAATTAGCAGTCTTAAAATGCTACCACTACAATACATATTAAGAAACAGTCTTAATAAGGCAAAGAAAATCACAAAATTATATCAACATCGTATACCAATGGGACCATGATTATATAAAACAGCAAAGAAATAGCATGAACTAAAACACAGAATATTTGAGTAAGGAAGAGATAGCTGTTAAAGTTATTTTAGTAATACATATTTATTGACCTAGAAAGCCATGTAGTGCAGTTGGGTAGGCGCTAGGCTTGCATTAAGCAAGTCCTCGGTTCGAATCTCGAGGGGGCAGGAATTTTTCCGCAGCCTTGGTGATTAGAATCGGGCTCGGTGAGACCATTCACAGTTGGGCACCAAATTAACTGTGCTCTACTCAGAACCACAGACCTAAGAGATAGAGTAACAAGGTCAACACATCACCATGACACACACCTCACACAATGGTTGCTACGCAAGCACAAAAGGCGCGCCCCACCTCTGTATCCCGAATCTGGGGCAAGTTGAGCATTGTACCGCTAGATGCTAGCTTATGAAGCACCAGCCTCTATGCCGCAAGGTAAAAATGAGGTTATCGATAATACAGATGTATGATGTGATTATACAGGATATCCCAAAAAAGTGTGGCATAACAAACTTACTTTTTTTTTATGGAATGCCCTATTATTTAGGTAGCTTAAAAGATTTGCATTGAAATACTCATCATTTTTATATAAAGTTATATGGGTCCAACGTCAACTATATTGGAGAAATTAACAATTTTATGCAAATAAATGCTAAACTTCAGGCAGTTGCTGTAAGCAACAGAAAATAATTCAATGAAGGAAAACATTACCAAAAAATTATGATTTTTGTGAACTACCTTTCAAGTGGATCTGGGTATTAATGCTATACAGGATGCTCAACATTTGCAAATGTAACGATTTCGTTTTTTTCAAATAGAACGTCCTGTATATTTTTATATTTTTGAAAAGTACTTTTAATGAGCTTTCTTTTGATATGTTACTTCATACCTCGAAGTTCAACTGTTTTTTAGATATGCGTGTTTTATGTTCAAACAATTCAAGCCCCTTAAGATGCTTTATTTTAAGGGATAAAAAACAAACGCCGTTTAAATAACATTTAAACACTTGAGTTTTCTAAACAAAAGATAAAACCAAGTTTAGAAAACAAAAATAACAAATACGAAAAAAAAAGCAGGAGAAAATTTAATCTGAAAAGAGATTGAATTTAGGGATAGAAAATTGAATGTCAGAAGAAAGCCCATTAAAAGTATTTTTCAAAAATACAGGCATATGTGTGAATTTCTGGGTTTGTTGTAAATAAAGACATATATTATTATTATTATTATTATGATTATACAGTGTGTTCCATTTAAATATATCAAAATAATTCTATTTGCTGATTATGAGTTCTCTGTATAGCTTTAATACTCAGAGCAGGAAAGGAGAACTATTTGAACATTTAATGTACAAATTACGTATATGATTTTAGTGTATTGGCTTTTGTTTTTTTATACGATTTTATTTGACCTTGAAATTAATTTATTCCTGCATTTAACGTTTTTTCGTGATTATTATTCCTTGTATCAACATTACCTGATTTTTTATGTTCTAAACTTAGTTTTGTATTTATTTTTGGAGAACTCATGTGTTTAAATCATTATTTTAACAGAGTGTTTTTTATCCCTTGAAAACTTAAGAGGTATGAAGCAACATATTGTTACGTTTTTACGTTCGGGCTATTTACAAAATTACACGACGCTTCTTGTATTAAACATTTATTAACACGATTAATACGACTATTTACAAATACAAGAATTATCAAGGCAGAACACAAATTACTTAAACTACGAACTATTTCTAACAACGATACACTATTTATTTATATGCGCTGGATTAAACATCAACTAATTTATGTGGCTATTTATTCACGACTTAAACATTATGGATTTATATGGTTATATTTATTTGTTATTTATTTCACTAGGGTTATATACACACGGTTCGTTTATATCACGTGCGCTTCAAGTCTGATGAGAACTGCATAAGAACTGACTGTCTATTCCTGCTGACATGTATTTATATATCACGAATAAGTCATTCTAGAACAATCGAGGCTTTACTCGCTTTTCCGGCAAATACATGACGCACCGCATCGGGGCCGCTCTCGCATCACCTGGAACAATAACTCATTCGTCCGCAGCTGGCTCCAAGACTGTCTCGGCGGCGGTGACTCATAAGTCTGCAGCTGCCTGATCGCCAGGTGTTATAATATCAAAAGAAAGCTCATTAAAAGAGCTTTTCAATAATACAAAAATATACAGGACGTTCTTGAAAAAAATCTATATCAGTAAATTTGCAAATGTTGAGTACCCTATATAACATTAATACCCGGATCCACCATTTTACACTTGAAAGGTAGTTCACAAAAATCATAATTTTTTGGTAACGTCTTCCTTCATTCAATTGTTTTCTGTTACTTACAGCAGCCGCCAGAAGTTCAGCATTTGTTTGCATAAAATCGTTAATATATCTAAAACAGTTGATGTTAGACCCATACAACTTTATATAAAAATGATGAGTAGTTCAATGCACCACTTTTAAGTTACCCAAATACAGTGAAATCTCCCTTACCGGACACCTCTAATAAGCCGACACCTCTCTTACATGTACATTTTGTTGGGAACCAACTTGCTTGCATTAACTTTACTAATAAAATTTTCTCTCTTAAACGGACACGGACACCATTTTTCGACAATTTTTAGACTGTGAATCTCTCTTGTACGGACACTTCAAAATGCAGGCCCAGCTAATGTGAGGCGTCAAAACAATCCATAAATCCAACATTTAATGATCATGTTGTTAAAATATAGAATTCTTTTGCAATACGTTACGACTGCAGGAAATTCGACACTTTCATTACCCTATGCGCGATATTATTACAAAACAATCCATGTCGCTTGATTTTAGAGGCCTGCAATTCAAAACTACTTTGCCTTTTGCGTGGGCAGCCTATTATGATAAAAATAAAAATAGCAAGCATTTTTCCTGCTTGCTTTTATTGAATGGAAGAATACGCCAGTGTAATGAATTCGAACCAGAGGACGATTTACCCTTATCAGTAATGGCTGAACCGTATAGGAATATCCCAGAAATCGAAGACGTCGACACTGACGTATTTATAAACATTGACAAGGACATAAGCGAGGAAGATGATGTAACCGAAATTTCAGGTAAATCAGCTGCAGTTGATGTGCAGTTGGCAGAATTAGAAAACGATGGCGACTTAGAAATTTGTGAGAATGTAATCAAGACCCACACGGAAGCATTAACAGTAAAAATTTTTAAATGTTTTGCTAAAGAAAGTAATGACTTTCAAGTATTCAAACTGTCAAAATATTTAGAAATACATGCGGAAAGTATAA
Organism: Agriotes lineatus; assembly: GCA_940337035.1. Lineage (NCBI taxonomy): Eukaryota > Metazoa > Arthropoda > Insecta > Coleoptera > Elateridae > Agriotes > Agriotes lineatus. The sequence continues at coordinate 40,095,051 of OW679201.1, read as the reverse complement.
TAAACAGTCAGAAAAACCCTTACACAAATGAGTATTTTAGATTTTGTAACAACTATTACATACTTTGTTTCAATTATTTTATATTCTTGTCTGTATTGTTAGCGCGTATACCTTTGCATAATACAACTTTTTTAAACATAAAAATGGATTTTTCTCTTAAGCGGACGCCTCTAATAACCGGACAAAAACGGTGGCACCGTGCGTGTCCGCTTATGGGAGATTTCACTGTATAGGGCATTCTATAAAAAAAAGTAATTTTGATGCGCCACTTTTTTGAGACACCCTGTATAATTAAAACTATATTAGTAATGTGCACCACCTTCGTACCTATAACTTTTATATACATAATATTAATGTAACTCTCACAGTTTTAGAAATGTCTTCCACCCTCACCTCGTTGCCGGACCCGGTATGTCAAAATTATAATGAACGTCAAGCCTACTCGAATATTTGCTACTATGTTTGTCTCTTTCTTACTCAGGCAATACCTGTTATTTTCTTGTTCATGTTATCTCATTGCAGTTATATATATTTTTGGCCCGATCAGTACATACATACATCCATTTATAGACCTATGCCATACTTAAAATGAGTGTCATGATTACTAAAATATTTGTTTCTATGTTCATCTTTTTCTTACTCAAGCAGTGAATTCTGCTTTTTATTCATGCTATCTCATTATTTTTTATGCTCTTGTGGTATTATAACTAAAGCTGAAAATTATATGCATTCAAATGTACGAAAATATGCGCATATACATGCATACATTTTTTTGAGTATATGCACCCAATGCACATAATATGCTCTAATTTTTTTGAAACTAAGTAGGAGTATTCTAAATAATGTACAAATTTTAATTATTTTGTATGAGTATACATATTCATTTCTCTAATTTTTATTCAGACACCATGCATTTTAACGTTTGACTATACAGGGCGTTTCGGAATTGCACGGCACTATTTTAGGGATGTGTTCTCCAGCACAAACTAAAAACAAAAAAGTTCATACAAACATGGGGCCTACACGGCTTTGTGTTTCAGGATACAGGATGTTGAAGTTTAAACAATTTTTTTTTAATTTAGAAAACGGCTGGAGGTATTCTAATGAAACTTGGTGTAGGTTAGCATTTCATAAAGTGGCACTGTTTGGCCAAAATAAATTTAATTTATTTCCACCAGTGGCGTGCATTGGGGCCACCTCAGTTAACTTATTTTAGAAAAATCTGGTACGCCACTATTTTAGCCAAAAAAAACCATTGCAAAATTGTTCGTTATTAAATAATATTTTAAAAAAATTTCTTTAAACTATATTTTGAAAACGAAGCCGTTTAGGTACCATTAACATCCAATCAACGAAATTGCTGTTACAGATTTTTTTTATACTCTAAAAAAAATAAAAGATACATCTTTTGTTTAGTTTCAGTGGATAAAGCTTAAAAACTTGTCGTATTGCCTAAAAAACAGTGGCGTGGAAATAAATTTATTTTGGGCAAACAATGCCACTTTATGAAATACTAACCTACACGAAGTTTCATTAGAATACCTCTAGGCGTTTTACAGATTTTTGAAAAAAAAGTAAATTTTTGTTTAACTTCAACATCCCATGTTTGTATAAACTTTTTCGTTTATTTCGTGCTGGAGAACACATCCCTAAAATAGTGCCGTGCAATTTCGAAACAGCCTGTATAAACATGGACTGCCAACGCCAACTTCACATTGTAAGCAACATAAAAATAAGATTTCCTCTAACCCCGTCAGACTATTATTCACCCAACACTCTTGAAATGGATTCTATGTTGGCTGATTCCTTATACATTGGGAAAAGTGGGGGTTGCTGGCAGTCTATGTTTATATAGCCATAGATTTTAACAGGGACTTCCCCTTTCCTGTGTTTATTTCGATACGTGCACTGCACTCCAGCAGCAGAAAGTGAATTAGATTATCTCAGTTGCACACAAAAATTGTATTAATAAATTTAATGAAATAGTAAATTTTACAAGAAAATCTCAAAAAGTTCATACATTACAAATTATTGCTAAATATAACCAAATATGAAAAGTCCAGAAAGTATGCTCAAAATATGCATTTGCCATATAATATCAGCTTTAATCATGATATCCTATTTTTTACAAGATATAAACAATGATTTACATTATTCAAAATGTGGGTGTATGATTGTATTATAGATTAAGTGTTTGGCCCACTGTGATAGGTTACCTGCTATTAGAGATGTAACGAATATTCGTCTTACTATTTGGTATTCAATCGATTCGGCTTTTTTTATTATTCAGTTGAATACTGTGTAATATTTGAATTAGAACTCGGCACTCGGTAACAAATATTTAAAAATGGTCAGTCGCATTTTAAAGTTTAGATAATAGTTTATTAACAAAAAATAATAAAACAAGGAAATAGGTACTGCACTTTACAACTAGCATAACAATAATAATGCAACATTTAAAACTAAAATGTCATTTTGGGATAAACGTATAAAACTTAAAACTTACAAATTGATTTTTTTAACAAAAAAATTATATGCTAATAACATCCTTTAAAAAATGGTAAATTATCTTATATTATAAGAGCTGATGCCGCCGGTCGCCGGCCGTCCAGACCGTAAGCACTGGCGCGGGCACATGCAGATCGCGCCGCAACACACAGCATGAAGGGCCCGCATACTGGGCCGGATGTAGGCTGGCTACCAGCTTAAGCAAGCATTTTTATTGTTAACCGTTTCTTTACGCCAGACGTAGGCTGGCCAACGCGTTCTAGTCATTAGTAATAAATACCCCTAGTCCTAGTGCATGCCAAATTGTCGATAATTTTGTCTACAAAACTAGCATCAATTTGGTATGCAAGAGGGGTATTTTGCAGATTATTTCCCGCAACAAAAGTTAACAGGGTCTTCTTTCCCCGCTAATTTGGCAGTGGTTTCGCTAGTTAGTAGGTAGGGACAGTGGGAATCTCGTTAATCATTCATGCGCGTCCCTAATTAGATGATGAGGCAATTTGCACTAGTGAAAGGAAGTTTCAATACACTCGAACCTAGAACGAACAACGTGCTGCTCCTCTCGCGTTCTTGGCATAGTTTGGATATCTCCTCTTTAAATTTCTTGGTTAAATTTGCCGTTGCACCACCTTTGTTGGAGAATGTACCACTACAGAATGTACAATTTTCATTATTTCCATCTACTACATTAAACAGGTTCAAAATTACACTACGTTTTTTGTTCATTTTTACAATCGCAGATAGATGATAATGATGCACTAGGCGAAAAGACAAATAGAACAAACTATAGACGAAGAGAGTTATAGCCCCTATTTGAAGGGTGAAAATCATAAAACTAAAAAGGCCTCGTGTTACAAATTGCAAAGAATAAAAACATGATTTGATTTGATATCGGACATTTGATATTACGTAGTATCTTTGTTTTGGTCAGTAGTTACGCAGTCGGTAATTCGGTATGTTTTTATGTTTCAAACTTCAAATGGGCAACTACCAAGACACCAAAAGCCATAAATCTCTGATAACTGATAAAAAGCACGCAACTCCGGCCGTGTCATATGTCAAGGCTCTAAAACGAAAACCATCATTGTTTGCTGTTCCTCGTCAACTTTCACAAAACATTGGATTGTATTGGATTGAATAACGAATTAATGTTAGCGAGAGTTGACGACTGGAAACTTGGATTCGATCCAAATTGATCCTAACCCGGATCTCTTCCTTTGTACCGAGTACAACCGGATCGACACATCACTAATTTGCACTAGTGCAAAATTACCGCATAATTGGGATCTGATTAGATGAATCTCAGAAATTTAAAAGATTTGATTGGCTTAAAGTGTCTGAGCGAAATAGTCAATAATGTTTCCCTTTTAACTCCTCTTTTTGTCATATATTCCCAGCAGAATTGATAAATAAATTTAATCAATTACAGCTAAAATAGGATAAGACTTCTCTTCTCAACTATTCGGCCGAATATTCGTTGTATCTTTACCTGATATACATCATAACATAGACCAATTGTCTCGCTTATCTTCTTACAAATATTTAATGTAGAGGGAAACATTTAAATGGGGGGGGGGGGGCAAGTACGACTCCTAGATATTGAATTTGATTCAATCAACTTGATCTTACAGAATTTAAATCTTGTACACAACCAGTTGTGTAGTTTTTCTAGTTGACTGTTTAAGATTGTGACAGAAATCAAAATCATCTTTAGAAACAGATATGAGCATGTCATCTACATATAAGCTAACAGAACACTTGCATAGAACCTCAGTGATTTTCTTATCATAAATTAAAGATAATGATGGACTAATAAAGCTCCCTGCAACAATCCCAAACTATTGACTATGCAATTGGATATCACATTTCCCAATCTAATTTTTCATCTACCACGCAAGTAATCCTCTAACCATCTCAATGCCTTTCCATGCCACACACACCGCAAAATTTTAAGTTTTGATGGCAATTTGCTCCAGTCAAAGGTTTCCAACATCTGCTCTAAGTCAATGAAAACACTCAGAACGATTTTACAATCATCTATATCCAGCTTCTACTGAGCCCACACAAGCTGAAGAGCCATTTCATGCAATAATTGTTTTTCATAGATCAGCTGATTTTTTATGTTATTTCACAGTTGCTCACGTACAATAGTTTCTAGCACCTCGTCAATGACCGGTAACACAGTTATCGGTTTAAATTCTGCAGGTGTGCTTGGTACTGATACCTTGGCTTTCATATTACCTGTTCATTCAAATTAGAAATAATGGTACTTTACTTAAGATCAATCCCACAGTTTCTAATTTTTAGAACACCTTATACATTTTATCATAAGAGAGGACAGATGCCAGTTCAGGTGATATGATAAGAAAATTCGGAAATATCCTGTGCACTCCATAAATGGCTGCAGGCTTTTGCTTAGAACAATTAAAAAAAAAAACTTGACTATCCCAATAGATTTTTGAATATTACAGAATGAGTATAGAGAGTTTTGATTTGTTATGTTTAAACAGAAGAGGAAATACTGGGAAGCATGGCTATTGCTTACATCGTTTTCGAATTTGTCGCAGCAACCAAGTTGTCAATCTGACCACTCTAATAAGAAACAATCCAATATACTAGAGTGACTTGATCGTAGTGTCCTAACCGCAGCGACTTGAACACCAGTCTGTCCCGACCTAAGTCTGACCACTATTTGTGACCTCCCAAAACTAGTAAAACTTTTTATCAAGACTAATTTTTTCTCGAAGAATCAAGAATGGGAAAGGAAAAAGTTTACAAGAGTGCAGTACCCCGCCCAGGGACACACAGTATATTAAACACGAGCTTTTGATCTAAATGTTGTGTGTACCACTGTACCTAGATGCTAGTGCAAAATTTAGGTTATTAGCAGCTAATGATACATGGGTTAAGCACGTAGATACTCACTGGATCCATAGTTTAAACGATCATAATCTCTCTTTGATTTTAGTTTCTATATTTGGCTGAATTCTCTTTCGAAACAACCATGTCGGGGCTAAAAGATTTGCTTCATCCCATGAAAATTACGATTTGGGTACCAATTAACGTAGTAGATTGTAAGACTTCTATTTGCTTGTGCAATGTACTGAAATGCAATGAAGAATTAATATTTATCCCGTATTTAAATCGTTTCTTACTTTGTTATGAGAAGCAAACCCCTGATTTGACAGCACAAAACAACAGTTTGACAGTTCAGCTGCCAAATATTTCGAGGTACAAACCGGCAACACGAAACTGTAAAATACCCAAACTGTCGATTTGCATTTCAAGGAGTAAAAAATCTGGTGTGATACACTCACACAACTTCCTTTTTTCCACAACCGGGAGTAGAAGTCCGTTTCTATAGCATCAAAAATGTGACAGAAGTAGTACATTTGCTCCCTAGAGACTAAATAAGACAAAAATTTCCCTAGGGAGTTTTCATTATGACTGACACAACAATTATGCCAAATTCGAGGTCATCAGGTTAGGTTTTGCGTCAGTTTTGACACAAACTGACACAAAACTAACCTGCTAACCTCGAATTAGACATAATTGTGAGCTCTTGTCATAATGACTTACAGTGCCACCAACTTTAAAATTTGCCATAGGTTATTAATTTTAAAATAATTGTAACTCAAATGTCAATAAATGACGTTTAAAAAAACGGGTTTTTCGTTTTTAATCTTCCTGCAACGTGAAAAAAATAGTATATGCAACTCGGAGAGAATGCTATTTTGCTTCAGTGCAATTTCTGACTCGAGGGCGAAGCATCTCAGCAAAATAACGCATTTCTCTCCCTTATTGCATAATCTACTATTACAGTGATCTTATAATTAGTCAAAAATTTCATTTTTAATTTTCAACCATTTGTTAAAAATTTTAAAAAATTACAAATTCTACAAAAACGGTACAAAATCGAGTGTTAGTTGAAGAGACAAATTTTCTCTAGAATTTTAAGGTGAATTCAAAAATGTAATAATATACCGGGTGTTTTATTTAAAATAGGAGTTAATAAAAAAATTTAAAAAAAACAAAAGAAACCCACTTTAGAAGTATTCAACTGGAAAACGACCTATCTCACATCAATACACATTAAAAATGTAAGAAAAATGTAAAGTTTAAATAAAATCGTTAGAGCCATTTTTGAAAAAATCGAAAAAAACTAAAAAATCACAAGAGTAAACACCTACTTCCGGTTATGCGATTTTCTTCAACAGCTTGCTGTCTCATCTACATAGTACACAAAACTTATATATGAAGTTTCAACGCCATACCTCTTTTCGTTTTTGAGATATTCTGTTCACAGACAGACACACAGACACACACACATAGACAGACACACAGACACACACACAGACAGACAGACAAACCAATGAAAAAAAATATGTTTTTTGGGATCAGGGGACTCTAAAACGTGAAGATCTGTTGAAAACTCAATTTCGAATTTTTGGGGTGAATCCAATACTTCCTTGATAGTAAAAGGAAGTAAAATACAGCGCTATTAAGAAGTCTTGCCTAATGTTAAATTAACTATTTGTGCAACAAGTGCTAAAACTGGATGTTTATGCACGAGTTTGCACACAATATTTTTTCTACTGCCCTAAATTTATTGTTATTAATCCATAAATGTCTATTTAACAAAGGTTTGCATTTATGACAGTTATAATTTATGTCATAGTAAAGAGATGGCCTTGACGGCACAGGTGACTGTTTCTGCAGTCAGTTGCTGTCAAAGTTAGTTATCAAAGGTAATAATAATAGTACACATTTTACTTTATTCATTACATAATGCTTTAATTATTTTAAAAACACTTTACCTCTAACAAAAGAAGTAACTAGAATAACTGTATAACCTCACTTCCAGTTCAAAATGCTAAATTCAACACCAGCTGTTTACTTTTAGCACATGGGCTAAAAGTAAACAGCTGATTTCACTTTTAACACGCTGATTTATAAATAGTAGTTTGTATACCAAGACACTAAAGCTTTTTATCACGAATGTGGATTTAGTTGCCGAGGCCCGTAGGGCCAAGGCAAATAAACCACATGAGGGATAAAAAGGAAGTTTAGTGCCGAGGAGTGCATTATGTTTTATTTGAAATCGAGAAATCGTGAAATTACAAAATTTTTACCAACATTTGTAGGTTATGTTAACATCGGTTGACATTTATCTGTCACCTAGCCACCTACAAAAAAGTCGTAAAAGAATGGATTACTTTACTGCTGATTTGTCGTATTTTAATGACGATTTCGGGGTACTTTAATGCCGATTTCAAATAATAGTATAATGTTATTAGGAGCAAAAATTATACTTTATGTGCGAGGCTGGACGGGTTATCTGCCGAGCTTGCGAGGCAGATAAGTACAGCCGAGCCACATAAAGATACTTTTTCTCCGAATAACATATAGTATTTTTTCTTCAAACGTTTTTATAACAAATTATTTACAACTTTGTGAACAAAATTCGAAGAAAATTACTTGATCTCGTCAGCGGCAGGTAATATTATCTGCCGCTTTGCAATAAAGTGACAGTTTAGCATCATCAATCCAGCAGTATAATGCCATACCATGCCACTACCGTACAGTATGATCGAAAACTTTCAACGTCTAGAGGGCTGTAGAATTATTTTGTCAAACAAATTTTTTGGCAGTCGTGGTAGTAAAAGTCACATTGGAATTTTATATCTGCCAGTTTAAGGTTATGCCAGGATTGACATTTCAACAAATACAAACATTCTCGTTGAATACATAAAGATGTTAGTAACAAAAACAACTACAGCTATTCAAAATGATTTGCTGCATTTTCCATAAACATCCTGTAAAAGTTAAGTGTATCTATCAAAATTGTATAGGTTATATTATTAAGTAGCTTTACTCATCACTGCCAACATAAATTTCATTTTAAAAAAATCCACAGCCCTCTAAACGTTGAAAGTTTTCGATCATACGGTAGAAAATAACTATTTGTGCAACAAGTGTTAAAATAGGACGTTTATGCACGAGACATGACACTTTTAGCACGAGTTTGCACACAATATTTTTTCTACGGCCTTAAATTTACTGTTATTAATCCATAAATGTCGATTTAACAAAGGTTTGCATTTATGACAGATGTAATTTATGGCATTGTAAAGAGATTGCCTTGACGCGCAGGTGACTGTTTCTGCAGCCGGTAGCTGTCAAAGTTAGTTATCAAAGATAATTATAAATGTACACATTTTATTTTATTCATTACATAATGCTGTAATTATTTAAAAAACACTTTACCTCTAACGAAAGAAGTAACTAGAATAACTTTACAACCTCATTTCCAGTTCGAAACTCTAAATCCAACACCAGCTATTTACTTTTAACACGCTAAATTATAAAACGTCACTTTTAGTGAAAATAGCTAGCGCTAAAAGGTCTACTTTTAATAGTGGCCGTAGAAAATAGTAATTTACGACACAAGTGCGTAAAGCTACTCTTTAGGCACGAGTGGGGTAGAGTTAAAACGCGAGTGAGCGAGCATTTTAAGCCCCGCGAGTGACTAAAGATGCTTTACGCATGTGTATCGTACAATATTTTATCTACGACCACTACTAAAAGTAGGCTTTTTAACACTCGCTTGTTTCACTAAAAGTGACGTTTTATAGTTTACCGTGTTTAAAGAAATCAGCTGTTTACTTTTAGCACATGTGCTAAAAGTGACGCGAGGTTCAAAACTACAATTTCGAACTGCAACTGAAGTTGTAAAGCTATTCTAGTTGCTTCTTGCGTTACAGGTAAAGCGCTTTTGAAATAATTAAAGCGTTATGTAATGAATACAGTCATATGTGGAGTATCAATAATTACATTTCGTACAACTCACCTTGACAGCACGGGCGTGGCCAAACAATCGCCAGCGGCGTAGCCTACTATTCATTATGACGCAGCGTCGCAGATGCGAACCTTTCTTAAATCGATATTTATGGATTAATAACGGTAAAATTAAGGTCGTAGATAAAATATTGTATGCAACGCGTGCTAAAAGTCGTTTATGCGCGAGACATGTTATGAAACTCAGCCTTCGGCTTCGTTTCATAATTTTCATGTCTCGCGCATAAAAGTCGACTTTTAGCACTTGTTGCATAAATAGCTATTATCTACGATAGAATCTAGAAAACACGGTAAATTAAAAAATAATAATAAATGTAAATTAAGGCCTCTTTACATTAAGCAATTCTTTTGCAGTGCAATGCAAGGCAAGACGAAAATGGTAGTGAGCACATGCGCCAAGGCAATTTTTATAATCAGCTGATGCAAGACGAAATGATTAGAGCCGGTTCTAATTTTTTTAGTAAAAAAGTTTGTTACCAACCATTCAAATTGAAAGTAGCAGTGAACTAACCTTTCACTTTTAAAATTTGATAAACAACTTAAAACACGTGTTAAACCACTGTCAATATAAAATTAAAATGACCACGTACGTATTGAGGAAATTGTTTTATTGTAATTGTTGTCAAAATGATATGCACTTTTATGTATTGTTAGCTAGTAGTCTTGTTTACAAACGTCATGTATTGCACCTGACTTGCATGAATGTAAAACATATAAGTATTACATATATGATGTAAAGTGACAAGCAATATTAATTTTTACATGCAATTCTTCATCTTGCATGGCATTGCACCCGTCTTGCTTAAATGTAAAGTGGCCTTTAGGATTACCAGCAACCAGTCGTAATTTTGGATGTTTTAAAAATTTTAAAACACGTTGCTACTGACAACGTGCCTAATGAAATCTTTTAAACACGTCACTACTGACGACGTAAACTAATGGAAACATGTTATTAAACAGTCATTTTACAAACTCAAAACTGCCAACTAAAAGGCAATTTTACACACTGTCGTAGATAATAGTAGATATATTATGCAACAAGTTTTATAAACGTCACCTTAGTCACGAGTGTTTAATAAACGAGTGTCTAGACTAGTTTATATAATGTGTTACATACTATACTTTTTCTACGGCCACAAATTTAGACAATATGACATCATATTATTTCATAAAGATTTCGAATATTATGTTAGGTTAAATTATGCTTGACAAACATCAAAGTTGACTGTTAAAAACTAACTTGATTTTAGTTTTGGCTGTGGTTAATGCAGCAAGTACTGTTTGGACCTAACTTCACCCTGTGACTAAAACGTTGTTGCCAACTTCAGCCCGTAACTAAGCTCTTTAGTCACAGGTTATAAAGGCATGATTAAAAGGTCACTTAGCGACGTGTATCTTAGTATGTTAAATGCCATTTTAGTTACAGGAGTAGAAAATAGTATATTATAATACGAGTGTATAAGCAAGCCTTTCAAGCGCGCACAACAAGTTTGAAGAAAACGAGTGAAACGAGTTTTCTTTAATGTTGTAAGTGCTTTAAAGGCGCTTATACACGAGTTTTATACACTATTTTTTAGTACGCATAAAAAGATCCTTTCTCAGAATGATTTTACCATTTCGATTTTATGCCTTGATTTTTTTTATCAGGTAGTCACATGAAAAATTTTTGTCGTTAGCATGGAGATTTTTTTATAAATGTTTGTTTACTGTCAGTTTTGGTTTTTCGTGTTTGCAAAAAATGAATTCTGACCAAGTTCCTACCGAAATAGAGGTATTAACAGAACAGGCTGAACAAAAACTAATTCCTGCTAAATCAAGAGATACGTACATTAAGGAGTACGAAAAGTTGAAAACCTGGATGAGTGAAAAAGACTCTACGACTGTAACTGAACCACTGATGCTAGCATACATGATGAAAATGGTAAAATTTAGTACTATTATAATATGAGCGTATAATAATTAATTGTTTGCTTTTCTGTTTTATGCCAGTCGAGTGTATACAAATCTTCCTCTCTGTGGTGTATTCACTCAAAACTTCAGACAATGTTAAGGCTGAAAGAGGGTGTAGATTTGGCGAGTTATCATAAACTTAACAAATGTTACGAAGCCAAAAAATCATACGCATTTACGGAAGAAGAACTACGAAAATTCTTTATAGAGGCCCCTGACAATACTTTTTTGTTTGTGAAGGTACATTGACAAATTTGACAAATTTATGTAAGTAATAAGTTTATTTTCCAGGCTATTACTATTTGTGGTGTTTTGGATCCTGTAGAAGGTGTGAAATGGGCGATTTGCGTTTGACTGACATAAAAAAGAGGGTGCCGTTTTCTTGATTAATATACGACCATCCAAAACTGAAAAGGGGAGGAAATTTGCCGTTGTTGATTGTCCTGAAATACCATATGCAAAAATTTTTAACAAATATTTGTCGTTGCGTCCTGAAAATGTAGCAACGGATAGAGTATTTTTAAAGTATGCAGATGGCAAGTGCTGGAGACAAGTAGTTGGCATTAATACTATTGGTGCAATTCCTTCTCGTATAGCTCGCTACTTGAATCTTTCTGAACCTCAAAAACATATCGGCCACGCATTTAGGCGTACATCGGCCACGATTATGGCGAACAGTGGCATGAGTATTGACGAATTAAAACGTCAAGTTGGGTGGAAGTCTTCCAGTGTTGCGTCAGCGTATATTGAAGACTCCAGCGTAAATAAAGTTGCAGTTTCTAAACGTATTGCTGAAAGTGTTACGCCGGATGAGACTCAGAACCTTCCAGCAATCTTTCATGCAACGACAAGTCATTCCACGAAGTCTACAGATGGATTTAAAGTGTCCAATAATTCGAATTGTACCTTTCATTTCCATTTTAATAATTAATATTGTTCAAAAAGTTGCAAAATTTGAATAAAATTGTGAAGTTTATTAATGTCAGATTAATATTACTGTTTCCTAGTAACCAACCTATAAAGCAAAAGCACGCCGTTCTATAATTATCGATCTACGCACGCTCCAGCGTATTTTAATCGTCATTTACAATACATGCGTACTAAAAAGTATATTATCTACAACTGCTTGGATAAGGACTTATTACGTCACTCATTTGACACTATTTTCGTTAGGTAATAAAGTCCATTACACCACTAGTGGTGTAATAAACTTTCATTGCGCCACTAGTGGTGTAATGGCTTTATGACCTAACTGAAAGAGTGAGAAATTAATTACATAATGACATTTGCCTACCAAAATATTTTTGAAAATGACAACTCACATTTTCCTTAATGCACTTTTCCCAATTTTGGGCAGTTGTAGATATAATTTTGTAAAATACATGTGTGATAATTGATAATGCGTTATACTTGTGTGCGTACATAACTCGTTTATAACTTACACACACGTACAGTCGCGGAATTAAAAATCCGGGTGAGTCTTATAGAGGATTTTTGCAATTTTTGGGTAATGTAAATTGGGCTTTGCGTTCTAGGTTAGCAATTGACAGTTAAACAATGAGGCATGCTGTCATATACGAGTAATTATTTTTTCGACGACTGACATCGAAAGTAGATTTTTCTCACTGTCATTTGACAACAGAAAGTTGACATTTGCCGCTGAGCGTGCGTTTTCATCTTTTTGCCGCTCGCCGAGCGTTTTGGGTTTCCGCGTGAACAAAATAGGTAGCCACGTCCAAATGTTTCCTTGACAACGCCCGTCATTTGTGGAAATAATCGCGTCACATGTCATATAGACTGCGCGAGTAATGTTAACTTGATTGTCAATTAATTTTTGCGATAAAACGAAATTTGATATTTTCCTTTAATAATATGCTCAGTCGTCGAAAAAATAGTATGTATGTTTCGAGCTAAAAGTGCGCTTGCCGCTTTTGCATGATTGCTGGTTTCGACTTCGTCTCAACCAGCAACATTCATGCGCAAGCGGCAAGAATGCACTTTCAGCTCTTAACATACAATATACTATTGACTTGAAAAATTTCACCAGGTAACGTGACAAGTAAAGTAAGTAAGGTATACACTGAATCATATTAAGTGCCCGGATTTTTAATTCCGCAACTGTACATTAATGATGCTCTTATCCCACTTGTATAGTAAATAACTATTATAATGCATGAACCGACCTGATTTAAGAGTAATTGTTCTGCTAGAGCTAAAAATATTTAATAACATCAATAATCAATAACTTATACAAAAGGGCATATAGTTTACAAAAATTCATCTAACACAAACATTTGTTATAAGCTGGGAAACTAATATCATACAGGGTTATAACATAATTATTGGCACTTGTAACGTAGGGCAAATTGTAATTTAACATTAAATAAATAAATCACGTAGGCATAACATTATAGCATAATAAATATTGTCGATCCAACGTGGAACAAATTGTGATTGTGGGGCACAATATTAAATAAATTAATTGCGTACGGGGATAATATCTAAATATTGTCCATGTTTAAACTTGATTTAAACACACATAAATTTTATTTTCTAAAATTTACGAAATCCAGTCGCACGTTTTTAAATGCAATTCCCATTTATTAGCAAGAAAATTTTAATGTTGCAATCACCAGTCTTTGCCTCATAATTACTAAATTTAATATGTTTAAATTAGATTAAAAATATATATTTCAGTCCAAATTTACGAAACATTATTCATAATTTAAAAGCCAGTGTTATTACGCAATCAGACGAGTTAAAGACCAGGAAAAATGCAAATCTGCACTTCATGCACAATACCGACCTACAGTAGCAAGTTCAACGGGCGACCTTCGCTCTAGCAGGAAATAAAAACTGCAGAATTGCTACACTGCTGTTTTGTAATTTAAACACTCTGTTCCAGTAAACTGTACATATGAACTTTGATATTGTTACTTCGTTAAGCATTTTAGTTTTGTATAAATACCAGTTTATTTTTATAATAAAACAATCTGCATTTAATGTTTGATTCATTCACTACGTCGCCACTCCTATACCAAGCCATAATACTGTCGAGATGTGAGGCTGCATCTCAGGAGTGGTTTTACTGTCTTCCCTTTAAGTGCCATTGACTAAGCAGGCTTAAAGCGTAAATGCAGTCTCATTTACGCGCTTAAAATTAGGGATAGAATCAGCGCAAAGTAACGGAATCCTGAAGCAGCCTCTCAGGCAATTCTGTTCAAATGTGGAGCAACTGTAATCGTTGGACACAACCTTAAATAAATAAACTACGTTTTTGGCACATATAACTAATTATGATGACAACAAAGTGGGGTTAATTGTAATTGTTGGAAACTACAACATAGCAATATAAAAGAAGGGGTTTTAATAAAATAAACTTGGTACATATCTAACTTTAAAATACGAATACACAAAAATACAAACATTAACAAATGAGAAATTAATAAAGGTAACATCAATGCCAATTATAAATGATTGTGGGTGTACTACTCTTAAACGAAGGGTTTGGCAAGCCCTCTAGTATAGGGATGTTCGATACACCGAAAACTACCGGTACAATAGTATCGTATCGTATCGATTTAAAAGTATTGGTTCGAGGCAGTATCGTATACAAAAGTACCAGTACATGAAATATCGGTACACATTCGATCCAGGATATTTTCTAGGTATATTTATACAAACCTACGAGTCCTAATACAGCAAATAGAACGGTAGCAATAATAGTGGCAGTAACAATAAAAAAATCAACAAACAATAATGATAAAGTCAGTATTAGAAATACATCTATTAAATAGTATACTAACTTTTATAATGCTTAAAAACTTAAAAAGTAACACGAAAATAATGACTGAAACGCATTCATATTTTCCAACAAAGTTTAGTTTCATAAACGTATATAAACACTACAATTTTATAAAGCAGCATGTTATAAATATTTAAGCTGAATAATGAAGTTTTTATTGGATATTTAATCATTATAATACAAGTTGTTGGGATACATGAAAGCTTCAGTCCGCCAGAATTAGTCATTCTCCTTAGAATTTATCAATTACGAGTTTGCTGTACCAGTCGAAACCCGAAGTGTAGTACGTTTCTACACATGTTAAACATGGAGATTTCGGCTCAACAAAATCATTTTGTTTGAAGTTGAAAATTACTTATTGAAAGTTATCGACGTTCGACTATCTCGTCCTTACTTCCATATAACAATCCTTTATCCAATAGACTTGTCTGTCCGGGACGCTGGTCCGTCCGGGACGCTGTTTCAGCAGCCAAACCGTAAGAGGGACAGAAAAAAGTTATGAAAGTTATATGTTTGGAATGGTCATGTCAGGTCAGGAACAGAATTTCAGTCACGTGACACTTCCGGTTTTCGAGAAATGACGTGATTTCCGTCCGCCCGGGACGCTGGTCCGTCCGGGACGCTGTTTCAGCAGCCAAACCGTAAGAGATAGAGAAAAAAGTTATTAAAGTTATATGTTTGGAATGGTCATGTCAAATCCGAAACCGAATTTCAGTCACGTGACACTTCCGGTTTTCGAGAAATCACGTGATTTCCGTCTGTCTGGGACGCTGTTTCAGCAGCCAAACCGTAAGAGATAGAGAAAAAAGTTATGAAAGTTATATGTTTGGAATGGTCATGTCACGTCAGGAACCGAATTTCAGTCACTAACACTAATTATTATCTTAATTATAATCCTAACTTTTAAGGTTAGATTCTAATGTCTGTGAAGTTGGCCAAACCCAGACAAAAATTTAGTAATACGTCAAAGGGAATCGTTTGTTTATCTTTTGTTTACGTTTGTTTAGCTATTTTCAGAGTTTGTTGACACTTCTGTATACTATAACCAGCACCCCTATTTGGGTCGGGCCAACTTCACGGCAGCCAAACCCAAAATGATAAATTGACAATTTCTTGGTGGGAATCGTTTGTTTATCGTTTGTTTAGCTATTTTCAGAGTTTGTTGACACTTCTGTATACTATAACCAGCACCCCTATTTGGGTCGGGCCAACTTCACGGCAACCAAACCCAAAATAATAAATTGACAATTTCTTGGTGGGAATCGTTTGTTTATCGTTTGTTTACGTTTTTTTATCTACTTTCACCGTTTGTTTACACCTCTGTATACTATAACCAGCACCCCTATTTGGGTCGGGCCAACTTCAAAGCAGCCAAACCCAAAATGATAAATTGACAATTTCTTGGTGGGAATCGTTTGTTTATCGTTTGTTTACGTTTGTTTAGATATTTTCAGCGTTTGTTTACATTTCTGTATACTATAACCTGCACCCCTATTTGGGTCGGGCTAAACCAAAAATTATAATTTGACCATGTCTTAGTGGGAATCGTTTTTTAGCGTTTGCTTATATTTTTTTAGTTATTTTCATCATTGGTTTACATATCTCTATATTATAGGTAATACCCCTGTTTGTAACGGGCCAACTTCACAACAGCCAAACCCAAAATGATAAATTTTAATACGACTATTCAACCCACTTGTCATCTATTAAAAACTGTCCAATAAAAATACAAAATTTGACGTCTTTGAGCCAATAAAAATGAACTACATTGACAATTTTCACTAGTGAAAATAATCGATAATTTTCACTATAGAAAAAGTAAATATTAGTGTTCTGTTACTATAGAAATTGCGTAGTTTGTTGCTAGATATACTGAAAACTAATTTGAAAAAGTAGTTTGGTTCATTGAATAGTCCCTCAAATGCCATTCTTAGTCAAATTTAAGTAGAATATTTCTGCGGTGGTATCACTCATGTCCATTGCGCTTGGGATTAGGACTCGTGCTAGCGCACTCGTCCTAATCGAACCTAAGCGCAATGGACATTCGTGATACCACAGCAAAAATATTCGACATAACTTTGACTACTCATGGTATTATAAGTGAAAATTTTCACATCTTGAACAATTTAATTCTATTATTACACGCAATAATAACACAGATTGGTTTACTTTACAATGACTATACTGACAGAAAGGATGTATTGTTTTGTTTCTGGTGCAATTAGTTGAGATTCCATGAAAGACGCTTTTTTTACATGATTAGGAAATTGTTTGGTTAAATAGTTTCATAGAAAACTTTAAATTGAAAATTGAATACAGTTTTTAATACTAAAGCTGCTTTTAATGTTAGATCTTTAGTTTAACCCAATCAGAAGATCGAGTTTTCGCATATGCTGGATTTAACATGAGATTCCCTATACACCATAGACAACTCGACATCTGGTGTATATGTATATGTATATATACAGTGTGTCTGCTTTAAGTTAGCACCATATGGAAAACGTTTTTATTATTAATTTTATGAAAAAAAGTTATTCTTTATAAAAAGTTCTGCATAGTCCAAAACTTAAAATTCAATCATCAGATATCAATTTTTTAAGCGGTATACGAGGAATGTGAAAAAATATGAATTCTGCTCAAGAGTAAAGTACCTTTATTTGTGACAATATCGAAAATTGTTATTAAGAAAAGTTGAGTAGAATCAAAAACTACGTTCAAATATACAATTACACATATCTACAATAAAAATCAGGTTTTGTTATTTTTCACATTTTTTTAAGTTGATTCATATGGAAAACTTTATTTTTGACAATATCGGAAACTTTTTTCAGTTATCATTGTAGTATTAAAGCACATTGTGGTTCACACTAAATGCACAACAAATAGCCCTGTATTATTGTTACTAGATAACCATGAATCCCATATAAGTTTGAACAGCGTTAAATATTGTAAGGAAAATGGAATATGCTTGCTCAGTTTTCCGCCTCATACAACCCATCGATTACAACCGCTTGATGTTGGCGTATTGGGGCCGTTTAAGTCCTATTGTAGCGTATCTTTTAATGATTGGCTAACATCAAATCCTGGGAAAACAATTTCTGTACGAAATATTGCGCATTTAACAAACATTGCCTTTTTAAGGGCATTTACTGCAAGTAATATCATTACCTAATAGTTTCAAGACCAGAATTTGGCCTTTAAAAAGGCTAGCTTTTTCCGAGGAAGATTTTGCATCAACCTATGTTACAGACAAACCATTACCAGAAAATACAGACATTGACAAACAAAGAGAAGAAAACAAAACTATAAATGAAAATCAATCGCAAAATTCAACTGAAGAGCCGCCCACAACAGATATAGTAACCAATAATGAAAATAGGAAAGAACCATCAGGCGAGAACTTATTTAAAGAAGTTTTGGTTCAGGAAGATGAAGAATTGAAAATAAATATTTTGAATACACCGTCTTGCAGTGGTTTATATAAAACTCCAAAACGAGTTAAAGTAACCCCTGAAGTGGTACGACCGTATCCAAAAGTAACAAAAAGGGCAGTAAAAACAAAAAGACAACCAGGAATATCCAGAATTTACACGGACACCCCAGAAAAGGAGAGATTAGAAAAAATAGAAACTGAGAAAGATCTTAAAAAGAAGAAAGCTGCAACACGAAAATTACCAGTTTCAAATCAACCAAAAAATGCTAACAGTTGTGAATAAATGTGCTACAAAAAAAAATATTTGAAAAAGTATACTCATCTTCTTCTAGTGAATTAGAAATATCGATTAATGACGATTCAGATGACGACATCAGCGATGAATTGGAAAGTCTTACAGAACTTAATAGTGAAGATTTCAAAGGAGGCGATTTTGTCCTGGTTAGATTTCCAGTAAAAAACGCAATGGTCCACTTTGTAGGCCAAGTTGTAAATACTAGCAAAGATACCTCTACTGTAAATTTTTTAAGAAGGAGCTTATCCACTACATTTTATTTTTCAGTAATCGAGGACACATCAGAGGTGGAAAATAAAGATATAATCGCCAAATTATACCCACCCTCAAGATGTGGGACTGCAAGAACAGCGTCTCACTTAAAATGTTGTTACAATTTTGGTACTCTTGTTGTAAATTGCTTCAGTTTTCTTAAATAAATCATCTAAATTACGTTAGGTACCTTGTAATATTCATTAAACCCCATAAAATTTTCATACATGGCCGAAAGTACCCCTCTACATGGCCGAAAGCACCCCGGACACAGGGAACATTCGGCCATTGACACCATTTTAATTAAATATTGTTTTCACTCATATAGAATGCAATTTTAAATTAAATATTCTACATATAAGCTACAAATAGTGTATATTTCCTAAATGAGCAAGAATTGTTTAATTTTAACAAAAAATCTTCTTTTTATTAAACAAAATCTGCTTAGGGGCCGAATGTTCCCCAGGTTCCCCTACAGGAAGTTGCCAGAAACAAGTGAGCGGTCGGCGTCTGTCCTACGTCATCAAAATAATCAAGTCGAGGTGTTTCTACGTCATCCTAAAACAATATCGAGTTTTTGTTGCCAAGCGGGAATATTTGAATTATTTACCTGATGTTTCCTCGTCATTTTTCATTTTTAAACGTTTAAATACGCTGTTGCACTAGCGACATTTTGTGTCATCTGTCAGATTGTGAATTAATGATCTACTAAAACCGCGCATTGGAGCTACTGATTTTATGAATATAGTGTATAGTACAATTCTGATCCCACCGTGAGATTTGCAGTTTTGTGTTCGCCGAGAGTTAGCTTGATTGATATTGCAATTAAATAAAATAGAAAGAGGGGAATCCAACCATTCTATTTGTGCATTAAATAATACATTTCATTCTAACCAGCCTATAAATTACTGACAGGCAGGTTTGAGCACAGTAGAAATATACATCTGAGAATTGTGTGTGATTGGATTTTGCCGTAATTTAACTTATATTAATTTTTATACCGAAATAAATAACAAGCAGGCTTTCATTACAGTATATGTCAAATTTGAGGTTAGCAGGTTAGGTTTTGCGTCAGTCTGTTTCAAAAATAACGGAAAACCTAACCTGCTAACCTCGAATTTAACATAGACTTACATTAAAAAAGTCCATAAGGAGCGGCAGTGAAAATTGAAACATATGAATTATAGCTCCTCTATTTACAAATAGTAGCGACAACCTTTGATGTTGCCGCTGGGGCAAAATCACGTTGGTATCCCTTAAGTCCCTAGCATATTTAAAAATTGCCAAAGAAGTTGTATAATTAATTAAAATGTGACATTGACATTTGTCGTAATTTTTTCATTTTTCTCTTCGGGGGCAAATTCTAAGTCGAGGACGTGGAAATGCCAGGGTGTTGTGTCGATAAGTGTAAAAATAGTGGCAGAAAAGGATTTCAGGTACTCAGATCAGTTATTTTTTCACTGTTTACACTGAAATTTACCGTTTAGTAACTTTTTGTATTTTCATGTTTGCATCAGGTTTGCCCCAGGATGTCGCTACTATTTGTAAATAGAGGGGCTATAGTATGAATAATAGGTTGGTGGCACTATAAGTATATGTCAAATTCGAGGTTATCAGGTTTACAGTGACTATATAGTCACTGTAATCAGGTTAGGTTTTCCATCAGTTTTGACACAGACTGACGCAAAACCTAACCTGCTAACCTCGAATTTGACATACAGGGTGTAGAAATGCTTTACGCACCATAGGGTTTTCAATGGTAATTTTTTCATATGCAAATATTTGCTTCCCTAATTATTTTAGAGCAAACTTGAATGAAAGTTTTTTGTAGATAAAAAAATTCTCTATCCGTTTATGCCAGCATTTGCTATTTTATATATCAGAAAACCGAAAATTTAAAGAAATGAAATTACCATTTTTAGACTAATCAGTGGGGCCTTGAAATTATTGAAGCATCTCAAAGCAGCAACAAATTAGTTTACTGTTTATTTGTTTGCATGCGGCAACCATGGTACTTATTGCATCTAATCTGCTTCCAGCATACCACCACTTCACAATTTGCACTGATTTTTGAAAAAAATATAATTCTAGTTTCTTTCGTTATTAGGTTTTCTAACGTAACATGACAAAAACGATGGCATAAATACATGCAGAATTGTATGCTCTACAAAAAACCTATGTACAAGTTTGCTCTAAAATAATTAGGGAAGCAAATATTTTCATATAAAGAAATTACCATTGAAATCCCTATGGTGCGTAAATCATTTTTACACCCTGTATATTTACAGTGAAAATTGGGGGTGTTGTGCCTCCCTCCAATACCGCTATCAAGGATAATCCTTACAGATGGCATCTATACAAGCCTCCAGCAACATTCTCTAAAAAAAAAAGATCTTAACTTAATGAGCACTAAAAAATGTCACCAGCTCTTAGACTACTTGGCTAGCTCTTTTAACTCTCGGCAGAATATGGCGTGGTGTAAGGATCAGGCTAAGAAATGCTTCGGGCTTTTACAAATGAATGGTAGATTAATAAAAGAATTAGGCGCCATGTCATTACTCACAACAAATAAAACAAACCTATAATCATAATCCATTCTGGAAACTCCCGTGACATAAAGGTCACTATCAGTGGGTTAATATGAAAATCGCTAATAGAGTGTTAGTAATTTTTGCATTTTATGTTGGCGCCATTTTCAATTTGAATTTCAAGTTTTTGTTTTTTACTTTCACTTTGATATTTGAATGATTGAAGTATGTACAGTTGCGGAAACATAAACCGGGACAAGTTCTGTAGGGTCATTTTTTACTATTTGAACGTTGTAATGTTGCCTTCCTGATTTTTTATGAAATGCTTTCTATCATGTGTCAATGAACACAGACGAACAAGTTAATGCAGTACAAGAAGCTTGGGATAGCATCGAAAATGAATTTATTCAGACAATTTAACTTCGGCAAAAATTTTGTGTCCCGCTTTTTATTTCCGCAGCTGTACGTATATACGGTTGCATACAAGATAGGATTTGCCTTGGTTGCATATATAATACAAGACTAGTTACTAAAGTTCTTTTGTCGTAACCTTACTTACAAGTTTGACGCTACTGACCCTTAAGTATAATCAGCTGAGTTAGTACTTATCAAGTACACTCAAAATTTTGAATTTGACACTGTAAATGTCACAGGAGTTTCCTAAATGGATTATAGCTAGCTAAATAAATCAACACCTACCTTGTAAGCTTCGCTGCAGACTTCAATCGAAATGTAGTAATGCTAGCAACAATAAATACAAACAGTAACAGTCAAAAGAATATTTAATTATCCAATGAAGGAACAAATAATTCAAAGTTGGCGTCACCCAACTTACACACACATGTAATTGTATATCAGGCCAAAACAACATTTTAAAAAACTTCAAATCAAAGTAGCATTTCAGAACTGGCTAGTTATAGCTTAAATTGCAACTTCAGGCTAACACCTGTGCAATCGCAAATGCAAACATATAACGCCAAGGGCGCTATCTGAGATATAGTATACACACTATTTCAGCAATTTCGAATTATTTACTCGCATTTTTGCGGTAATAACAAGTGAGTCAAAGATTGATTTGAGACGCTCAGTTAGAGTTGCTAAGATCTTAGTTACAACTGACATAAGTTTGAGGTTATGCCTTTGTCTATAAAAAAACAGAGCCACAGAAAAAATATGGCTAACCAGAGGTTAAACAATGAAGCACAATTGTATTTGTTCTTAAAATAAAAACGTATCTGTTCTTTAAAACTTTATTCGGTTTGTACTATGTATGTGCAAGCATAAATGCGTGAAATAAAATTACGATAAACCTTAATATTATAAATCAAAATACTGAATGTAAAGGAGGAATATTTATGACACTTATATTCTAATTACACAAGAGCTACAAAAGAATGTTTACATTTTTAATTATACTATATACATATAATCATAACCATAAAACACTAATATGAGTGTTAGAAAAAAAAATAAATCCCTTTCCGTAAACGGACAACTTTCATATACACATATAGCACATATTCACATAATGACTTTGTAGACAAAAACATATCATTGAGTGTATTACTGCATTTCTGACTTGTTGAAACTTGTATGTCGTTAGCTTGCAGCTTTCTACACCATTTAAGAACACTAAATAACCATTTATTATTACGAGCCCACATCATGTCCGCCATTGCAGAATTTGACGATGGCTGCCTTTGCTTTTAGCTTCTCCTCATCCGGCCCTTGCAGGGTGCATATGTACTGCACAGTGGAGACGCCTTGTTCTTTGATCAAATCAATCTTCAGGTTTGTTTGTTCGCATAGTTTCCCTATGAAGTCGTAACCTGCTGCTTCAAAGAGTTTATAAGCAGTAGCAGGCACCAAGATAAGAGAATCCAGATTCTTCTCTACCGGAATCATGATGGGAGGTGGAACTGACATACACGGTAGCACAACGCTTGCAAAGTTGACGCCATGAGGAGGCTGGCTAGGCTCAATGACTTGAGCATGTGGGAAAGGAGGTAAGTTAGCAGGAGGACTTTGATGTTGTAGTTGTGTATTCATAGGAGCCACCCTCGGCTTCCTCCATTCAGTCATGTGCATGTTATTTCTCTCTCCTTGCCATTTTCTCTCACCAGTTGCACAATGCAAATACTGAGTTTTGGTTTCCTGTTTCGCCTCACCACCAGGCTTGACCAGTTGATTGATCTCTTGAGGAACATCTTTACCTGGATAGGTTTGAACTACACCTAAATTTGCCTGATCATTAGGTATTATAAAATTATTACGGTAGATATTTGAAGAAAAATCGTTGCTATTATACGGAGTCGTATTGCATTGCCCTACATACGGAAAGTTGTGCCCTTGTGGATGTTGCTGTAACTCAGGATTTGGCTTCAAACTTTCTTCCTTAGAGCTAATTTCATAAGTTGTGTTATGTTTAAAGGCTATTTTCGCTGCATTTTCCTTCAACTGTAAATAATTTTTTTCGAACTGTTCTATGCTGTCAGGAGAGTAGTTGCTTAGAATAACTGCTTCGTACAAGCTCTTATGGTGCAGCAGATGCTCTATCCAGCCATGACCAGTGCACACATCATTACCAATGTGCAGCATTGTGCTAATCTCCAACTTCCTGTCGTTACTAAACCTTTTTATCACTTCCTCATAATCTATCTCAAGTGCAGAATCATGATTAAACACATAATTAAAGGAAAACCCAATAGCGTTGGTCATAGTACTGTTGACATTGCTTTGTTGGAGCCATTGCCTTAAAATCTGCATGTGCTTCGGTCCATCCGCCACGTCCAGCTTCCCCAGAATCATTGCATTTAAAACCGAATAATGCCGCTGCACTTCCTTCACCAAGTCGAACTGGTTGTTAATATTCCTGGTTTTCAACAACCTCTCCTTCTTCTGCACAATATGGTAGCACAATCCAGCCAAATGCGTCCAGTACTTGTCTGAGGTGTCTACAATTCTCAGATTCTCCCTTAAACTGGTAACGCTGCAATCACTTTTGAAGGGTATGATATTTATGACATTACACATCCCAATCCGTTCTAAGAATCGCTCCATGGCCTTTTGTGCCTCAAGTTTGCGCTGAGCGGCGGGCCCAGGACCTGGCCAAATGTATGGGTAGTTAATATTGCCCTTATCACCAAGCGCTTGCAGATAGTGCTCCTTTGCTGAGCCTGGTAACAAGAAATTAGGATTTTTGTAGTTAGAAAAATTATTTTGATTTTCTGATACAGTTTCAGTAACCGTGTATGGAGATCCATTACTATCACATTGTCTGCTTCCTAGAAGAGTTGCAGCTGTAGGATT
This sequence comes from Agriotes lineatus, assembly GCA_940337035.1. Taxonomy (NCBI): domain Eukaryota; kingdom Metazoa; phylum Arthropoda; class Insecta; order Coleoptera; family Elateridae; genus Agriotes; species Agriotes lineatus. Next base: position 40,070,113 of record OW679201.1, on the reverse strand, counting down.
GCTTTGTACATTTGAGTAATCACTTAGTTGTGCAGGTGAATTCTTAATCATACGAGCTTTCCTTATTTTTTCTTCCAACTCTCTTTTAATAGCAAAAATATCTATTTTTAGCCCTTTCTGTACAGTATCTTTTCCTTCATCATCACAATTCTTATCTTGATGATTATCTCTTTTGTCACAACTAGGCTTAGTTACATCATCAGTTCTTTGAGAAACTTCTCTTTTTTCTAGCTGGTCTTTCTTGTTTCTATTATCTTTATCATAACTATTATCTTGATGATTTTCTTTTTTGTCCCGATGAGATTTAGTTCCATAATCATCATTTGTTTGAGAAACTTCTTCTCTTTTATCTAGCTCGTCTTTCTTGTTTCTATTATTTTTATCGCGATAATTCTTATCTTGACAATTATCGTTTCTATCCCTACGATCTCGTTTTTCTCGCTGGTCTTTCTTGTTTCTATTATATTTATCATAATTCTTATCGCGATGATTATCTTTGTTATCCCGACAAGATTTAGTTGTATTAGAAACTTTTCTTTTATCTAGCTCGTCTTTCTTGTTTCTATTATTTTTATCGCGATAATTATTATCTTGGCGATTGTCCTTTTTGTCCCGATGAGAATTAGCTACATAATCACCAGTTCTATGAGAAGCTTCGTCTCTTTTATCTAGCTCGTCTTTCTTGTTTCTATTCTTATCTTGACAATTATCTTTTTTGTCCCGATAAGATTTACTTACACAATCAGCTGTATGAGAAACTGTTTCTCTCTTTTCGAGCTCATTTTTCTTGTGTCTATTATTTTTATCGTCCTTTCGATGATTATCTTTGTTGTCCCGACCAGATTTACTAACATAATTATCAGTTGTATGAGAAACTTCTCTTTTATCTAGTTCGTCTTTCTTGTTTCTATAATTTTTATCACGATAACTCTTATCTTGACAATTATCTTTTTTGTCCCGATAAGATTTAGTTACACAATCAGCTGTACGAGAAACTGTTTCTCTCTTTTCGAGCTCGACTTTCTTGTGTTTATTATTTTCATCGTGATCATTCTCATCTTGATGACTATATTTTTGGTCCCAACGAGATTTAGTTGCATTATCATCAGTTGTATGAGAAACTTCTCTTTTATCTGGTTCGTCTTTCTTGTTTCTATTATTTTCATCGTGATAATTCTCATCTTGATGATTATATTTTTGGTCCCAACGAGATTTAGTTGCATTATCATCAGTTGTATGAGAGACCTCTTTTATTTTTCCTAGCTGCCCTAAGAAAGACCAGATATTATTTTCATCGTGATAACTCTTATCTCGACTATCTTTTTTGTCCCAACGAGATTCAGTTGTATCATCAGTTGCATGAGAGCCCTCTTTTATTTTGTCTAGGTGCCCTAAAAAAGACCAGATATCATTTTTATCATGATAACTCTTATCTTGATGATTATATTTTTTGTCCCAACAAGATTCAGTTGTATTGTCATCAGTTGTATAAGTAACCTCTTTAATTTTTTCCAGCGGCTCTAAGATAGACCAGCTACTTATATTACTTTTATCATAACAATTCTTATCTTGATTATCTTTTTGGTCCCAACGAGACTTAGTTGCATTATCATCAGTTGTATGAGGGACATCTTCTCTTTTATCTAGCTGATCATTCCTGTTTCCATCATTGTTACCATGAGGAGTTTCACTTCGTTTGTGCCAGCGATTTGCAGTTACATGATCATCAGTTGCAGGAGTAACATCTTTGCTTTTGTGCTTTAATAGCCCTAAGGCGATGGCGTCAGATTTCTTCAGCTGAAGCGTTGCGCCAGAGGGCAGCTTCATCCGGAAGGGCCGCACTCGACTTCTAGTTTTCTTGCCCATCTGTGGAAGTTGGCCTGGAGGTTGCTGGATTTTTGATGACTGAGGAATCAAGCGGGCAGTCCCTCCCGAAACTGATGACATCAAACCTTTTCTCACACCCACTGATTCTTCTCTCTTCTTTGGCTGCTTTTTGTTGTCCGTATTATCGTTCATTTCCAAACCATGACTGCTATAATCAGTTTCTTCCAAATGCCGATCACGATTTCTCAAATAAGAGTCAGAATAATCATCCCTTTCACCTAATAAACGACTCCAGGCAGAGTGATAATCTGTCTGGTTCGGGTGTTTATGCGTTTTGTCAGATTCAAGATTCCGTTTTTTTGGCTGAGGTTCCACTGCATACTCCCAATCTGCACTAAGATTTCTTTTGCTCAATCTAGTTTCCGCTGTATAATCAAAAGTTTCTTCAAAGTCAGGTCTTTCTTCCACCTCAGTCTTAACAACTACTAAATCACGACTTTCATCCAACTCAGTTTTAACGACTACATCATGAGTCTTATAGGGATAATCATCTTTTCTTCGCAGTTGAGTTTCAAGTCCACAATTGTGCTGTTTCTTCAATTGTATATTTCTCTTTGCCAGTTCAATATCAACCAGATAATTTTCCTCAAAAGAACTATCGTCGTCACTTTTGTCGGAAGAATAATATTCTCTCAAATCTTGATGATCTCTTTCTTGAAGTCTAATTTCCGGTAAATTATCATAATCTGATTTAATTTCACCAACATAGTCAAGTCCATCACAGTTGGAACCAGAATGGTAATCTCTGGCTTGCAACTCGGTTTTAGCTTCATAATCGATGTCAAAGAGACTGCGACGGCATTCCAAGTGAGTTTCGGTTGGTAAACCACTAGCTCGTTCTGCTGAGTCATTTCTACTATTACAGTCATATTTATTTTTCCATGTAGATCTGTAACTGCTTTCTTCTTTCCCACGTGCATCACTAGGAGGAACTTCTTCATTTTTCCACTGACACCGAGCTGTGTAACTACTAGGTTGCTCACTCTTTTTATAAAGCGTACCGTTCTTAATGGATGCGCCACTGAAACCACCTACATAATTATTTGTTTTTCCCCACTGACCCTGAGCACTGCGACTATTTAGTTCCCCTTCTTGGAAAGCGTTGCTTAATGAATGGTCGAGGGTTGGTTGACTAGACTTATCTGCTTGTCCCAATTTACATCGACTTGTCTGATTAGCATTGGTTCTATTGGAAGTTCCAAGGTTGCACACTGGATTTCCATATTTGCTACCGCTGGAGGAAGCATATGGATTAATGTGATCCCACTGCAAAAAAAAAGACTGTTATCTAATGAAATTAAGTACGAGATATCCCATTTTCAATTAGATAAAATGGAAACCTCTGTAATCATTGCAGCTAAAAGAAAATAGTTTTGACATTATGTGGTCAACTTTTCAAGGGTAACACGATGGTGGAAACCAAAATAAAACATCTCTATTGATTTTCAAGTAACAGCCGAAAAATGAAAATTTCAACATTTCTATTCAAAAAAGTGGGGATTCGTAATGCATTTTTTTACGCAGATTACTATAATCTAGTAATAATTGACGTATCATTATGTCAGGCCATCTTCTATGTTTCTTGAATTCATAGAGTTACATTACCATTTCGTACAGTTTTGGGACAGAGTTGGCGAGCCTGCCTGTATATCTGGGCCATCTTTGCCATAATTTATCGCGTAACGCTTTAGCTTCTCGCATCAAACAAAAATTCAGACACGAGCATGGCTTTTGGCTCCATTTGGGGGTTTAGCGCGCTGCGCCAATCTTTACATCGTTGTGAGTGCAGCTGTTTATTTCATCGCTCAGTTTCTACTTATTTAAAAACGCTATCCATAAGAGCGAGTGAGAAACCTTTCCTGAATCAGTCGATTTCTCTGGCACCGTGACGGCTCTGTCGTCACCGGGCGGAGTTTCTGGCTTCCGATTGGTCACACCTGCAGGCGCGTAAACTGCACGTGGCTTGTAGCGCTTCGAGGGAGTTCAGCCTGGGCCGCCAGAAAGTCGCCATAGCATGTTTGTGGGCGTCTTCACGCTTCGGCGTGGAGGCGCCCGGTGTTCCTTTTGTGCTGAGTCAACAGAGTTTCTTTTGTGCTTCTTCTTGGTGGGGACTTCGATTCCGACTGTGACAGCGTGAGGTGGCTGTCTGTTTCGCTGGTGGAGCGTGTGTTGGTGCTTGCGTACCTGGATGGCCGTCAGCTTTGTATCAGTGTGGTAAGGCCGAGATTAGGCCCATTTTTCCCTAAAAGGGGATCAAACTCGCAGAGCTTCCCAAATCTTTGGCCTCGCCGTGTTCTTGTCTCGTAAGGGGACATGGTTCAGTCTTCGCCCCATGAGTGGATCTTCCACAAGTGCCACCCCGGCTCCCGCGCTTCCGTTCCGGCGTCTGTAGCAGTAGGCATGCCGTTAGCTGCCGTCACGCCCACGCTTGGCAGGTTGTCAACAAAAGGTAGCATGTGTACATGTAATTTGAATATTTTTGTCGCTAACTTAATGTATTTTGGCCGCTAGCATTTATAATTATTCACCTGTTGTTCGTGCTGGCTTAATTTGAATATTTTTGACGCTAACTTAATGTATTTTGGCAGTTAGCCTTTATAATTAATCACCTGTTGTTTGTGCTGGCCTAATTTGAATATTTTCGGTGCGAACGCTTCTCAGCTTAGCCTTTGTCAATTAGAGATTCACGTAACTGGCCTACCACGGCCTATTGTATATTTAAAAAAAAGTATTATGGCCACTTATGTATAATTAGAGATAAAGCGCCTCCCAGCTGGGGCTCTAGATTTAGGTATAGTTTAATCTTTGTAGCCCTGTGTATCACCCAGTTTACATGCGTCAGACCAATAGACGAGTACCTGAACTAAAGCCTTATAATTACAACGAATCTGTGCATGCCCTTTTCAGGTTAAGGTTATTGTGTAAAGATTTATGTACGGCGGTGCCTGAGCGTTGGAGCGTCATAGGTAAGTCTGACGACGCTTGCCGCTGCGGCGACGAGGTTCGGGAGGCCGAGTTCCCGTATTACCCCGCTTGACCTTCAAGGTTCGGTTAAGCGTGGGTTCCCCCCTGATTGGACCTTGTGACGCCCTTTTCTTTTGCAACATCCTATACATACCGGCCCGCTTGCCCTGTGGTGTATCATTTTAGGACCACGGGCAGCTCCCTGAGCGTATTTGAGCCGCGGCCTTTAGCCTGCTTTGTAGCGATTTCCGGGGTAAGTGTGGACGTTTCCCGGACTTGTTCGAGTATTCGGTACTCACTCATCCGTGAGTGTCGTAGAACCAGTTTGAAACCGTAACAATTTGTATTTTTTGAGTTACGACAAAAGGTTTTTTTAAATAGAAGTTGTAATTGGCTATTTTAGATGATTCACTGTGTCTTAAAGAAAAAATAATAGTCTACAAGACACTTTGGTATCAGAAAGATTAAAATGTGGTGAATGAGGTGGCCATTTTGCAGAAGCATTAGCTCCTCTACCAATTCAGGAAAGTGTACTTGAAGATGATTTCGAATGCTTAATGTAAAATGAGACAGTATTCCCTCATGTAGAAACCACATTTCATATCTACTTTGAGCACATGACAATTCACAAAGCAACCTAGAAGTCACCAAATGGCACAATATGATGTTATTGACCACATACTAGTGGACATACGTCATTTCACCTTGGTTAGTACAGTATGGTAAAGGATATCAAACATAAAGAAAAAGGAAAACGAATTCAGAAATACAACAGGTTAGTACGTTATTTTACGTTTCTAGCACACTTGTCGTGACCCATTTATTTCTCGGCCTTTTGGGCGAAGCCAATCCTGTCAGTTCGTTTTTGGGGAATTAAACAGCTAACGTACGCACATTCCATGAAGATTTACCGTTATGCCCCGTGGAGAGGAAAATGACGAAGCCGGCAAGCTGCAAATTTCGTTTGTCAATGCTTAGCCGGGCTTTACTATTCAAGCCAGCGTAGCTCGGCCATTTAGAATTCATCCCGCAGTGTATCAGGTGGGAGATTATTAGTGACGTAATGTAGGGGACCGAATATCGTTAAGTTACTGCTTTAATTACGGCAAAAACGAATATATACAAGGTTTTGCCGACAATATTATAAGTTTCAGAGTGATTGTCCAGTGGCTGAATCGTCTGCCGTTGCTACCTCTGGTTCACATTAAAGTGGATTTCACGACTGCCGTATTTCCTTCTGCAACCGCCAACACCAATAAGCATTATGATCTTTCCCGATCGTATATCGCAGTAGTCTTGATTGAGGCATCATCGTTGACAGGATAGCTGTATCGCCTCCCCCTTGGGTCTTCTGACGAGGCTCTCCAGGACACATATTGTCAACATCCCATTCTGCTTTGCCGACTGCTAAGGTAAACAAATTGTTTGCTGAATGTACAGTGTGCGTTTGATAAAGTGCATTGTTTAAGTGATTCCGGTTTATTCAACCATGAACTACTAACGTTAATTTTTAACTGTTAAATTGTGTGAGATGCGTCTTTCCCACTTAGCTATAGAGTACCGTTAGGGCCACTGTTTATTAAAATCATACCGTAGCTTGTATTTGGAGGACACACTCGTTAATATTGGAGATATTCAATAAATGCTTTATTCACCTTTCGCGTTTATTTTACTGTACTTTTCCCATGCTCTGTTAAGAATTGTAAAGCAGTTAGCAGAGTACCAATATTATCAAAGGTAAGACCTAGTGGCATGCGCTGTCGCATACATCGGCCCAAAGCATCGTTGGCTCCCTATTGCGGATTCTAGGAGAGCAAATGTGAATCGTAGTACAGCATTTGTGGCGCCAAGGCAATCATCGTTTGAGCTTTCATCTAATCCCAACTTGGCGGTAAATAACCCACTAACCTGGGTAAAATTAGAAAGTAATCATACATCAGATTTGACACCTCTTCAGCATATGAATTTGCAGACACACTAATCAGAGGTTTACAAGTAGCAGAAGAGACACGAGAAGTAAACATCAGATCGCAACGAGTTAAAAGCGAATTCATAGCAACTGCTGAACAAGTGCCTGATTTCGAACAGAATACAAAGGAAAATTGTTGGTTTGATGCTGAATGTCGGAGAGCAACTAATGAAAAAAGTTAATAATATTGAAGAATGATACATAAGTACCGTACTATTCTAGTAGAAGAATATAAAAGTAAAAATGGAAGAGACAGAGAACTGCGTGGGGTTTTGACCGCAAAGGCAGTCGCAACCACACAAGCCAGCGACGTGCATGTGGCATCCTAAAATCCCAGGGACACAAAGCCTGATTTAAAAGTGCATTATCAAGTGCCTGTGTAGATTTGCGTTAGCAAGCAGCCGACGCCCGGTGCATCTAAAGCCGAGGTGCAGTTTACCAGAGCGAATCACCACCTTGGAAGCCACTCTGAGATGTTCTATTCAACACAGCCCGAAGCTTCAATTTTGTCCTCCAAGAAACACACAGTGCTGTGCTCCTCTTTGGCGGAAATATTAAAGCCAGGTTAGTTTTCAGTTAAAATCACAATACGAAGTAAGAAACAAAAGCGGGCAGTTGTTTTCGTGTCCCGGATAACGGGAAATTACACTCAACTAACACGCACACAGTGCGTCATTTGCTGCCACAGCGAGTCGCTCAATTAAAATACGACGACGCTTCGATCAACCAACTCATTTCAAGAATAGACAGCTTCGCCTAGTTTATTTATGCGCGGAATTTAAATACATTTCGCGCTATCGGCATTTGACTTTGAATTGATAGTTGAAAATTAGAGCACTATTTAAAGTGTTTTCATGCATGTAGCGTACAGTCTTTTTATGAGTGTGCCGCTCGTAGATAATGAAAGTATTAACAGCTTCACTGTATGTTTGAACGTCGTTTATTCTTGTTGTTTTATGTACATATATTCTCTTGTATTTATGTTTTTCTTACAAATTATATATCTTTTTATGTAAACTGTTAGGTTTTTATTGCTGGCAGTGTTTGCATGCATCATTCCAGGAGACAACGAGCAACTCCAAAACAATATTAGCTTTCCCTTAGCCGCGCTGACGTTAAGAGAGGTATCTACGGCTGATTAAGCTAGCGAACCCAGGGCAATATAAATTAATAGTATAGTAGAGTATAGGGTTATTTACAAGTACCATTACATGGTGGCAAATATTTCCACAATTTCAATGTTGTCATCCAAAGCGTTGTCGTACACATTTTGCTTCAAAGAGCCCCATAAAAATTAAATATAACGGGATTAGATCAAGTGACCGTGCAGGCCAAGCTGTTGATTCACAGCGGCCAATCCACTTGTCAGGGAAGTGAATGTCTGACCGCTCCCTAACTTGAATTGTAGTGTGCAGAACATTTCTCTTATTAATAACTAATTTTTCTTATCAACTCTAAATTTCCATTGTCCCGTTCTGCCAAAAGACAATTCTTTAAAATTTCTACATAACAATTATAATTCTGATTTCCCTAAAAAAATAACGACCGATTATTCTGTGATGCATTATGCCACATCAAACATTTACTTTTTTAAATTTTTGACTGTTGGTGATAATTCGAGAATTAGGATTTTCCTGAATCCAGTATTAACAAAATTGAAGAGACCATAGCAGGAAAGAAAATAAACCTGCGAAGACTATTGACGAAGGTTAGCTTAGATAACACTGTCTAATTACGCCCCAGGTAGAACTACTTAAGACCTTAGAAATACTGGCTGCAGCAATTTACAAATTCGCACAGAATTTGAATATTTCATAATGTTGAACTAAGTTCTACTGTTATGTACCTATTTATTGCTTTGCAGACTATTACGTTTTATTTATGATTTGGAACGTAATAATCTAGAAAGCAAATTAATATAATTTAAAAAATCTGTAAAAGGCTTTACCCAGAACTTCCCTCGTTGACATTGTGACACTAAATAATTTTAAAAATCAATTTAAGTTAGGAGTAAAAATATCTTCACGTTTCTAATAAATTAAATGAATTTTCAAATAAAAACAAACGTTACCGGTGGTCGAATTCGAACGGCATTCGAACGGACCGCGTGTGCAGCCCAGCACGTTTTGTGAGATTTGTAAGGAACCGGGAAATTTCTACCTGCGCCACGAGCACCGACCTCTCGAATTCCTGCCTCGTTTTTTTTTTTATTGTGAAACATTTATTTTGTATCTATTGGCTCCCATTTTTGGTAAGAATAAAGCCTGCACTATGTACAAATTATGACTTGTATCTATTACTAAGTTGAATGAAAAAATTAACAAAATTTTATTTTTAAAGGTATATATTTGTCTCAAATGTTCCCGGTTTCGTTCCAGGTATCTTATATTATAAGAACCGATGATGCCGGTCACCGGCAGCCGTCCGGACGTAAGCAGGCGCGCGCACACGCTGCATGAACGGCCTGCATGCTAGCAAGTGGCGTGCGCGCACGAATGCCGAGAGCCGAGACCGCATTTGTATTGTTAACGCTGGCAGGGCCGGACGTAAGCTGGCTGCCGCCTTGAGCAAGCATTTTTATTGTTAACCGTTTCTTTACGCTGGCCGGGCCAGACGTAGGCTGGCCACGAGTTCTAGTATATATGTGTATGCAAAATATTGACTTCCTCCGACAAATATTTTTTGAGTTATACCGCCAACAGACAGACGGACGGAATTGAGAACACTTGTTTTTCGTCATCTAGGGACCCTGAAACGTCAAGATCTGAAGAAATCTAGAAAGGTGATTTTTTCGTGATTACAATACTTCCTTTGTCTTTCAGACGAGGGAAGTAAAAGTAGTTACTTATTTACGTTTTTTACAGTAGAATATGGTAAAAAATGTGGTCTGATACACACACGACTTCCTTTTACAGTGATCTTATAATTAGCCAAAATTTAGATTTTTAATTTTTAAGCATTTGTCAAAAATTATCAAAAATTACAAATTCTACAGAAACCGTACAACATAGAACGTTAGTTGAAGAGACAAATTTTGAGCTGAATTCATAAATGTAATAATATACCGGGTGTTTTATTTAAAATAGGAGTTAATAAAAAAAGGAAAAAACAAAAGAAACCCATTTTAAAGGTATTCAACTTCAAAGTTACCTATCTCACATCAATACACATTAAAAATATAAAGTTTGAACAAAATTGAAAAATTATTATATTTTCTTCAAAAGCTTGCTGTCGCATCTAGATAGTGCAGAAAACTGATATATGAAGTTTCAGCGCCATAGCTCTTTTTGTTTTTGAGATATTCTGTTTGCACACAGACAGACACAAAGACAGACAGACCAATGAACAAAAACATGTTTTTTGAATCCAATACTTCCTTTATTGTAAAAGAAAGTAAAAATCTGGTGTGATACACACACACACAAACTTCCTTTTACAGTGATCATATAATTAGTCAAAAATGTGTTTTTAGCTTCCCTACATTTTATAAAAAAAACAAAAAAAACATTTTAGAGGAATTCAATTGGAAAATCACCTATCTCACATCAATATACATAAAAAAATGTAATAAAAATGTAGTTTAAAAAAAATCGTTAAGGCCGTTTTTGAAAAAAATCGAAAACAACTGAAAAATCACAAGAGTAAACACCATACTTTCGATTATGTGATTTTCTTCAAAAGCTTGCTGTCACATTTAGATGTTACAGAAAACTTGTATATGAAGTTTTAACGTCGCAACATGTGGCAAGTAGGGTGGTCAAGAGACCAGACGGCCAACCAGTATGGCACCTGGCATGCCATGCCCCTTAACCAGCAAATCTTTCACCTCCTCTCAAGGGTGGCCTCCAGGAAGGAGAAAAGAAAGAGCGTTGACAAGGGTCCAGGAAAACAAGTGCAGGCGACTCTCCAAAGAGTTGCCAGGGTCAGCAACCTAGTAACCCTCATAAGCTGTAGAGACGGGCCTCAGGTAAAACAAGGGGTCTGGAGGTGAGGCAAGTAAAAAGGGCTACTGCACGCAAACCCATACAGCTCATCACGCCCTCCATGAGACGAGTCAAGGTAACAGAAGGTCAACCAGGTCCTTCCGGTACCTGATCAACCATCATCACTAGGAGTGATGACACTCCCCCAGAGGCAATGAAAAAAGGCCAAAAAGCTTACCGAAGCAAGCAAGGAAAGTCAAGGTTTCTCATCCATTAAGAAAAACCACGACTAAGTCCCAGCAAGCAACGGAGCCGAAGCCACCTAATAGGGAGAACCAGGTTGTAATCAGGTCTGATCGACCAGATGGCCCGGTTTTTCCAAGAGATGTTCATGACCATGGCAGGCCCTGAAAGGAATCCAGACGAGCATTCACTTGTGCTATCGGAGATGGGACACAGCAGAAGGCTTCTATGCGCAAGCATACGCAGATGATGGACTGGTACTTGTAACTGGCAGGTTCCTAAATGTGGTCTGCGATAAAATGCAGGTAGCCTGCAGGATTATTGAGATAAAGGTCTGTCGGTAAACCCACTAAAGACTGAGATCATTCCCTTGAAAAAAAGAAGGAAACTTCAGGATCTGAGAATACCCATAATGTACGGAAGACCACTTGCATTAGTGCAAGAGGTTAAGTACCTGGGAGTCCTCGACAGCAAACTAAGTTGGAGGTCGCATGTCGACAGAACTGTGAACAAGTCGAAAGCGACCTTACGACAGTTGCGCAGAGCGATAGGCAGAAACTGGGGGATAAATCCCAAGATTCTGCACTGGCTCTACACATTGAATACCTCTATCAGCCTACAGAGTAACCAAAGCAGAGGACTGACTATCCCAACAAGGGAACAATGGGAGCTAAAAAGGGTTAAGCTCCAGAGCAAAAAAAATTAAATTTGCTCCGACAGCCAAGCCACACTAAAAGCAATCTTCTCGGGCAGGACAAGATCAGCCTATTCAGGAATGGGGAGACGCTTTAGCTGAATTGGTAAGGGAAAAGGACGTCGAGCTTTTCTGGGTCCCGGGACTCACAGGGGTCCACGGCAATAAGAAGGCAGATGAACTAGCCAAACTCGGAGCCAGCGAAACTTGTTTTGGGTTGGACCCCATTCTGGGTATAACAAGGCAGCAAGTCTCAGCAGTCCAAACCGAGTGAGCCTACAACACCAGCAAGGAAAAGTGGAAATGGTGCAGCGACTGTCGACAGGGACAATACCACATAGCAGGATTTGATTCAAAGAAATCGGTCTGGCTATTTGAAAGGAGCCGGAGACCCATAAATCTTTTAATATGGATCTTGACAGGCCACTGTAAACTAAAGAGACACCTAGTACTGATAGGAGTAGAGGAAGATCCCATTTGCCCAAGATGTGGAAAGGATGAGGAAACGTCCTTTCACTACTTGGGAGAATGCGAGGCGTACCAGCGACTGAGGTATAGAACCTTTGGAGCACCTACGCTTCAAATGGAAGAGCTGAACTCCCTATCCTGGGCCGATATTATGATCTTTATTAGAAAATCAGGAAGGTTTAAGCAAGGAGAAGAGCCCATCGAAGAGGATGATAATGAAGGTGGTTGAAGAGATGGTAAAAAGAGCCTATGATGGCCTACTTGCTAGACTTCGGTCTCCCCACAACTACTGCTACTAGAAGGTGTTTACAGTCTTCTCTGTATTCTTTTTAGGGGCGATAGTACAGCTCAAAAGAAATCGATAAACCTTAATAATCCTTGGTAAAAGTTTTTACCAGCGCTGTGGAGTCGGTAAAAAAATTCCGACTCCGACTGCTAATATTTAGTAGTTTGAATCCGACTCCAAAAGTATGAAAATATTGATAATCCCACCCCCTCATACCTTTTCATCTACCTGAGAAACTTGGCCAGCTCATGAGTAATTTAGCAAGCTTTGGTGAATGTGTTTCATTATTATAAATTACATAATTATAATCTTGTTTAATATTTGCTATTTAGAATTATAAATTAACAATAACAACATATTAGAAAGTTAGGATGCGAGTGTTTAAAATTAAGAATAAAAATAAAACACTTTGAAGTATATATGGTAAAATCAAAAATCATATTTTACTGAAAGGTGCACTATAAAAGTTAGAAATCATTGTAATACGTACTTTCCTTGTTTTACTTTCAATCACACAAAAAAAATACTGGTAAAATATAGAAAAACCGTCTATTTCGCTGTATAAGGAAAAAGTAGGCATTTTTAAACAGTTTTGGTAGGGATTTAAATTTACAAGCGGTGGCAGCACTGATTCTAGAACACACTCTGTACACTCGTGCATCTTTGAATTAACTTATTTTATAGTGCACGTATATTCTCATCCACTATCATAAACATAGAAAAATAAGAAAATAAGATAGACAGACCAAAATAAAGAAGATAAGAGAATAATAGAAAAAATAAAGGTATACAAATTAAGAGACATAAAACATAAACAAAAATATTAACAGTGGATTAGGAAAAGAAGAGAGAACGAAGGGAGGGGAGGAGGAAAGCTTAGAACAGAGGTGGAAAAAGTTCAAGGAAATCCTGATAGAAGCAGCCGAAGAGGTATGTGGAAAAAGCAAAGCTAGGAAAAACAAGAAACAGACAGAGTGGCGGACATAAGAGATTAAGGAAGAAATACTAAAGAAAAAGAAGCTGTGGAAGAAATACCTGGGTACACACCAACAGGAGGACCTGGATACATACAAAATTCAAAGGAGTGCAGTTAAAAAGAAAGTGCAAGAGGCTAAGCTCAAATCGTAGTAGAACTTAGGAAATAAAATGGAAGAAAACGTCAGAGAGCACCAAAAACTCTTCTACCGAGCACTAAAAACCATGACACAAGAAAAGTCCACTGAGACAGCTGGTAAATAGCAATGGGAAAGTCCTCACAGACGGAAAAGAAATAATAGGAAGATGGAAACAGCACTTTATGGAACTTTTGGAAGGTACGGATATAGTAAACACAGAAGGAGAAAAGATGGAACAAGGGAAGGCAGAAGAAAGTACGCAAGATGGCACAACAGATGAGGAAATATCACCTGAAGAATTACATGAGGCAATCAAGAGATTGAAATTAGGGAAAGAGCTGCTACTCAATATTATGAAAGAAGCATGGAACAGCAAAACAATACCAGTGGACTGGGAAATGGCGGTGATCCTGCCTATACATAAAAAGGGAGACAGCAAACAATGTAAGAACTACAGAGGAATCTCATTGAAAAGATACTCGAAAACAGATTGAGAAAACAGGTAGAGTAACTACCAGAACAACTACAATGCGGATTTAGAGCAGGGAAAGAAACAAACAACCTAATATTTAATATGAGACAGCTGGTAGATAAGGCTATTCTACATAATTACAAAATTGTATGCTGCTTCATCGATCTCGTAAAAGTCTTCAACCAAATAAATAGAGACGAGATATGGAAGGTGCTCAAGAATAGGGGAGAAAACGAGAGGCTCATTAAAAGGTATACAAAGCCTATATAAAAAATGCAGAAATTGTATACGGACAGACAACATCGAGTCAGAAATATTCCTGACACAGTTAGGGGTCAGACAAGGAGGAACGCTAAGCCCTCTGCTCTTCATACTGGTTCTAGATGAGGTGATAAAAACAGTGAGAAATAAAGTAAGGAATTTCGATGTGGGCTATTACCAACTCAATTGCAGTGTCAGAATTGGTATACGCAGATGACATGCTTATAATAGCTAAACGCACTGAGGACCTGCAACACAATTTAGAAAAACAATGGTAATAGCACCACAACAGAAGGAGATCAAAGTAGAATTAAGAGGAAATCGTCTGGCACAGGTGAAAAGCTTTAAATACCTAGGTGCGTCGATCAGTGTAGAGGGAACAATAGAAGAAGAGCTGAACAGCAGAGTATAAGCAGCAAATAGACTGTATTGTGCCATGTACAATGGTTTGATCAACAAGAAGGAAATTTTAGCATAAATAAAAATCTATAGAACAATATATGTACCAACCCTCATCTACAGTAGTGAATCGTGGACACTGAACAATAGACAAGCAAAACGACTACAAGCCACAGAAATGAAATTCTTACGAAAAATCCGAGGAGTCACAAGAGCAGATAGAGTGAGGAGCAAAAAAATTAGGCAAGATCTGGGAGTAAAATCAATAGGGCAATGTATTGCCAAAAACAAACTAAGATGGTTTAGACACTTAACTGGGAAATCAAAAGTTCACCAAACGCATACGGGAAGCCAAACCACACACAAGAAGGCACGGAAGAAGACCAAGGACAAGCTGGAACAACACAGTCGGGAAAACACTACAAGACTGGACGGAAGCTATAGAACTGGCCAAGAACAGAAACACATGGAGAAAATCCAACAAAGCACATCCACTAATAAATACACCTCGACACCAATAATGGTACAAGAGGACCGGATTAAGCAAGTAAAAAAAATAAATAAACGTTTGATTTCAATTAAAAAACGGATTTAAAAAAAATCGTGATTTTTATCAACCCTGGGTTTGAGTCTCCAAATAGTCAGTATTACAGTCGTTCCAATAGTTTTCAGTTTCCTGAGTTTAAAAAAAAATAATTGTGAAGTGGGAGTCGGAGTCGGGTAATTTATACCGACCCTGACTCAACCCAAAAAGTTCCGACTCCTCGACTACGACTCTACAGCCATGGTTTTTACATTAAACAATTAATTTGTTTTATAATCTAGTAATGTACCACTTTAACAGTATTGTCCAATTGTTATTAAGTGTGTTTATTTGACAGGTAACGTAGTCATCAATAATTAATCTATACTATCACCTTTGTTTGACTAAAAATTGTATTATTTTTATATCCGCAACAGAGTGCAAGCAGCAGCGGCTGAAACCAAATTGCTGTGCAGATAATCATACCTATATAATAATGCACAACACTACATGCCGTGTTAAACGGGCAAAAGTACCATGGTTGCATTCGACGGTTTTTGTAAACAAACTTCCCATTACTTTTCATAGCGATATTATCACAGAAAACAATTACTTATTATGCCTATTGGTTGTGTTTTTTAAAACTACCAACACAAGTACATACATATCATTTAATGATAAGGAGGGTTTATTATTTCCTTGCTGAATGAGTCCAAACGATCCGTTTAAACCCACCTTTACAAATCGATTTTCCGAGGTCACCGCCCGATGCAAGTTCGAGTGGCATTCGTGACAGGCAGATCTGCGCGCATCTCATACTAACGCGCGAAACTTAACTACTGTATTTTAAAAAAATTCTTGTAAAATTGTTTATAGGCTGATTTGTCATTTTTTTAAAGGCCGTTTTCTGTGTGGGGGTTGCAATTGTTTATTTGAAATGACTTGGTACTACTTGGGCTGTAATTAATGATAAGTTGAACAATATAAAGATGTGCAAATTTAATAATAATTTTTGTTGATATTCCATCTCTACCTCGGGCACTATTTTTTATTTTTATTATATTCAATCGTACCTCTACATCGTAAGGTAGATGAGAATTTATTAAGTATATTCAATCGTATGTGGTCTTGGAGGGGTATTTTTTTTCTAGATTAATGCCAACATTAATAAAAAATTGTCCATTTTCAAATTTTGCGACTACTTTAAATTTCTAGTGACCTCCTTTTTTCCTCTATTTGCAACGTCAGCTATTATCCCATACATTTTGTTGACATTGTTTTTTCTTTATATAATTAAATCATTACTTTAGATATCAATTAAATTGGCATCAAACTAGGAAAATAAATTTACTATTCAATAGTAAAAATTAATGAGCCTGAGTTGGATTTCTTTAGGCAAGTCGAACAAGAAGGTGTTCTCCGTACATTTTAAAAAAAATTTTAACGTTAATGGGGTACGACAACATTTATACGCTTGGCAATTTAACTGCTGCGGACTTTCCTGAAATTGAACAAACTGTTCGAACTGATGTATTAAATTCAGTGGATAAGAGTGAATATAGAGATTATTCTGAACCATTATCAGGGTTGTCATGATTTTCCCCACCTGAAAAAACCCGCGGATTTTAGACTAAATTCGGGTTTTTTCAAAATTTGACAAAAAAGTATTCTAAAGCTGCAAGTGGTATAAAGTCTTTCATTAACAACAATTTCATATTTTTTTTCAAACTAGTGACTTTTGCAGTTTTCAAAGCGATTTCTGCCAGTCTGTGAGTCTGTCATCTAATGGATTGGCCTGAAATTGTATACCATCGTTTCTAATATAAATTCAGAGGGCCTATTGATTGTTGGTTAAAATGAGGCAACCGGAAGTGGCACTTGATTCTTGTTATTTCCGTTTTGTGAGAAAATTTTGTAATTATTTAATCAAAATCAAATTTCCTAGAACACGATCATTATTATGCAGTTATTTACAATTTTCGTTTAAACAGTTGTTCTGTAGAAAGTACAGCTTTTGAAAAAATTGCATTTTTACAAAGATTTTCTTGGGCCCAAAAATTAATAATAGGATGTCTATATTGCTATGATATAAAAATATAAAAAAGAATATATTCTATAAAAGGTAGAATCACTTAAAAACTGGCCAAGATTGGTATAACATTTTCAAAATATGAGAAAGTCAAATAAAATATTAGAAATCTGTATTGATATGAATAATGTATAGTCAGTCAATGCATTGTATTAAAGCTCAATTGAGAAAAGAATGACCCAAAGCAAGTGGTTTGAATTGTTTAAAATGATTTATTGTTCATATGAGATACATTGCAGAATGTTACAACGTACTGAGGTATAACTTAATTTGGTTAGTGTGATGGTTTATTTATAATCCAGGAAAGTTTTAAATATGTTATAAAATGTTAAATGAATATTGATAACCTAAAAAATGACTTTTGTCAAGATATTTAACTAGCTTGATTTAAGTTAATAATTAATAAACATTTACTTCTAAAAAAGAGTGCTAAAACAAGGAAAAGGAATTGTTTATGTTTGGGTAAGAGAGAATGAGGCGGGTAGAAAAATTATTAATTTTATGACAGATATAAAATAATCTTCCAGAATTAATGCTAAAACAGATAAACTATGGGTAGAATATAATTATAACGACGTTAAAAGTGATTATCAGTGCGAGATATCAAAGTGGAAGAACTATCGTTAAAATTGGAGAACATTGATACAGAAGTGGCAGAATCAGGTGAAGTCCAGGGGGAACCTTTTGCAGAGAAGATTGCAGACACGTGGCTACAAGTGACAAAGCAAAGTGAGTCAATTTCAAAATCAATTCTCAGTACTGAGCTACGAACAATATCAGTAAAACGAATTAAAAAGGCCTATAGAATTTTTGAATGCATTTAAATGAGATTTATTGATTAAGATTGGTTTGTAAACCTAAAGTTTAAAAAATTGTAATTAATTATTGGAAGTGTCATTAACAACATTTTGTTTAAATTGTCAGAATACCAGTAACTTCAATAAACATTAACAATTAGTTTTATATTGATGTATTAATAACAAAAACTGATCAAGTGTCATTCAAAGGTTATGATTGAATACATTAATAAAACATAAATATTATCTTTCTAAAATATTTTTAACTAGAAAAGATACATTGAAATACACTGCAGTGCCTTATTAAAAATAATGCAACAGTTACCCTGCAGATTAAGACAAATAGAGCTACCCGAGTTAATAATAATTATTATATGCAAGAAGATATCTACGACAAGGTAGGTTTTATGGTGATTGAACTTTTAAAGAATAAAAGGTACAGTTAACTGTCAAAACAGATTTGTTCATAGCAATATATTTTATTCACAACCATCTATTTAATAAGGTCATTACGAACGTCTACTTCCCACCCCGGGCGGGAAATAGATTACCATGACGGCGGGTGGGAAGCAGTCATTTCCCAGCCACTGTCATGTCAACAGATTTTATCCGCATTGTATTATTAACTTAACGACTGTTTTAAAAAACTGTCAAATCCATTTTTACAATTCCTGTTTACAATAAAGTGGTTGTGAATAAAATAGTATGTATACATACCACGGCAAAGTTTCATTCCTGTCTCGAGATAAAGTGAACCTCGACGCTTCGCATCTCAGCGACTTAATCTCTCAACAGTAATATACTATTAAAACTTGATTTTATATTAAGTAATTATCCATAACTTTTGTTAAAGAAGTTTTTTGTAAGACGTATAGTTTTTGAAAAATCGCAAAATTAAATTTTCACAAAAATAATGGGAATAATATTTTTTACAAACTGTTTTAATATTAGGTAATTAACTATAACTTTTTTCAAAAGTTTTTTTAGGAAGTATCGATTTTGAAAAAGTCACTAAATTAAAATTTTACAAGCAGGAAAAGAAAGTTGTGTGATGACCACATCAAATTTTCTAAAGTAGCAAATCATTGAATGAGGGAATCCCCTTGAAGAAAGTCGCTCAGAATCAATGAACAATGGAAACCTCTTACTGTAGAACATAATTTGATAAACCTACTTTTAAGTATACATGTCACCCCATTTACATGATTTACATGTTGCTTATTTGCATATTTATAGATAAATTACAAATTACCCAAGTATCTACCTTTTACGTAAAAATATTCATTCAGATTTTGACAGGATATCTAAATTCAAAAAAGAATGAATTTATCCAAAACCCGAAAATACCCAATAAAACCCGAAAAAAAAACAATAAAACCCGAAAAACCCCAATAAAACCCGAAAAAACCAGCGGGCAGATAATTTCTGAAAAAACCCAGGTTTTTGCCAACCCTGACCATTATATGAGAAACATTCATAAAATTTTAAAATTTTGGGCCCACAAAAACATTGCTTTTAACTTTTGCAAAATGTGCTGCAAATAAAGTGAATTTGAAAAAACAGAGAGTCATGCGTCCAATATAATTACAAAATGGATTCATGATTATTGTAAAACACTATCGGATGGAATGCTAAAATTTTATATTTTAAGTAAAATAGGAAATTTAGAAATAAATGTCAAATATGATATTGAAAAAGCAATTATATGTGAGGTAACATGTTTTATGTGTAATGGAAAAATTTTGATAAAAAAGATGAGTTAGTCTCCTAGAGGTACAAAACGATGGCTTGTTGGAAATTTGTACAAACTAGGGATGTCGGCGGGTACCCGGGTACCCGGGTCGACCCGGGTAATAGTCGACCCGGGTATATTTTCAGGACCCGGGTACCCGACTAGTAAATTATATAATTTCCAGAAAGTCAGCCTTTTTCGGAGAAAATTATAAAGACTTAAAAACAATAGGAATAAGCTGTGGAAAAACATAACCATGCAGTAATAACAAGAATCACACCATCCATACCACATAATGTTATTTCTTGTTTCATAATTCCTATAAAGCAATGAATCCGCTTCACGGAAATATTCAACCCGCCAATAGTACCATTAAATCGCGTCAGTATAGATGAAGTAAAATCAACATCCTCTGTGTGATGTTGATGCTGCTACCAATTTCGGACAAAAAGTCACGTACTTGAATTTGATAGCACTTGGAAGTGTGAAAATATTTACGAATAACAAACGACTTGCAGTTTGAATTGGTGAGTATCTACTATTTTAATTTAGTTCAGTTTAAAACTCCCGGCGTAAAAGAAAGAAATTGTAGTTACCTCAGATGTTCAGATGTACACTAACTTTTTTGTTATATATTTCGGGTACCCGGGTTTACCCGGGTACTGCTTTCGGGTACCCGGGTTTTATTTTAGACCGGGTACGACATCCCTAGTACAAACATTTAAAAACCCATGAAAAATTGGTAAAATGGTGGCTGAGAGGGGAAACATCAATTCAATTTTGAATTATTTAACACCTGCAGCTGAATCTACAGGAAAATGCAGCTAGGCTACCAAAGTAATTATTGCATTTTCTATTTCGGTTACTCTTATGGCAAATATTACGTGAATCTTTTCCAGCTCATGGAATTGCCATGTTCCATGTAATTTTAGACAGCCTGTATAATGTTTAAGTTATTTTTCTACTACTACTACTAGCCGGGCTCCATAGCTCAGTGGCTACTGATCTAAGGGTTGAGAGTTCGATCCCCGATTGCGGTAAAGTTTTTAAAAAATTTAAAAATGCAGATGAAAACCTCTACAGAATGCCATCATTCGAAAGTGATGTAAAGCCGTGGGTCCCATGTTACTACGATGTGTAGCCTGTAAGACCAAAGACCAAAGCAGTCATTTTTAATAAATGCAATTTGTTTAATCTAAAAAATACGGTTTAATCTAAGTCAACAGATCTTTTTGAAATTTGGTACAGGGCCATAAACTATCATTCTAAACAACTTTTCTTAACAAAATTTTGCCGTATAATGAACAAAAGGAGTAGTTTACCTAAATAGAAAATAGTTTTTTCACATTTTTCATGGCCGACTTAATTTTTAAAAATTAAAACTCTGCAAAAAATTGTGTTCAGACCAAGCAGGACGGGATCCCAAAACATTAAAATAAAATTGTAAAATTTTTTGTCGATGATACCTATAGTGAACTCAATCCGGGGACACACTGTATGTTCCGTATTACAGGTATACACAACAAATAATGTACTAGTAAGACATGAAAACTACAGTACACAGATGACATTTACAACATAAAAGCTTTTTGGAGAGTAGTGAGACGGAAGACCGAAATCGATGTTATATTAGTGAATAATAAGAACATCATAACGGACGTGTCAATATTAGATTTCATACCGGAAGTGATCACGGATTAGTCAGTTCCCAAGTCCAAATAAACATTAAAACGAAAAGATGTAAAATAATTGAAAATACTTTTCGAGCAAGCCTAAAGTTATTAGAAGAAAACCAGGTGAAATACCAAAACAAACTAAACAAAAGTTTAACTCCAACAAATCTACTAGACAACCCAACCTTAAATGAAATGGCGGAAAAAATAACTAAGGACATACAAGTAGCAGTAAACAAAGTAATTACAAAAAACAAACAAAAAAATGGTACGAAAATAAATAAATAAATGCAGAAACTGATGAAACAGAGAAGAAACCTAGAAAGAGGCACGAAAAAACATACTGAGATTAATAAGATTATCAAAAAAGAGATTCGTAAACATATCAGAGCATACAACACGAAACTAATCAATGATACAATCGAAAAAAATAAAAAACATGAGAGTGTTAAGGAAGAAGATAATCAATAAAATTGTACAATTCTGCAGACCTACACTGCTCAGAAAAGACAAATCCATATGAAGAAAAAATTATGAACGTAAACTCCGCAGAAATACTAGATATTACACGGGAGATAGTAAATGCATTCACGCAAATGAAAATGGCAAAGCGCTAGAAGAAAATCGCATTAACTCGTGAAATGCTGAAAACTAAGGGTCATACGTTACTAAAGGCTACTCAAACGCCTTCTAAATCGCTGCTTAGAATCAGAGCAAATACCAACTAAATGGAAAAACGCCGAGGTCATTCTCCTGAATAAAAAAGGAGGGAGAGCAGATATCAAAAACTACAGGCCCATAAGTCTTCTATCCCATTTATATCAATTGCTAACGAGAATAATTACAAACCGAATAACAAGCCCACACAAGCTGATTTTTTACGTTATTCCAAAGTTGCTGACGTACAATAGTTTCTAGTCAATGACCGGTAACAAATTTATCCAAATAAACATTAAAACGAAAAGATGTAAATTAATTGAAAATACTTTTCAACCAAGCCTAAAGTTATTAGAAGAAAACCAGGTGAAATACCAAAACAAACTAAACAAAAGTTTAACTCCAACAAATCAACTAGACAAACCCAACATTAAACGAAATGGCGGAAAAAATAGCTAAGGACATACAAGTAGCAGTAAACAAAGTAATTACGAAAAACAAACAAAGAATGGTACGAAAATAAATAAATAAATGCAGAAACTGATGAAACAGAGAAGAAACCTAGAAAGAGGCATGAAAAAACATACTGAGATTAATAAGATTATCAAAAAAGAGATTCGTAAACATATCAGAGCAAAAACATGAGACTGTTAAGGAAGAAGATAAAAATAAAATTGTACAATTCTGCAGACCTACACTGCTCAGAAAAGACAAATCCACATGAAGAAAAAATTATATGAACGTTAAACTCCGCAGAAATACCAGATATTACACGGGAGATAGTAAATGCATTAACGCAAATGAAAAATGCAAAGCGCCATGAGAAGATCGCATTAGCTATGAAATGCTGAAAACTGGGGGTCATACGTTACTAAAGACGATTCAACAGCTTCTAAATCGCTGCTTAGAATCAGAGCAAATACCAACTAAATGGAAGAATGCCGAGGTCATTCTCCTGTATAAAAAAGGACAATAGTTGCTAGTCAATGACCGTAACAAATTATCGGTTTAAATTCTGCAGGTCAATTTAATTCTTGTTCAAAAACTTGACTATCCAAATAGATTTTGCAAATATTACAGAATGAGTATAAAGAGCTTTGATTTGTTGTGTTTAAAACATTAGACGAAGCATTGAGAAGCAAACATGCGATCTGAGCGCTTGCGCATCCGGCTAATGAAGGATAACATGTGGAGCATTTCAACGTTTTATCAGTAGCTGTCAGCACGGGCCAAGAGGAACGCTCTACACCAATGTTTTCAAATTGTCGCAGCAAACCAGGTCGTCATTCTAACCGCTCTAATATAAAACAATACATTATACTAGAGCGACTACGACGAGCAAACCTTTATCACGAATTATTTTTTCTCAAAGAATCATGATTGGGAAAAGTTTTTGGGGCGCAGTACTCCATTCAGGTACACACAGTATATTAAACACTAGCGTTCGATCTAAAATGTGCACCTAGATGCTAGTGCAAAATTGATATTAGCAGTAATTTTAAGGATCATGGGTTAAGGACGTAGATACTCACTGGGTCCATAGTTTAGACGATCATAATCTTTCTTTGCCTTAATTTCAATGTTGGCTGAAATCTTTTCCACAACAACCATATCGGGGCTAAAAGATTTGCTCCATCTCATGACAATTACGATTTGCGTACCAATTAACGTAGTAGATTGAAAGTCTTTTTTCTATTTGCTTGTGCAATGTACTGAAATTCAATGGTAGAATTAACATTTATCCAGTATTGAAACCGTTCCTTACTTTGTTATGAGAAGTATACCTCTGATCGGTCTGATCTGGCGTTGAGTAACAACAACTTGTACTAATATAACCTATTAACGCACTAACCCAGCTAACCACAGAACAATACCGCACAGCCAAGAAAGAAAATCACAGGCGAGAGGTGACAGATCTGACACTGACAGTTCAGCTGCCAAATCAGTGTTGCCAACTCTTGATTTTTTTCCGTAATAGAAATTTTTAAAAATAGTAATAGATTTGGCAGTTTGGGTAATAGATTAATAACATTTAAATTCTACTCAAATCCGTCAAAAGCATCAGTGTTTTATGTTAGCGTTAACTTTTGAACTCGGTCTTTAACCTCTGTAGACCAACTATGGAAAGTTATATAACCCATTTTTACTTCCTTTTACAATAAAGGAAGTATTGGATTCACCCCAAAAATTCGAAATTGAGTTTTCAACAGATCTCTCACGTTTTAGAGTCCCCTGAACCCAAAAAAACATTTTTTTTTATTGGTCTGGCTGTGTGTCTCTGTGTGTGCCTGTGAACAGAATATCTCAAAAACGAAAAGAGGTATGGGGTTGAAACTCCACATATAAGTTTTGTGTACTATGTAGATGTGACAGCAAGATTTTGAAGAAAATCACATAACCGAAAGTAGGTGTTTACTCTTGTGATTTTTCAGTTTTTTTCGATTTTTTCAAAAACAGCTCTAACGATTTTTTCCAAACTTCTCATTTTTATTACATTTTTTATGTGTATTGATGTGAGATAGTTGATTTTCCAGTTGAATACTTCTAAAATAGGTTTCTTTTGTTTTATTTTCTATTTTTTATTAACTCTTATTTTAAATAGAACACTCGGTATATTATTACATTTTTGAATTCAGCTTAAGATTCTAGAAAAAAATTGTCTCTTTACCTAACGCTCTATTTTGCACCGTTTTTGTAGAATTTGTAATTTTTTTAAATTTTTGACAAATGCTTAAAAATTTAAAATACAATTTTTGGTTAATTATAAGATCACTGTAAAAGGAAGTTGTGTGCGTGTATCACACCAGATTTTTTTATATGGAAATGCAAACAGCGAAATTCTAAGGTAACAATTGGCAACAAGCATTATCACTAGACTGATTTGTGTTGGTACATTATTTTTGCAGTGAGGTTAGGTTTCATGTTGAGTGGTTGACATTTAATTATTTTAAATTTTAGTTGTGGCTATTATAACTTTGAAATCTGATTTTATAAATTAGGACTGAGGACAAATTCAGTTTATAACAAACAGTACTACAATTTAAAATAATTACGATGTCAACCAGTCAACATGAAACCTAACCTCACTGTAAAAATAATAACCAGAAACGTATGTACCAACACAATTCTATCAAGTGGCACTGCGTTCTCTGTATTTCATATGAAAAAAATTGACCATATAATAGCGATGACTATTTACTACACAAGATTCGACACATTTTTCAAAAGTTTACTAGCCTGCGATTGCCCCATGCCGAGCAAAGTTCAAAAAAATTTACAAGTACAAGATAATAGTGTTAAATTGGCCCTTCATTATAAAAACAACATAACTCATATAATGTTTAACTAAAAAACTATTACCTACAGATTTTGTTCCAACATAAAAAAGAAATGTAATAGAAACGTACTAGAATAGTAATAGAAATTGCAAAACGTAATAAATTTTTGCTTTAAAAATAATAGCGTAATAGGCGCCAGTAAAAAGTAATAAATCTGTTACTATAGTAATAGGGTTGGCAACACTGTGCCAAATATTTCCAGTTACAAACCGGCAACATGAAACTGTAAAATACCCAAACTGTCGATTTGATTTTCAAGGAGTAAAAATACAGCGATATTATAAAGTCTTGCCTCAGTTTGAAGTTAAAATAGTTATTTTCATTACAAGCGTCGAAAGTAGCAAATATCGTGCGAGTGTTGATTAGACAAACGAGGGCGTAGCGAAGCGAAGCCCGAGTGGATCTAAAACTCGAGCACAGATATTTGCACTTTCGGGGGAGTTATGAACACTATTTTTTAGACGACCACTCAAAGTAAATTTTCGTTTGCAAAATTGATTGTTATATTATTATTGATACAATTATAAAAAACTAGAGCTTGTTGGAAGCAGAGCAACGAATAAACCAAAGCGTCTGGATTATTTGAATCACAGTCTGCTGAACTGTGTGACTAACGTCAAAGTGACGTTTGTCACACAATTAAGCAGGCCGTGATTTGAATAACTTTGTGCCGTTACGATATGACTAGTACGATATAATATCGTGCTAGTGTATTAAATTGTCAACTTTCTGTAGTAGGCTGCTGTCGCGATAATGTTACTTTCACATGTGGTCGTCTAAAAAAACATTTGGTTCTAATGATATACTTGTTGCTTTATTAAGATTGAAAGTGGCACTTTGGCAAGCAATTATGTTTGCATTTGCAAGGCGAAGCGCAGCGTAGCCGAGCGAACGCAAAAATTGCGAGTTAAACAGAGCCAAGATATTTCTACAACTATGAGAGTTACATAAATATTGTGTATATAAAAGTTGTAAGTACGAATTACTAAAATAGTTTTGATTGTACAAGATGGCTCAAAACAGTGTGGCGAATCAAAGTTACTTTTTACTTCCTTTTACAATAAAAGAGGAATTGGATTCACCCCAAATATTCGAAATTGAGTTTTCAACAGATCTTCACGTTTTCGAGTCCCATGAACCCAAAAAACATATTTTTTTCATAGGTCTGTCTGTGTGTGTCTGTGTGCCTGTCTGTCTCTGAACAGAGTATCTCAAAAACGAAAAGAGGTATGGCGTTGAAACTTCATATACAGGGTGTCCAAAAAATGGCGGATTAACTCTACGGTGCGTTACTGAGAGATGCCTTATGAACCCGGGAAAAATATGAAAAAAATCCCTGGGCCGTATTTTTCGAAATATTTCGAAATTAATAAAAATAAATCTGGCAACATTGATACTGCAACAATTTCTCAATCAAAAATGTATCCATAGTAAGTTGTTAATATGTTGGTGACACTGTAAGTCTATGTCAAATTCGAGGTTAGTAGGTTAGGTTTTGCGTCAGTTTTGACACAAACTGTCGCAAAACCTAATCTGCTAACATCGAATTTGACATGAACTTACAGTGCCACCAACATATTACTCATACAACAAATATTTCAATGCCAAGCTTGATTTCGTATATTATTATTGTACAAAGCCTGTTTGCCATATTTAGTAATTGACAAACTCAACAGGAAATCATTTTTTTTAGAATACTTAAATATTGAAAACAATTTAGTTAAATCCCAAGAATATTAAAAAAACAGATATTTTAATAAGTCCCAGATATATTTGACACTATAATTATACACTAGTTATTTAGGGGATGGATTTCATTACCCACCTTTGACCAGAAATATTTCGAAAAATACGGCCCAGGGAATTTTTTTCATATTTTTCCATGGTTCATTAGGCATCCCTAAGTAACGCACTGTAGAGTTAATCCGCCATTTTTTGGACACCCTGTATATATATATATATATATATTATTATCTTATAATATTTTCTTTTTACTGCCCCAATTCTATTACTAATTCTTTAATAATAAATTTTTAATAAACTCAATACGGTCCCACAATAAATTTAGTTATATTTAGATCTATTTAGGGTCTTTTCTCCTCCATTTTTTCTCAATTGTCTTTTTTCCCGTGGTAGACTTACAACTTAGGTGCTCAATTAGGACTCTTTTTGTAGTTTCCACCTTTTAGAACCTTCAGACATAGCCCTTGTCGTCGTTTTTTGACTAGTCTTATGTTAGATTGCATTGTACAAGCTAATTGGTCAATTCCATTTTGAACGTCCCTCGTAATATTTGGACGCCTTGCGCTCCGCGCATGCGCGGTTCTAACAATTTGTCGGACACCTGTCGCTGTTTGATTAGAAATAATACCACGATTTTATCTAAATTGACGGCCATGTTGGCCAAATAGCTAATAAAATTATTGTAAATCAAATTTTAAATGTGCTAGTAATTTTTAATGTGTAACTGACTAGATGTATGACTAAGTGTATTTATATCATGTGCAGCCCAGGTCTGTAATCTTGGTGGCCTACTGCCCCTGTTTATGAATTTGTTCAAATTTGAATACCTTCACATGCTTTTAAAAAACATGTGTTTTGGTCCACAAGGTGTTAGGTAAGACTGTCACTTTCAATAACTTTTATAACTACGTTGCTTATTGTAAATGTTTGTCCATAGCCTTTGATAATGTTTTGAATAAAAACGAAACGTCAGGCGAAACATACAAGTGGTTTTAATTCAATCTAACCATTAAAGCTTGGTACCTGTGCGTAGCACTGAGATTGGAGTTTTTCCAACCCCTATCCCAGTCAAGAAATAACATTTTACTGTGTATGTAACCACACAAGCTGTGCGAGGGACTATCTTTATATATATATATATATTGATGCACGGTAACTTGTCGCCTCCGGTGCATGGAAAAGGCGACCTGACCTCCGGGTCTTCCCATGGAGCTACATCGACAAAAAATGTATATATGGGTTGTTGAAATGATAACCAATCCGAATTCCTTGAGAGGGGAAAAGATTTTTTAATTTTTAAGGGTTCATATATGGGGAGTACAGAAAGTACGCTGTGCCCTCCGATAACTGTATATATGCGTACACCTTGTTGTCGTTGTTGCCTCCGACAGTGTTGCCACATTATCGAAGGTCACATAGACACCACTTTATCCGTGTTCTGGACTTTTAACATGAATACACATACAGACTGATAGTTTGCACCATATTTTTGGCAAAGAGCACATTTTCTGATTTCGGCAACACGAAATGTGATATGTTCATCTGGAATATGAAAATAAACTCAGTTATCGAATGTTTTATTCATATGAATAGGTAAGTACATAAGTAGGTATGTAAAACAAAATGGTAAGTTAACCTCGGAACAAACCTTTGCAATAAATGCAAGGATAGTGATCGTGTTTCTCTAAAGATTCTTGGTTAGACTTCCGGAAGGGACGCGTTATACCGGATACATGGAGCTGAAAATTTGTATATTTACGAAGTAATATAACTGCCAGGCGTCTATCTTTACTATTTCTAGGCAGTTTCAATATATCTTCAATTTCTTTTTCTGAGCCATTATGCCTCTCTATGTGTCTCATAAAATTTTTTGAAAGCACATCTTTGTCACAAAATTTGCATCTAACTTCTTTCTTTTTAAGAGCTGTTTTCGCCTGCGATACAAAATTGGGTATGGAAAATTGACTGGCTTAAAAAAATGCACTTACTCTAATTTGCTCAAATAGTGGTTGAGATATTACTTTAGAAGTCTTGCATTGATCATTGGTTACATTTAAATTTTTTAAGCTGCTTATTTCATCGTCACTGATCTTCTTCTCCGAACTAGTGCTTGAACTGGTATGACACAAGTTTCTTACGTCAAAATCCTTATCACGTGAATCATCTTCCTCAGTTGCAGATATTACACTAGAACCTTGTCAGGTCATTTTGTATTTTAATTAGCCACCTAGGCTTTAGGGCAGCGTGCCCGTATGTTAAACCCTATTAGTTACTTATTTAGCTTCATCGCCTAATTCCATAATAATGATTTTGCACATATTTGGCTTCAAGCTCAGTATTTCTCGTCATCCGGGGCACCCCTTTGTTGGTACTTTGACAGTCGGGTGTTAACGCTCGCAGGATTTCCGAACCTCCTAGAATTTACGCTGTTGGTGTGACTGCGAGGCCTCGCGCTGTCTTTGTCACCGGAACTTATTTGTTTTATTGGGCGCATCTCCATTGGCTGTCGAGAGTCACGTGGTAACGCCGTTTTTGCTCACGCCACTGCCGGCGTCCTAACGCTCCTTGCGGCGATTGAGCCGAGAGCCGTCGATCTAAGAGGTCGGATAGTGTGTGTGTTCGTGCGGCGCTCCCGCCCTTGGCGGGGGCGTCAGCCTTTTCTCGTCTCGTGCTGCTTCAGCAAGTGTTTGATAAACTGTTTCGCCTTAAGCGAGAGTCGGAGTTCAACTCAGGCGATTGAACAAGGGAGGTGTGTGTGTGTCGTTAGCGGCGATCTTATTACGCCAAGGCGTAGGTGTGATGGAATTCCATGCCCGGTTCTATGTCGTCACGTAAGGGAGTGTTCCCTTTAGCTCGTTGTGCGAGGATTCCGTTGAGGTAACTTGGGCTAGTTTGGCCGTCGTAGCGGCGTTTGTTGAAGCGCCAGCCTTTGTCGCCATTTTGGGCGCATCCAGACCATTCACACGTCGGCGGAGATATTTTACTTTGATATTTGAAGGTAAGAAAATGTATGTTGCAAAGAATATAATATATTTTTTAATTATTAACGTAAATCAGCAAAATGATCTTTTGGTAATAAATTCTCAAAATAACAAAATGATATGCTCATAAATAATCACGAAATAAAACTATTGTTCGTAAAAGTCTAAGTGGGAATTGGTTCGACTGGAAAGGCCGTATATTACGAGTAGTAATGGAAGGGAAATTTTTGAACAAATTACATGATAGATACATTGTTGACATACATTAATTTCTTTTGACCGCTTAGAAGAATTTGATCTAATTTCAGCATTACGGACTTCTATGCAGAATGAATAAGATGCTTCTCTTATATTACATATCTGAGTTGTTTGAATAACTTGATCTTTCAAAGGTAAAAGCTCTTCATATTCTTTTTCATCTGAGTTTGACTCCTCATTATCGTTGGGATCTTTCGAACTTGAAAAACGCGAGAAGTTACTAAATTCTAACCATTTCTGAAAATTTCATAATTTCTTTTAGATGTAAGTAAATTTTATTTCTGTTAGATACCTTAATTAAGTCACTTGGGTTACTATCTCTTCTTCCTTCTCCTTCGTGCTTTTGTGTTATGTCAGTATTATTGTTGTCAATTACCTTACCCAAATAATTTGTGTCATGTTTTTGTACTTCAAAAATTTCTTCCTTCATCTCCTTTTAATATATCATGTGTTGGTAATCCATAAATATAATCTTTAATTACGCATTTACTCTCATTTGGGACATATATTGGCATTAAATCTGAAGTCTCATTTCTATAGAATGTTTTATTGTTTGATACTAAAACCATTCATAGGGAAAATAAAAAAGTGTAAATAGTTATTTACCAAGTCCTATTTGTAATATTACGAATTTTGTAATTTCATACTTAAATACTAACTCGTAATATACCTGCAGCATTGACAATATTTCCAGGTGGAATTTTCAAATTGTTCTCATCTAGTAATGTATCATTTTTAGGTAATTCATGGATGTAATGATCCTTTACGTATTCAGTCTCATTTTGGACATGTTGCCAATCGGAAGTCTCACTTCTAGGTAAGCTTTTATTAGTTTCTTCTGAAACCATATGGAAAATTAAAATGGAAAAAGGCCTGGAAGAGGTGATGAGCAAGTTTGCATATCTTCTTGCATGAGTACCGAGCGACTTGGACCGTCCAAGAATGCGAATCATTTCCCCTGTTTAATGACTGGAAGGGTACCAGCTTTTTAAAGCGGGTTCTCGAGAAAGGAGTACTTTCTGATTAAGATAATGTTATTGAATTTGGCAGTTGTGCATGGTTTTACATGAATTGAACATGTCTCAAATTTGATCCCAATCGGTTGATAAATAACAGATAAATGCAAAGGGTCCTCTCTATTTTTGGTCCAATGTCGCCCATTTTCAAACTTAAATCTACGATTTCAATTTAGAATATGTCTATAAAACTTTGTGGCAATAATCTAAGGGGTTCTCAAGAAATTTCAACTTTTTAAAAAGTATTGAAAGGGCACTTTCTAATGAAGATATTGCTATTAAAATTGTTATACGGCCATGGTTTCAAATTGAATAAACATGCTGCAAAGTTGGTCACAATCGGTTTATAATTAACTGATAAATGACAAAGGGCTTTATCTATTTTTGGACCGATAGGGCCCATTCCCGAAATTACATTTACGACTGCACTTTAGAATCCGCCTATAGAATTTTATGGCGACAGCCATTTCTTGAGAGATTTTAATTTAAGATTTTATAAACGGCCAAAAGGATACTATCTAATTTAAAATATAGTTGTCAAATTTAGTATTCGAGCATGGTTTTAAATGGAATGAGTACATTCTAAATTTAGTTCCGATCGGTTAATAAATTACTAAGTCATGACAAAGGGCGTTATCTATCTTGGACCAATTTCGCCCATTCACAAACCTAGATCTACGATTTTTCTTTAGAATCTGCATACAAAATTTTATCAAGATTGCTTAAAGCTTTCTCGAATTATCGTGCGCACCGACCGAGCGAGCGAGCAAGAGGATTCCCCCGCTCGGTACAAAAATAGTCTTAAATTAATGCTTTAGAAATTAACAAGTAATAAATATTTAAATGGCTTTTAATTTTAAAACGAATGGAAATTATGCAGAACACCGTATGAAGTTATTATGAAATATTTTAAATGGTGTAGTATTATATTATACACATGTTCAATTTGTTGGCGTAATACTTAAATGTGTTTTGGTAGTACTTCCTGCAAATTTTTAACATCAACTTAGCCCTTGATGACATCATTACACTATCACTGGATCACTGCACTTCTTGTTTCGGGAGCTGCGAATATAATATAAAGAAATCATAAGAAAACATCCTTATGACCTCTCGTTCAGGGTTGCCAATTAGCGGAGGCGGAAAAGTAACGTATGTGATACAAATATGAGATTTATATAATCGGAGGCTACAACGTGCCCCCGTTATATGTTTTGTGCGACTCTAGCGCCAGCGGTATATACCGGAACTAAAAACTTTTTTTATTTTAGGTCTCTAGATGATGTCCTAAGATCAGAACCGATGAAAAAATGGGAAAACGTTGTCGCCTCCGAAATCGGAGGTGACAACGTCATATATGAGGTGACAACGTTTCTTCAGTATCTACTTTGGAGGTGACAACGTACCCTTTATCAATATATATATATATATATATATATAAGTTTTGTGTACTATGTAGATGCGACAGCAAGCTTTTCAAGAAAATCGCATAACCGGAAGTAGCCACCTTTCCAGAGGAAACTGGTGGTTCTGGGTATTACTGATATACATGGTGTTGAACATTAGCAAAATTTATTAATTTTGTTTTTTTTGCAAATGGAAGGTTCTGTATGCATTTTTGAAAAGTGCTTTCAATAAGCTTTTTTATATTGTTATGGTACACTATGTGTTGATGTTGGCTAAATTTTGAATGTATAAAAGAAATTGGGATGTTAATACAATCTATTTTGACCCATTCAAAAGGTCGAGGATGTTTGAAAAAAGTTAATTGAATAAATCCAGCTATTGTTATGTTTTACGTTTCGGGATATGTAAAAATTATACGCCGCTTCTGTGTTAAGCATTTATTTACAACTATTTATCTTAACTATTTACACAACACAAAAACTATTAAAGCGGAACACAAATTATTTATAAATACAGGAACTATTTCTAACAACGAATACATTGATTTATTTATACACCGGATTAAACATCAATGATTTATATGGCACGAGTTATTTATCTGGCAGCTTCACGCTTTAAAGCTGGATTCGCAACTGAATTGTTATTTTCGCTGCCCTTATTTATATCGCTGGGTGATTCATTCCGGAAGCGTCTCGACCCTTCCGGCAACGCTGACGTGTCACGCGTATTAATCACCGAGGTCGCTGACTCATCCGTCGCACTTGGCTCCAAGGTCGTTTCTCGAAGTTCTGGAATGTTCTGATGCAATCCGGCCCGAAGGTCGTTACACTTTCTGGAATGATCTGGAATATTCTGACGCAATCCGGCCCGAAGGTCGTTACACTATTGAACGTTTACAGGTGTTTTGAATATAAAAAGAATAGTTAATAGATAATAGTATCAGTAATGACAAATGCAGATTCTGTTAAGAATATAATTTATTATAGTAGGTAGGTAAGGATTAAATAAGATCATAAAATAGAAAGCATTAAGAATGAAATATCGTAGTTAAGTAAAAATTTGTTCCAATAATAGAAAAAAAACAGCTTGAAAAACCTGTAATAAATTTTTTTTGTCTTATTAAAAATATGGAATTTTAACCCTGTTTTATTATAATTGTTTTGGATACTTTAAAAAGGGTAATAACTAAATCTACGTGGTGAATAGCAAAGTGAAATATTATGAAATAAGTAAGAGAACCGAAGAATGAGTTACAGAAGATAATTGGTATATGGTAAAACTAAATAGACACAAGAATTGTTATTTAGAAGTCAAGAATTAAAGATTTATATTGAAATAGCTTTATTCTGAAGAATACAATTGACAAGTGATTACATCAGTTTGAATGTTGCTGATTAGATAGTTCGTGGAAGCATCAAGGAAGTAAGAGGATCCATTCCAAAGGGGATAGCAGAGGCAGGACCGGATCTGGTGTGTTCTGTTGGCTACTGACGGCAGAGGTTTTTGAATTTTGGAGCGTCGGAAGAGGTGTGACACTGGGAGGTCGTCTGTGACAGGTACCTGGGAGAGAGCCGATTGAAGAGGGTCCATTCTGGAAGGTAGCAGGTACGAGATCAGAGTGAGGCACAGTTTATGCTTATAGTTGCCGGGAATTTGAGATTCACCAGCTGTTGGTTAGTGGGATTTAGCTGTCGGTGAGAGAGCGGTCCATTGCAGCAGGAACTGGAAAGGAGCCAAGCTGCTGACTTTAAGAGGATTGCTGTCTTGGAGGTAGTGTGAGAGCAATACAAGGTGGGTGGTTCTTTGTTTCTACCAACACTAAAGCAAATAAAAGACAATTTAAAAAGTGTAATTAATTACAAACAATTACTTACCGTATGATAAAGTTATAACGTACAATTCTTAGAATTGAGCATTTGTCATTGGAATTTGAAAAGTACTGTTGACAGTTGACATGATAGGTGACAATTTATTTGAATGTACAGTTGAAAAATATTAGAAAATCAAACTTTCAAAACAAAGCAACTAGATAATCGAACCCAAAACCCTGAAAGAGTCTCAAGTGTGATCATTTTAAATAATTTGAAACGTTTGCATATACAGGGTGTTACAAAAGTAACCAACCAATAAAAAAGAGTGGCAAAACTTCAGATTGTCCTTTCTTACAGAGTTATTGGCCAACAAAGTATTAAAAATGTATGTTTTACAAAATCAAGTGTGCTTTCAAAAAACAACCTCTTGTGTTTTATTTACGTTCTAATGATAATACTTAGTCAGTTTATGACAGTAAAAGTAATAATTGTGAATATTGTTCCTTTGTCATAGTGGAAAGATTTTATTCAAATCGTGAGATGAAGCTGATGGATTGAATCCAAGAATAAAGCTTTCAGGGTGCCCGGAGAAACTTACAGTTGTTGAGCAAGAAGAAATTTTGGAAATTGTTGAAGCAGAACCTAGCACAAGCACACGCAAGATTTCAGCACTAACACATAATCATTTTAATCATGAAGCAGTTCATAGATTACTAAAACGAAATGAATTGTATCCATTTAGAACACAAAAAGTGCAAATATTGCATGATGGAGACATGCCGGTTCAACTTAATTTTTGTAGATGGTTGGTAAATAGATCCAAATTCATCCATCATGATCCAAATTTTACCAAAAATTTACTTTGGAGTGATGAGTCTACTCGTTTACTCAAGAGGGTATAATTAATTTGCATAATATTCGAAATTGGTGTGAATCTGACGAAAATCCGCATTTAACTCGACAAAGATCCTTTCAAAGACGATAGTCAGTTAACATTTGGGCTGAATTGCTAAACAACACAATTATTGGTCCGCACACTTTACCAAATCGTCTAACACCATGTGGAATTTTAGATGAAACCTTATTAGATGACATTCCTATTATTAATAGACAGCGTTGCTGGTATCAACATAATGGTGCTCCAGCACATGATGGTCTACAAGTCAGAAATTGGTTAAATACAAACTTCCCTGGCCGATGGATTGGAAGAGGTGGACCAAAACTTGGCCACCCAGATCACCCGACCTTAATCCGTTAGATTTCTTTTTCTAAAGATATCTCAAAGAAAACGTTTATCTACAACCAGTTGTTGAACAGGCAGATGTGATTGACCGTATTCGTGCAGCTGTAGCTTTAATAAACGACGAAATGTTAGAGAGAGTAAGTGCTTCTCTGTTAAACCGCGCTCGAAAATGCATTGAAGTGGAAGATGGCTTATTTGAACATCTAGTGTAACATTTAATGTATTTATTATCAATAAAACTTGATTTTGTAAAAAATACATTGTTAATACTTTGTTGGTCAATAACTCTGGAAGGAAGGCAATCTGAAGTTTTGTCACTCTTTATTATCGGTTTATTTTATCTTCCTGAATATATCCCCAAGTGGACGGGCGTTACTTTTGTAACACCCTGTATAAAAGGTATAATTCAATTAAAAATAGAATAGCCAATGAAACTTGTAAATAGGTGCTTCAACGTATGAACCTTAACAATATGTTACTTCATACCTCTAAATTCAACTGTTTTTCATTTAAAAAACGCTTTGAGCCACTTAACATGCTTCATTTCAAGAAAAGTCGACAAAAAACTCCGTGTTTTATATACGAATAGACAAGCCAAGTATATTTATCCAAATAACTAATATTAAAACGTATTTTAATTGCTTTCGCATGCAATTTTTTTCCGAGAAAGGAAATAACGCACGTTTTTCGGGAACGTAGGGATTCTCCAATAATTCTTTTTTCTACGATCGTGTCAAAATGACAACTTTTTGAACTGTGTCTAGTGTCAAAAGCGACGTTTGTAGCACTCTTAATATTAGCTCCCGAAATACGTCTTATTCGCACGACTCGCACGTTGCCATTGGAGGCGTGTTTTAATACTAAATTAAAAAAGGCTATGCCGTAAATTTGAATGTCAACATAACCTAGAATATCTACAACAATGTGACGGAAAAAGTGTCACCGAACTAAGTTTTTATATTTCTGTTACGATCGTACAAAAAATAGCGTATGATACACGTGTATAAGTGCCATTAAAGCACTAGTGACGTTAAAAGCACTCCGCTTTGCGTCGTGCTCTTAAACTCGTCGCACGTGCTTTAAAGGCATACTTATACACTAATATCATAGTATAATATTTTCTTTAAATTAGATAAACTCTCAAGAAGTCAATCAGTGCTGTCAAAATAAGCTCCCCATTATTAACGGGAATATAAGTGGATGATGCAGTTTTAGTTTCTGTGGAATCATCTGCTTTCTCTGGATTTTCAATTTCTACCATCGTATCCTGATTGACATGAAGGCAGTGTTGAATCCAGGGGGTGACCGGGGGGAAATTCCCCCCCGGGCAGTACAGATTCCCTCCCGGAAACATTACCATATGTTAATCAGGTTTTCTTAATATGTGAAAGTATGGGTGGATTGTGCGGAAATAAGTAACACCATTTAAATCTGCTTTGTTTCTGTAAATTAAGTAATCACTACATGAATCTTTATATTTTAATTTTTAGAAATACCCCCCAGAACTTCCACCCCCCCCCCCACCCCGAATGAAACGGTCTGAATTCAACACTGCATAAAGGGCCGTGGTTTTTGGTTTTTGTACCGGGTGGCCATAAAATATATGTGATCCCGGCAGCCATGAAATTAGCTAAAGTAAATTTTTTTTCTATAATAATTTTCAAGGTTAACTTTCTAGGGGATAAGTTGCATTCCTGCAGGGTCCCTGGTTTTAGTAATGTTGGCACATAGATTTTTAGTTCTTTTCTTCCACTAAAAAAATGATTGCCATTTTGACAGATATGTCATAATTTAATATCGCTTGCTTCATTTTTACATTTAAAATATTTCTTGGTTTTCTTTGTTTATCCAATTTTATTGATGATGATGATTCCATGTAAAAATATGAAATTTGTCAAGAGTTCAAATTAAGAAACTTTGACATTCAAAATTGACACATAATCATAATTTTTAAAAAGTTCTACCAACACGAGGTATAAAAATTTCCTAGAATTTTAATCACATATCTACCAACATTGTAACACTTTGACAGTTATTATAGAAAAAAAACGTACTTTACTTGTAAATGTTGGTTATATTTCAATTATAATCATTTTGACACCTAGGAATGTCAGTTGTGATGACATGAATGACATTTGATATTTAGGTTTAAGTAGTTGAATTCATAATTTTTTAAAGTGTTGTTCATTCCAAAGGTAATGCGATCACAGACATTTGTGGCCACCCGGTGTAAAGGCTTCTAATGTTTTCTGTTTGTTAGAAGGTGGCGCCATTCTAAAAAAAAAATAAAGAGAATAAATTTAAAAAAACAATTTATAAAACCAGTTAGGAATTGCCTCATTTTATGTAACGCTTAGGATCTCTGTATAAATATCAATTATTTGAAAATCAAGCTTGTATAGTATTCCAACCAAAAATTGGAAAGCTATTTAAAATCCAGTACACCATGAAAAGTGTAAGTCATGTCTAAGATGGTTTCATACAATCAGTAAATAATATTCTAATGTCAATCAGCTTTCAAGTAATGTCAGTTCATCTGCAAATTGTACATGTAACCGTTTTGTTAAGGCATTGTAACATTGTGCATGATTTAAGTAGGTACTAGTAGAGTTTTTAAAACCGTATAGCAGCATAGAAAATTTTGAAAAACGTATATATCTTCCAAACTTCCCAATACATCTGTCAAATTTGAAGGTTATTATCGAAGTGTCACTGAATGACAATCAATCAGTAATTGTATGAATTAAATTACGAAGTGACTTACTGTTTTCAATGCTGGCCTGATTTTAAATAGCTTTCCAATTTCTGGTTGGAATACTATACGTTTTCGCTTTCAAGCGAAATGTTATAAATTAATCATTGTTTACATACATAAGCGTAAATTGGGAGGGGCAAGGGGGGGGCAGTTGCCCCCCCCCCAAATTTTAATTTTAAAGTGCAACTGCAGCCTTTCTTTGCAATTTAGGTTTACAAATTTGGTGAAGTCTTGATTTTGCCCCCCCAAAGTGATGCCCTAAGTTACGCTTATGTTTACATACGAGTAGGTACTCAACTCTAAAATTGCAATTTTGGAGGCTTTGGATATATTAAACTTTGACTAACTAATTGTACAATTTAAAACAAACAATGAAAGCATTATATTATTACGCCGATAACTATGCACCAGGTGCAGTTCATTGTTTTGTCTAGTGGAGACTGGTATACACTAGACAGGTCACAGAATTGACATCGACCAGTGACGAAAATCCTGCCAACGCTGTGGGTTGAGAGCAAATTTGCGCCTATTGAGATTAAAAAGAAATGAAGAATGTTTAAAAAGCATTTGGCAAACTCAAATTTAAATTACGAGCGGATGCTATAAGGGTGCGTTTTGTTTATAATTAAAACAAAGTAGTCAACTTTTTATCCGATTATATTTTTAACAGGCCCAAAGGGGTGTCAATTGACCCCATTGACACCCCTTGGATCCGCCAGTGCTGTGCAAAAAGTTGTCATTTTGACACGAGCGTAGAAAATATAAATATTTATGCATTAAGGGAGATATGAATGTTTTTTCCCTGAGGTTGACATGTGTTGCAGACCGAGGGCTCTGGTCCGAGGTCTGTAAGTCAACCGAAGGTAAAGAACATGAATATCTCCCGTGGTGCATACAATATTTTATCTACTAGCATATTCGTAAAAATAGTATGAAATTTCAAAATGTCATGACATTTAAAATTAGAATATGTAAGTTACATCAAGGATTGCCTCATTGTATGGTTGCTAAGACGTTATTTGGAGTTGCATGGTTACCATGAGTTTGAAGGAGAAATAATTTGACAAGTCCCTTTGGAGTTATGAGTAGCTTTTCATATTTTGTTTCTATGACGAAAATTTACAATATCATGTTGCTAGTAGATAAAGTACAAAATATGAAAAGCTACTCGTAACTCCCAAGGGACTTGTCAAATTATTTCTCCCTCAAACTCATGGTAACAATGCAACTACAATTAAGGTCCTAGCAACCATACAATGAGGCAATCCTTGATGTTACCTACATATTCTAATTTTAAATGTCATTATGACATTTTGAAATTTCATACTATTTTTACGAATATGCTAGTAGATAAAATATTGTATGTACCACGGGAGATATTCATATTCTTTACCTTCGGTTGAGGCCAGAGGCCCTCGGTCTGTAACACATGTCAACCTCAGGGAAAAAACATATTCATATCTCTCTTAATGCATAAATATCTATTTATCTACGACCACTACTACATTGCTCCATGTCATTAATACCTCCTTAGAAACGGGTGTCATTCCTGATAAGTTAAAAATTGCCACTATTGTGCCCATTAGGAAAGTTCCAAACACTACTAATATTCAAGAATTCAGGCCAGTGAACATGCTGCCTGCCATTGCTAAAATAATAGAGAGGGTAGTTTATAATCAATTACTTGATTACATAACCGAAAATGAAATACTAACAGTTTATCAGTCAGGGTTTAGAAGGGGACACAATTGTGAGTCGGCTCTTCAATACTTAGTCAATGAATGGGCTAGTTACAGTGGCAGTTTTTCTAGACTTAAAGCGAGTGTTTGAAACAGTGGACAGGAAAAAACTTATAGACAAACTTGAAAATTATGGAGTAGGTGGTACTGTGCTCGAATGGCTTCAGAATTACTTAACGAACAGGAACAAAATGTAAAATGTGGTAATTGTATTTCAAATACTGAAGCTATTAATCACGGTGTTCCCCAAGGGAGCATATTAGGTCCCTTACTTTTTGTTTTATATATAAATGACTTGGAATACGTATTGAAACACTGTAAGTTCCATCTATTTGCAGATGATACTGTGTTATATTTATCAGGATACAATCTGAGTAGTTTGAAAAAAAAATTAGGCGAAGACCTGCATAGCATAAATAACTGGATCAAAATTAAAAAGCTAAAACTGAATGTAAGTAAAACCAAAGCTATGATTTTCAAAAGACAAAATTCTATTAATTTAAAAAAACTTCGAATTATTTATTGACAATGATAGAATTGAATTAGTACAGACGATCAAGTATTTAGGAGTGGTTCTGGATAATAGGCTAAAATTCAATGAACACATAGACTATAGTTGTAAAAAAAATTCGAAAAAGATTGGTATCCTTAGAAGATGCAGTGACTGTTTGTCATTTAGGGCTCGGAAAACTGTTTACAATACCATTGTATTGCCGCATTTTCAGTATGCTGCAACGGTGTTGTACCTGGCAAATAGTGGAGATATGGATAGGCTTCAACTGCTTCAGAACAGGGCCATGCGAATTATCCTGAGATGTGACAGGTACATTCGTATTGAATTGATGCTTGAGAGGTTGAATTGGATTAATGTCAGAAGAATGCTGGAAATGAATGCCTTGACCTTTATACATAAAGTTCAATTAAATGTAGGGCCAAAATACTTTGATAATATATTAAACCATGGTAACAATGTACATAATCACAACACCAGGAACAATAATGATATTGTATTACAATTTAAAAACACTAAAGCTGGTCAAAACACTATGTTTTATAAAGCAGCAATGAAATATAACCAGCTGCCCAATGATTTTAAAAGGATTAATAATGTGAAAAAATTTGTAACTGAGTTAAAATCCTATTATAGGAGAGAGATAAGAGATACATAGATAATGAACACTTGTGTTT
This sequence comes from Agriotes lineatus, assembly GCA_940337035.1. Lineage (NCBI taxonomy): Eukaryota > Metazoa > Arthropoda > Insecta > Coleoptera > Elateridae > Agriotes > Agriotes lineatus. The sequence goes on along the minus strand of OW679201.1, from coordinate 40,028,482 downwards.
TGTTGTTTAATACTTGTTAGGTAATATGAATTATATGTGTATGTATATTTTAGTATAGTGACGTAGTGTGTAAAAGTATGGTTACTTAAATATCTAATAAATTAGAACTAAAAGATATGCAGGTAATGAACATATTATTGTTATATATTTTGTTAAATGTGTTACTGTATAGCAAAATGATGCTAAATAAAGTTATTATTATATTATTACCTTTTGGATCTATTACAATTTATGTAGTAATTCCAGGGGCGTGCCCAGGAAACATATTGATTAGGCTTTTTCACAAAAAAATAAAGCAACTAAAAATGCAACTTTTTTGTCTCCTGAGATTTTTCCAGATCTCGATTCGTTTTCAAAAAAAAAAAATTAAAGCCCATATTTTTCCACGTCTCTGAACCTGTTAAGACAAAAACTAAAATGCTTCAATATATGAAAACCCCTTAACCGATTTTAGTTAAACTTTAAAGGTTTACTGGTGCTATTAATAATCATGTTTTGGTATACTTACATTTAAATTATGTAGTCCAGGGGCGGCCGCGATTTTTTTCTTTGAAAACTTTAAAACTCTGTATCTCAGAAACAAAGCATTTCCGGACCCATGTTTATTAGGACTTTTTTGTTTGTATTGATGATATCTATAAGTGGGTAAAATATCCGACCTTTTTTTAACACCCTGTATATATATCACTGGAGCAAAAGTTCATTTCCTCCCTTGTCTGTTTTTCACACCCGGGAAAAAATGAATACCTTTGCTCCCTAGATATATAAATAGCTATTAATACTAGGAACTAACAGTGTTACAAAGCAGCATACACTTTTTGTGTCAGTAAGAGAAACGTCAACTTCAATGACAGATTTTGGTATTAAGAGTAATTTTTTTAAGACGGTTGCGGAAAAAATCATTTTGCATCCATAGGCGACCAGTTAGAACTTACCTTTAGTACTTAGGAAGTAAGAGTACATTTAATCCTAGGAACTAAAAGTGTTGTATAACAACATACACGTTTTGTGTCAGTAAGAGAAATGTCAACTTTATTGACAGATTTTGGTATTATAGTTATTAAGGTACTAAGGGCATTATGAGTAAAATAAGAGCCCAAGATTGTTAGTGTACTAACCGAGGGCCTTTGGCCCGAGGTGTGTACAACAATCGCGGGCTCTTAGCTCATAATGCCCGTGGTGCCTTCAAGGTTTTATGTCCTACCAATTTTCTTACCTAATTCATATTCATAATTCAATTCATATAATTACTATGATATAGTATCTAGTTAGCTGATCTAAGTTAGATTTGCGACATTAGCTGAGCTGTCATTAATTTTCATTGTGACAGTGGTGCATTATAAAGTTGTATCCATGGAAACAAATACTGTTAATTTTTCATAATAACCCTAGTGTTTTTATGAAGAAAATAATTGCCCTGGAGCGTTATTTTGTATCTAAGATACCTTAAAATAGAGTCATTAATTTCAATTAATGTATTGGCAGGACATAAAAACTATTAAAAGTAATGACTTTTATTAAGACGGTTGTGAAATAAATAACAGCCGACCAAATAGAACCTACTTTTAGTTCATAGTAGAGATCTTATACCGGGTGTCCCGCAACTCCCACTAAAGCGTATAAGCTCTAAAATTATCAACATAAACTTTCTAGTGCCTAGCTTCCTCATACGAAGCATTAAAGAAAATTAAATTTGGCGACACTGTTAGATTAGGTTACAGTGACTGTTGAAACACAACACAAAATGATTATTAAAATAAACGATCGTGGTTTGATTAATGAATATGAATACACATTTTAATTAATTGGATTTATTATCCCTTTTTAAACTGGCCTCATACATCAAAAATGTCATTATTATCTGTCAAAACATCTGCTCAGTAACTAACTTTTCGCGACAACTCTACTAACTAAAATTAAATTTTTACTAATAATATAATTTAATAGTGACTTTATAATAACAGTGTGGCCATACGGTGGTTATGTTTTCTATTTGATGAACGCAAAATCCGCCATTAGTTTTCCAAGTTATTGTCATTTTTAACAGAATGTTTAGTTACAAAAGGTTACTAATGTCAGAATAAGAAATTGGCATTTTTTAATTTATCAAATGTAGTTTAGTTACTGAACACGGTTTAGGTGTCAGATCTAGTATATTATTGATGTATTTGTGTTATTTTATACACAAAGATAAAGTAAGTAATAATGCACACAAAATTTTAACCAAGTAATAATTTTGACTTTAGTAATGTTTTGTTACCAAATGTCGCTTACACTGTTAAAAAAACTCAATTATTTTTATTACATTACCATAATTTTTCTGCACAAGCTTATTATGATGTTGGAGAAAACATGGCGGCCAATAATCACATGGCCACGCTGTGATTATAGTCACTGTAGTTTAGGTTTGTTTAATGAATGTACTTAAGAAGAAGACCGTCTGGTTATGACAAATTTAAATGCCCTAATAAGTTAATAAGTGTTATTAATTCCAGACATAAAAATAATGCGCAAAATAACATTTTCATTTACAAAATTAAGTAATAAACAAAAATAATTCTCAATCAATTCTTTGGCTCAAAAAAACATGACATTATTGTAAAACGTTTTCAAAGTGCCCTCCATTAGCTTCCCAGCACTTGCGTACACGCAATATCAATATCACTACACATTCTGGGGTTAATAGTGGTGGTTGCTTGATGAATTCGATAGGTAAGGTCTTCTCGAGTTTGGACAGGTGTAACATAAACCAAATTAAATCCGGACTTCTCGCTGCGCTTTCCAAGCTCTTGGACCGCCACGCCGATCCATTTGTCAGGGTAATAGTTAAACCATTGCCGAACTACACCTGCATAATGTGATGGTGCACCATCACGCTGGAGTGCAAGAGGAATATCCTCCAGTAGGCCCGGAAGGTTATCATTTAAAATGTTTAAATAATTTTCTGCATTTAGCCTTTCAGTAAGTATAAAACAACCAATCAACCTGTATCCAAGTATTCCTACCCATACATTTACTGAAAAACGTACCTACCTGGTAGTTTTCTTTCGTGAACTGCATGAGGATTGTCATCGGCCCAAACGTGTTTGTCGTGTCAGTTAAAGATGCCGTTTCTTGTAAATGTAGCTTCGTTCGTCTATAACACATTGCTTATAAACAAAGGATTGCTTCTATGGGCTTCTACCAACCACTCGCAAAAGGCAAATCGATGTGGATGGTCTCTCTGCAATAAATTCTGAACTCTTGTTTTGTGCATCATTTTTAAAATCATATGTACACGAGTTTTAGAAACACCCAAATTTCTAGATATCTAGAAACACTTCGCACAGGTCTGAATTGGATTCTTGAACCGGGACGGGCAAATTACCCGAAACCGACCCCTTACAAAAATGACTTTCTTCTCAGGCAAACAAACTCAATTATTAGACAATTTTGTCAAAGATAAAATATATATTCTAGAAACATTACTCGTGGCTTCTTTGGTGAGGAATTGAAGAATTTTCTACGAGCCCTGGCTGATTAGATTAGATTTAGATTCCACGACTGTTGCTGGCATGCGCACGTCAGCCTTTGGGCTTTTTGTACTGTCGGGAGTTTTCAAGTTAGCAGGCCGACATCCGTACCTTTTACTAGACTTCTAATGTCCCCTACTAGCTTGCGGTTGTCAATAGAGTTAAGGCTTCAATCGAGTTATTGTCTTTTACGCTCTAATGCTGGGCATTCAAAGAGGATATGATAGGCTGTTTCATCATCCTCTTGGCATAGTCTGCAAACAGGTTCATCTCTATAGATATTAATCCTGTGCATAAATTCTCTGAATGCTCCAGTGCCTGTTAGTAGACTGACTACTTGCTTGATTTGAGTTCTGTTCAGTCTCAACAGGGTTTTGGTGGTTTGTGGATTGGAAGTTTTTAGCAATCTTTTGCAGTGTCTTGTTTGATTGTAGTTTCTCCATCTTAGTTGGCTGAACAACTGTCTGAGCGCTGGCACAGGCACTACAGTGCTGTTATGCGTTGGGTTAGAGTCAGATTGGCCTGTGCTATCCTCCGTGCATCCAGCATGTGCCTCCGAAGATCGAGAAAGAAATGAAGGTCGGCAAGAGACGAATTTTAGTATGGGGCAGGGATTCCTTCTGTTTAAATACATTATTGTTCCTTTTTTTCCTGTTATTACATTTGTTATCTGTTTTATTTCAATGAAATTGTATAATATTACTCATATAATACAAAATATGTAAAAAAAACACAAATCGGATTGGTAACTTATACTGCGCATAGGTGAATCAAGAATTAAAATCAATATTTGTGTGAAATTCGCTGTTTGGAGACTTTCTACTGGTCGTTTGCATTTTTAAAGAGAATTCGCGGTGCGGTTGTGAGGGGCGCAAGAGTTTTTTGCCTTATTTTTTCAATGTTTAAATAAAGAAAATGTGCAATTTTGTGTATTGTAAATATGTACATAAATATTAAATAGCGTGATACTACCGGAATGTCGGATTGTATTTGCCTCTAACATAAATAATATTTCGTGGAAATAAGGTCGTTGCCACGCTGCATTTGTTGACAGACGGTGTAGAATGGTAGACGGCCACTGGTAGGGTTGGGATGTTAGTGTCAGCTGTTTGTACTAAAACTTAATGCGGAATTGGTGGGGACTTTAAAAATATAAATATATTAAACTGGTTTGTCAATAACCATCACAATGATCCTTACATATGTTAAATACCTATAATTAATCTATGAATTATATTTTTATTTTATCAAATTAAAATTGCCCTATTTATGTTTAGAATATCAATAATTATTATTTGTACTAGCTCCTGAAAAATCAGGAGTGGATTCCTTTATCTAGATTGCTTATTTCTAAATTTGATGTTCTAATTTTAAATATCATTCCCATAGGTCAAAATAACTTATGTCAAGTATATGTCAAACAGATTTGAAATTTAAATGACAAATACCAGATAGTTTTACTAGTACACAACAATAATTAAAACAGTAATTCTTTAATAACTAATTCACCTTTTTAGCCTTTATTTCCTTTTTAGTAATTATATTACTACTCAAGATCACCCACATTTCACTTGGTTTCAACAATGTTCTGGATGTCAACCAACCTGTTCCTCTTCGCCTACTGATCCAACCTCTCAAGCACCTTCCCGCAATGAAAGGCCCCACTGACAGACAAGAAGTCCAACGGTTCAGAATCAGCAACTCAAACTTTCCCCACAGTATGCAACCAAACACAGACCAAATCTGCAGCTACCTACTTCTAATACTGCATCTGCCAACTTCCTAGAAAGTGCATCCTTAACTAATGGTGCTCCTCTGAAACGCTCCCTTAGCACCAAACAGCCCGACACAATCCAATTCGATTAATATATAATGTCAAATGTAATTCTCCAATAAACTTGACTTAGTATTTTACTCCAGTTATTCACATTTGTAGATTAATTCTGCTTGCCATTAGTTTTTTACCGCATACTTGTAATCTTATTTAGTTTTATGTCTTTAATTATTCTTCTCGGTTTAAATTTCCTTTTAACTTCACCACGCCAATTTAGTATATTACCCTTTTTATCATCCAAACATTTCTCAATAAAATTAGGGTTTATTTTAATATTTTAATTATAGCAAATTATTTCAGATACATTTGTTATTTCTAATAATCGAAACAAAGTGCTTAACGATATCATTTTTTTTTACTTTTTACACTCTATCTCATATTTGATTTATACCTACTATTTTTATAATTTATTACAATTAAGTATTTGTGACTCCCTTCAAAGATTATATTATTTTTGAATCCATCTGCCTTTCAAACGGCAATACTCCACTCAATTACAAATTCTCTTTTACTTTCTACTTGCATAGTAATTATTCACATTCTCCATTTATATTTAAATAGATCTTGATTATTTTTAACAATTGTACCTGCTCCCTTAATCCTTTCTAAAATTGATTTTAATACCCCTGTGTATATCATTACAAAATGTTTTGTACGGAAAATGAAAGTGAACTTAGTTTATACAATGTAAAAGCTCCCCAAACAACAAATTCTTTTAAAATGTCTTTATTGAACAATTATCACAAAACTAAAGATACATATCGACTAAACAACTCAAAGATATATTCGCATCTAATCCCTTTTTCACACTGCCTCATTCCTCCTATTAAAAGCAGTAACATCTTTGCTGCAGTTGTTATATTTGCTATTAACGCACGTTTCGTGAGTAAACAAAATAAACTATAAACAATAATATGTGAAGCCGCCGAACGGATGGCGTGTAATTCTCAGAACTCCTCCAAAACAGCTAACAAATGTAAAAAAGAATGACTCATATAAACAATACATCTTCTAGTTATATAAAAAAATTGAATGTAATGTCGAATTCAACATCTTTATCTAATTGCAGATTAATATTAAATTGTACAAGATGCTGAGGTGTAAAATTGTAGTACGTATTATTTATTAATGAGTAAGCAATAATAATAAAGATGTGAAAAATTTTATAACTTCTTTATTTCTATCTCTTGTAAATCTTTCAGATTTTGCAAATTTTACGCCAAACCTGAAATCAGACAAGTTCATTTTCAATGCATTAACGAAGGTTGGTAAATTGCAACTTCTGTAAATTTTTATATCAAAAGTTTTAGGCATTCCCTACAGTACGTGAAAAAATACCATGTGCAATACGTGAGAAAAGTGTTTTCCATGCTCGGCGCGCATATAATCTCGGCTTCGCCTCGATTAAAAAACTCGCATCTTGCACGGAAAAACTATACTTTTCTCAACTTGTTGTACAATATACTATTGTTACATACGCTAGTATTTTCAGCTTATTTCACTACCATTTTCTTTTTTGAACAATGGTTATTTAATTAATAATTCCTTAATAAAGGTCAAACTGACAAATATCAAAGCTACAAACATACAAATTAAAGTAAGAATGTAGCACAGAAAAAAATAAGGTCAGTCAGAGGCTAAACAATGTGACAAAATTGTATTTGTTAATAAAAACGTATCTGTTCCTTAAGATTGTATTCGGTTTGTACTACGAAAACATTATAAAACGAGGAAGAACAATAAAAGTCGCAAAATGGATAACAAACTATAGAACTAAAAAATATGGCAATGAGAAATTAGGAAGACGAATCTTCGAACTAATAAAACAGATATTGGCAGCAAAGGAAATGCCTAAGGAATGGGAAATAGCCGTGATCTGTCCAATATTTAAAAAAGGAAATAAGCAACAGTAGAAAATTACAGACCAATCTCCGAGGGGTCATCCACTAGTGTCAATACCTGTACAAGTTGAGCGTCAATACTTGTCAGTACTCAACAATATCTGTCAGTACTCAACAATGTCTGTCAGTGCCCGTCAATTTTCTCAGTACATATCAATACCTTTCAATACTCGTCAATCCTTTTCAATACGCTTCAATCCTTTGCAATACGCCTCAGTACCTATCAATAATCTTATGATCTTTAATATGAGAGTCAAAATGTCTTTAATTTGACAATATATTTATACACTGCAACTATTTTATTAGTTCATTGGAACTCGTTACTGACTATCAATCTAAATTTAGGGTTGTTTACATTCCACAGAGATCTTAAAAATTTTAATAAACCAATGAAGCAGGGCCACGGTTCAAACGGACTGCGTTCGGACCGACTTGCATACAGGGTGTTCCAAAAAGAATGAGACACCGATTAGTCATAGATTCCTTACGTCATGATAAATCGTTTAAACTTAATATACCTTACTACAAAGTCCCTTCAGTAAGAAGTTATAGAGCTTTGAAGTTAAATTTTTTATTTTTTATTTTTTTGTTAATTTCCACAAATGTAAAGATGTCTATTTGAATTTTGGTATACCTGGTTACTATTGTGTAGTGCAGGGGTCGGCAACCTGCGGCCCGCGGGCCGCATGCGGCCCTTTGCAACTTTTTGCGCGGCCGCCAAAGCACCAATATAACTTTAGGAAAAATCAACAAACTTAGAGCGGGAAACCTATTTTACTGCGCAAGTTTAATCCCCACTCCCCAGCGAATACGACGTCTCGCTTAGCAAGTGTAGCATTCTTTCTAGTGATGGGCATAATCGGATGATTTCAATAATCGGAATGTTCCATTCGGAATGTTTATAAAATCGGAATATCATCCGATTATTTTACATTCCGTAAATGCAAGCAAGGGAAAACGAGCGAAATAACAACAAGCGGAAGGAAGATGAAGTGCGTGCAAATTTACGATGAGAGCACTCGCCGTCGCGCCGTAAGCCCTTATCTGCGTTGGCATCTATTGTTTGGGTTTGTAGGACGGTCAGTAATAGCTATTTACGTTATTAGACCGGTAGCAACATTTTTATGGCCGCGCCAATACTTTACAGGTCGAACCGTAGGGCGAGACCTGTATGTTTGGCAAGGCCATAAGAATTCTACCGGTCGTGTATCGTATAAGATTTTTTAGGATACTGCATTGGTAACTAGCGTTTACATTGTTACAAACGAGTCCGGTAAATTTTATCTACCGGACTCATTTGTAACTATGTAGACGCTAGTTAGCAATGCAGTATTCTAAAAAAACAATTTATGAGTTTGTCGCACAGTGGGATATGAGGAAATAAAATATTTTTTCAAATTATTACAGTAGTTACGTTAATAGACTTTCGGAAAATGGTAGTGATATTTTAAAGTTTAATAGCACATAAAGTACATAATAGATAGTATAAAACAATACTTGAATTTGAAGTGTCTAGGTGTACTATCTAATAATTAATCTACGAAATACCACTGCCATTAGTGCCATTTACGTATCATACACGTGCGCACACGGCGCGGCCCGTCGACATTCGCCAACCAGCATATAGCAGTCAAGTGAGTCAATACAACATTCCGTATTCCGTTCAGTTCAAATTGGCATTTCGTTTTCTCATTTTGTGTACCGAATAGTAAAATAATCGAATTCCGAAAGTTCCGAATTTTGTGCACCGAACAGTAAAATAATCGAATTCCGAAAAGTTCCGAAATAATAGGAATCTTCCGATTTTTTTAACAATCGGAAACTTTTCGATTATTCATTCCGGATAGGCCCATCACTAATTCTTTCATTTTGCCAGTTTGCTACTGTATGTTCATATGTGCGTTCATGTTGACAGCCGTATGACGTTTCACTACAATATTTTATATTTTTTATATTTATATATTTTATATTTACATATTCATACATATTTAATTGGAATTGTATTTTCTTTTTTTTCCCTTTTAAGAATTGTAAAATTTTTGTTCTCTAACATTATTGTTATTATAGCATGTCAATAAAAAATAAATTTTTTCTATATTTATTTTTAATAATATTTATACTCGTATATGATATAAAAGCACTATTTAAGTTACATTTGAATGTGCGGCCCGCATAAAAAAATTTATTTTGAAAATGGCCCGCCGTCCGAAAAAGGTTGCCGACCCCTGGCTGTAGTGCACTAATAGACAAAAAATCATAAGCTAGACTTGACTGTAAAGGGCACTTTACCTATCTTTCAAAACTTTTTTTAGCTCTAACTTCGTTATCTGTAACATTTTCTAAAATTTTAGGTTATTATCTGAAAGAGAATTAAAATACACAAAAATAATGTACTCTTAGTTCATAAGCGTAAGAGCAACGTTTACCTTAAAATGTCGATCAAAGGTTTTTGGGTGTCATTAAGACGTACAATTATCAAGTAGCCATAATCACAAATACAATGGGTAATGATTGTAATCTAGTAAACAACATCAAGAAATCAATTAATGACGTTGGTGACATCAGGTTTTTGTGTTTCCTGCTTACGAAAATGCTGCGACGTAACGAACATTTCAGCATATAGGAGAATTCGTTATGTAGCGGCATTTCTTAAACATAAAAGAACACATTCTTATGTCACTAATGTCATTAATTGATTTGTCATTGGTTTTTCTTGGATCACCATTGTTTTTGTGATCACGACTGCTTGATAATTGCACGTCTTAATGACTACCAAAAACCTCTGATGGGCATTTTAAGGTAAACGGTTGCTTTTAGGCTTAAGAACTAAGAGTACATTATTTTTGTGCTTTTTAATTCTCTTTCAGATAATAACCTAAAATTTCAAAAAGTGTTACAGGTAACGAAGTTAGAGTTAAAACAAGTGTTCGAAGTTAGAGTTAAAACAAGTGTTTAAAGATAGGTAAAGTGCCTTTTACAGTCAAGTCTAATTTATATTTTTTTTAATTAGTGCAGTACATAATAGTAAGCATGAATACCAAAATTAAAATTGATATCTCAGCATTGGTGGAAATAAAAAATAAAGTTGAACTTCAATGCCCTATAACTTCTTACTGAAGGGACTTTGTACTAACGTATATTACGTTTAATCGATTTGTTATAACGTAAAGAATCTATGACTAATCGGTGTCCCATTCCTTTTGGGACACCCTGTATATTCGAAAAGATTCCTACGCTATTTGAATGATGTTTTACTGCCCCCTCCTGCGCTACGTGTGTTGTCGAGTGGTTTTACTTGAATCAGCTGTTTTAGGTTCTTCCCGTATTGATTGCATTGGCTTTGTCAAGTGTGAATAGGTGAATACGTGACTGCTACTTACGACTGAAATATTGTAGTGACAGGTGTATTATAGAGATTCCTATGATTTATTGGCTGTGTTAATTAGCAATGGACGTCCATGTAAGATATCAGTAGGTATACTTATATCTAATGGTAATGTGTAGGTGTGTGTAGGTTCTTTGGAAGATTCACCTACGGTTAAATATACAGTGCACACCAATAGTTTGGAATAATCGGGATACATTCACGTAAACCGTTCAAAACAATTTAATCCAAAAAATGTCAAAGGGGTTTAGCGATTTTGTGTGTGTATACGAAGGCCTGAAAGCAGCTGTTTGTGGGCGCAAAGCCGTCACGTCGGTGTGTGCAGGGCAGCTGCCGTAAAACGCATAGTCCATTGACTCTCTAGTAAACAAAAAGAAAAAATCTGGTGTGATACACTCACACAACTTCCTTTTACAGTGATCTTATAATAAGTCAAAAATTTCATTTTTAATTTCTAAGCATTTGTCAAAAATTTTCAAAAATTACAAATTCTATAAAAACGGTACAAAATAGAGCGTTAGTTAAAGAGACAAATTTTCTCTAACATTTTAAGCTGAATTCAAAAATGTAATACTATACCGGGTGTTCTATTTACAATAGGAGTTAATAAAAAAAATAGAAAAAAAGAACAAGAGAAGCCCACTTTAGAAGTATTCAACTGGAAAATAACCTAGCTCACATCAAGACACATTAAAAATGTAATAAAAATGTAGTTTTAAAAAAATCGTTAGAGCCGTTTTTGAAAAAATCGAAAAAAACTGGAAAATTACAAAAGTAAACACCTACTTCCGGTTATGCGATTTTCTTCAAAAGCTTGCTGTCTCATCTACATACTACACAAAACTTATATATGAAGTTTGAACACCATACCTCTTTTCATTTTTGAGATATTCTGTTCACAGACAGACAGACACACAGACAGACAGACACACACACAGACAGACAGACAGACCAATGAAAAAAAATATGTTTTTTGGAATCAGGGGACTCGAAAACGTGAAGATCTGTTGAAAACTCAATTTCGAATTTTTGGGGTGAATCCAATACTTTCTTTATAGTAAAAGGAAGTAAAAATCTGTAAAAGGCTTTACGCAAAACTTTCCTCGTCGACATTGTGACACTAAATAATTTTAAAAATCAGATTAAGTTAGGAGTAAAAATATCTTCACGTTTCTAATAAATTAAATACCTTTTTAAATTAAAAAAATGTATTCTGCTGGGGTTTGAACCCGCTGCTCTGTAGAGCGATCGTAAGCGCATCTACGCATCGAATGTATGTAATCGCAGCGAAATTCCAACTACGCTACGGAGGCGTCCAGATGACACCGGCGCGCGCCTGTCTTGAACAAAACGGTGTTATTGTGAAACATTTGTACTCTTTTGTGACATTATCCTGTATCGGTCGAGTCTTATTTTCGGCATATGTAAATTCTGACCTATGTGAAAGCTATTACTTCCTTTTATTTTAAAATTAACCCAAAAATAAACAAAATTTAATTTTTTTAAGGTGCTCACCCTGTATATGTTTGTATGAAATTGTACAGGTTCCATGCGAGGTAGATATATAATATGTATGCAAAATCGTCTTCCTCCAACAAATAGTTTTTGAGCTATACTGCCAACAGACAGACGGAATTGAGAAAACCTGTTTTTCGTCATCTATGCACTCTAAGGGCTAGCGCGCACTATGAACTTTTTGTCGTCCAACAGTTTTGTCGGTCGAGTGAGGTATGTTGCAACATATGGGGATGCGCGCATTACCGACCAAACAGTTTACTGAACTTTTCTGTTGGGTCTTGTCACAAACCAGAATACGACTAAACTGTTGGCCGACACACCTGCAACATACGATTTGAATTACTCTGCGCGCACTAGACGACTAAACTGCCCCAGAACTTGCCCGGACACTCTTATTTTTCAGCTGTGTTTGAAAATCTATGTGAACATCAGGAATAAGGTCGTTTCATATATTTATGTTATATTCTGTTAAACTGCTGAATAAAATAAAAACTTTTTACAGTACAAAATAATTCAATATTATGTTTGCTACAATCTAATATTTTAGAATATAATGGCTTTTATAATCTAAACAACTGTTTCTGTACTACGATTATTCCAAGTAGCAGGGTCCTCTAATGGGCAACTAAACAAAGTATCTTCAAATTGCACTTCACCTTTTTTTCGCATAAATGTGCAGTACACCACAGACTTTGACTATAGAATCATAAAACTCGGGGGACACATCAATCCGTCTATAAAAGACTGTTCACTTGTTAGCAAGTATTCCAAATGCACATTCGACCATTCATTGAGCCCTGGTTAACAGCTAATGGCAAAACGTCTCTGAACAGTCTTTTGCCATATGGACGTAAGACACAAACTAAATGCTTCATCTTCTATAGTGTAGGGAACCTGTGTTAGAGGGCTGCTTCATTTTAATATGCTTGTTATCGATGACGCCTATACAGTTTGGAAAATGTGTTCTCTGATCAAATGTATCCACTATCTTTACTCAATCATTTTGCGATTTTTCTTGCCATGGATAATGGTTGCAAGTAGTTCCACAATTTGTCGCAAGTATCTCTCACAACTGACGTATTGTTGAGGTTTCCAATCATCATCACCATTGCCAGCGCTCCATCTCTGGATATACGCCTCCCCAATTCTCTTCTATTCTTTTCTCTCCAGTTATTTTCTTGATATAATTTCTCCATCTTGCCGTGGGTCCGCCTTAGCTTCTTTTATCAGTTCGTAGCTTCCATTTTGTTGTTCTGCTTTACCTATTTTCTTCCCTTCTCATAACATGATCCGCCCAATGTCTTTTCAAAATTGCAATGCATTGAGCGGCGTCTTCAACAATTGTTATTTTTGTTATTCTTTCGTTAAGTATTTCATTTTGTAGTCTGATACCTAACATTACACGCTCCATATTTCTTTAAGCTCTTCTTAGTTTTTCTATGTCTATTTCCCTTAGAGACCATGTTTCTGCGGCGTAAGTCATAACCGGTAGCAAACATTGGTTGAACGCCCTGATTTTTAGATATTGTGTATATGTTGTGTTGAAAACATATTTCTTTCCCAATATAGATTCAAAATGCAGTGAATGAAAATTGTTCCTCTTTGCTATATTCTTACCTTAGTGGAACAGATAGTCTTTCTTCACATGTTAAGCAATTTCTGAATTTTGTATCTGGGTAGATGATTTAATAGTTCGTCACTTGTGACTTTCATTCTATGCTAGCCAAAGAACTTTCTGGGATATGTCCTCAAATCTTCGTACAGTTTATGAAATTAGCCCTTCAGCAAGCGTTGGTTAGTTATTGGCTGAAATCAATATCTCCTTTTCAAATATTTGTTTTTTCGGTGTTTAATAACTAGCGCCGAGACGCAAGCTACCTTTACGAAATCCATTTTGAGATTGGGTCTAGACAAAAATTTCAACAGTTTTGTTTAGGTGCGCGCACAACTAGGGGATAAAACAGTTTAGTTCGTTAGTGCGCGTAGATCCTAGTTTCACCGACCAAACTGTCGTTGAACAGTTTAGTTCATAGTGCGCGCTAGGCCTAAAACGTGAAGATCTGAAGAAATCTCGGAAGGTGATTTTTTCGCGATTACAATACTTCCTTCGTCTTTAGACGAGGGAAGTAAAAATATAGGTTGTCATACAAAAACAACATCGATAACGTCATAACTTTTACAAATATACAGGGTGTCCGGGAAAATGTGGGAAATGTCTTAACCACATATTTCTGTGGTGAAAATAAGTCGATTGGACCCAACTTACGTATGTACCAAAATGTACCGTTTGTCCGTGAGAGGAGTTCAAAGTTTACTTAAAAAATCACATTTTTGTACGCTGTTCAGAAACGCGTGAACAAATTTTACTGAAATTTTGCACCTAGACACTTCAAAGGATGTTACTTCTTTCAGTAACCAAAGAAACACAAGGAAAGTTGGAGAAGGGTTAAAACCACCCCCACCCCCTGATAAATTTGTTCAGAATTTTCTTAAGGATGATGATACGATTCTAATATTTTTTAAGGTAAAGACTTATTCCTTATCTTCATTTTATGACTCTTGTAAAGACTCCGTATTTCGCTATGTTTTGAAGGAAAAAAATGTTCTCTCAAACACTGATAACCAATATTAGTGCAGGTTTACTACAAATACCAATATTTCCAAAAGTAGTCCGCTTCTAAAATTTTTGGTTAAACAAGGGCAAACAAATCACTGTTAGGAAGTAGTGTCTCTGCTGGCTTTTCTCGGAAAAACATCACATGTCGAGCGACAGAACATTGCGAGTGAGAGATATGGGTTCTGCTTGAAAACCGAAAAACACAAAGGTCCCTGGAAATCTGCGCAACAGAAATAAGAAAAACGAAGAGGGGATCGCAGAAATTTCTTCAGGGTCGGAAACGTCAGAGGAAGAGAAATACAGTGAGAGAAGTGACATGGTAACTGAAGTGTTTTCCAAAAGCGAAGAGGAAAAGGAAATGTCTACATCCGACATTGATGTTAAGTGTGAAGAATACTGTGCAGTTGACTTTGACCAGCAATTGTACATTGGGAGGGTCCTGACCTGCAGTGATACTAGTTGTAAAATAAAATTCCTGAAAGACGACCTAGATGAATACATCTGGCCAACTAGAGAATATATACAAACTGTAGACAAACACTTTGTAATTTACGGTCCATTACACCTGGCAGGAAATGGTCCTTTTAAACTAAAGGGAAATGAAAAAAATATTGTTAATAAGAAATACACGGAATTCAAGAAAAGTCTTGAGAAAATTTAAAATAATAGTACTTATGTTTCATAAATGTATAAATTTCAAAATAAACGCCCAATAAATAATGTTTCCATTTTATTTCATTAGGTACCTACTTTCAAAGCACTATTGGTGGACAAAACTATTGACAGTGACAATTCACCCACGAACAGTTATTGTAAAAGCCTACGTTGCAGAAGGTCTTTAAATTTGGCAGAATCTCTACTTTTTTTTTATTATCCTGATCTTTTCAAGGTCCACAGGTACCTGTCATTACTTTACAGTACTTGTCAATACTAAGCAATACTCTTCAATACTATGCAGTTCTTGTCAATACTCCGCAGTACTTGTCAATACTGCGCAGTACGTGTCAGTACCATCAATAGCGGGAATTCTCGTCAATTTTTCAATACCTGTACATGATTTTGGGCAGTGGATGACCCCTCGCCAATCTCTTTCTTGAAATCCTTATAAAATCCTAACATCCTCAATAACAGAAAGAATCAAGAACGAATCAAGGGACAAGATAGAATAGTGTCAAGCTGGTTTCAGACAAGGAAAATCAACCAAATATTTATAATTACACAGATACGCAAAAAATTTAGAGAAAAAATATAAGAATATACACGCTGTCCATTGACTTTCAGCAAGCGTTTGACAGAGTGCAAAGAACAAAAATAAAAGAATTGAAGAACTACATTACAAGAAAGAAACTATAGAACTAGTTGCGATAACACTCGGCAGAACAGTGAATAAGGTGAGATTCAAAGATCATACGTCTACAATTTCGAGAGAAATATGGGTCTAAAACAAGGGGACCTATACCGATGGGGCCACAATTATATATAACAGCAATAAGATAACATGAACAAGAAGATAACACGTATTGCTTGAGTAAGAAAGAGATAAACATAGTAACAAATATTCGAGAAGGCTTGACCTTTAATTTAATTATGACATTTGTCAACTAAACATGCTTACTAATAGAATTTTTTTGTATGGCCAAATCTTTCTTACTCAAGCGTTCTATTGGCTTGTTCATGTTATCTCATTGCTGTTATATATAACTAGCTTTTACCCGCGACTTCGTTCGCGCGAGGTTCGTTATTTGTGTATTAAATAATGACTAATTATTTTCTGTCATCCCATCCCATCCCATCCCATCCTATCCCCGTCCCTTTCTCCGTCCCCGTCTTCGTACCGTCCCATTCCGTCCCGTCCCGTCCCGTTCCGTCCCGTCTCGTCCCGTCCCGCCTCTCCCCTTCCATCCCATTCCTTCCCTCCCCTTCCCTTTCCGTCCCGTCCCGTCTCGTTCCTTTTCGTCCCGTCCCTTCCTTTTCCGTCCAGTCCCTTCCTGTTCAGTCCCTTCCCGTCCAGTCCCGTACCTTCCCGTCCCGTCCCGTCCCTTCCCCTTCCATCCCATTCCTTCCCTTTCCTTTCCGTATCATCCCGTTCCGCCCCACCCCGCCCCGTCTCGACCCTTCCCGTCCCGTCCCGTCCCGCCCCTTTCCCTCCCGTCCAGTCCCGTCCCTTCCCGTCCCGTCCCGCCCCTCCCCTTCCATCCCATCCTTTTCCGTCCCGTCCGTCCCGCCCCGCCCCGTCCCGCTTTGCCCCGTCCCGTCCCGTTCCGTCCCTTCCCGTCCCGCTCAGTCCCGTCCCGTCCAGTCCGTCCCGTTCAGTCTAGTCCCGTCCCGTCCCGTTTCTTCCCTTATGTCATGTTCACCGTCTTGGACTTAAAAATAAATGTAATTTTCGCAATCAACGTCCCAAAAAACCTCAATAACGACACGCATATAGATTTTTAGGCGTACTTACCCCATTTCACCCCCTAAGGGGTTGATTTTCGGAAAATCACGAAATACGTGTTTGATTATTTGTTTTTAGGAGTACTCCTACGAAGTTTCAAGTCGAAATGTCTATTTAATATTATTTCTCCATACAAAATTGGAACCCCCATTTTACCCCTTTAGGGGTTGAATTTCAAAATATCCTTCCTTATTCCTTGTATACATCATAAAGGGAACCTCTGTGCAAAATTTCAGCTTTCTAGGTCCAAGGGTTTGGGCTGGGCGTTGATGAGTGAGTGAGTCAGTGAGTCAGTCAGGACTTTTAGAAATATATATAAGATTATGGCCCCATCAGTATATTAAATAGCCCATACCAAATACTATCGCGTGCAGGCGATCTGGTATTGATGTGCAGAACAAAAGAACAGCTAAAAAATATGTTAAATGGCTTTGAGGATGAGGCGCGTAAAGTAGGATTAAAGATTAACACCAACAAGTCGCAGTATATGATTCTGGGGAATATGAAACCGCCTGAGGCAAAGCTTGAAAATAAAAACAAAATCAGCAAAAGAAAAACTAGCCTTCAACGTAAGAAGCAAGGTGACATATCTAGGAGTGAAGATAAACAGCAAAGAAAATCAGAAAGAAATAAATACAAGAATATTAAGTGCTTCAAAAAGTATGGGCTCACTAAAGTTAACAAAGAAAAGTGTCTCAAAAGCAATAACAATAAATTTGTACAAAACAATTATCAGACCTGTCCTTAGATATGCGTGTGAAACATGGGTGGCAACTAAACAAACAGAAAATAAACTAAGCTTATGGGAAAGGAAAATGTTACGATAAATTTTGGGAGAGTGGGGTGAAAGAAGAACAGAGGTGGCATAGAAGAACGAATAAAGAACTAGATGAGTTATACCAGGACCTTGACGTCAGTGTAAGAATAAGACAAATTAGGTTAAAGTGGTTAGGGGCCTCGATAGCCGAGCGGTTCTGCCGCTCGCAGTCGAGGTCACAGTGAAAGTTCGAGTGCTCGATAG
Source organism: Agriotes lineatus (assembly GCA_940337035.1). Lineage (NCBI taxonomy): Eukaryota > Metazoa > Arthropoda > Insecta > Coleoptera > Elateridae > Agriotes > Agriotes lineatus. The sequence continues at coordinate 40,010,254 of OW679201.1, read as the reverse complement.
AGAGTTCGACTCCCGGTCGAGGCGCTCCGGTTCTCACTTAGGTAAGATATGATAGTTAAGTGACGCCTGCACCCCCTGATGTAATGAGAAAAGCGGTTCCAGGGGGAAACGTATAATATATCACACCTTGGTTCTTATTTAAAAATTACCTCGGCTAGACAGTTTTTTGAGCAAATAAGACTCTATTTCTTCCTCAGCTGAATGAATTAAGGTTAAAATTATTAATCTCCTTATTGTTGAAAACTGAATTACCAAATTATTATCAAATTGACTTCTTTGTCACTTACACTCCTTCGTACATTTAATTGACTCTTCTTATTCAGTTAGATTGTATAATTAAGATTGGTTTGACATTACAATCAATCAACTAAATGTTATCAAATTGTTTAATCGAATGTTACTTTTTCCAAACTGATGTTAAAATTAATTAAAGACACCCTAGACCAAAATAAGATAATTTATAATTATAATTTCCGAAAACGTCGAGTACCCGAATCAATGTAAATTTAGAAAATTTAATATTCTAAATTACGATCTAAATCTAAATTACAATGCTTTCCACTAATTTTGTCGTACCAAACTTGTTATTTCTTTATGAAATAATAGAAATACACTAACCTTCACGCAGACTTACTTGTACCTTGAGTGTATTTTCTATCAGCTCCTAACAGAATGGCAGTCGTCAAACACCTCCCTTGAGTTGTTCAAGACCAAAATAGCTAGTTGTAGCTCTCGTACCCCTTAATACCTCGATATACCGTAGTACAGCATGCCACAATCACTCTCACTTTCTCTTCCTACTGGTTGAAGTACACATTGCCACTTCAAATGGTTTCAAACAATCTTGAAATTATAATCTGAATAATAGTTGTGACCTTTGGTCAAATTTGATCGTGAAGAAGTCTATCTTGCTATCACGTATCAAATATACAAATACTACTTTCACAATTAAAGGAAATATAGCCCTTTAACGTGATTATTTAAACGTAGATTATTCTTTTCGAAGATACTTTTTCACTTGAAGTAAACAACACCCTGGTTGCCTATTACTACTACCACCAGTTATATACATAACTGTTATCACATAATACCCATTAGATATCTGGATATTATTATTGAATTAATTAAGCATCCACACAGCATGCTACATTACAAACGGTAGAAGAGCTTAGGGAATAAAAAGGTTAAGGTGGTTAGGTCACATAACGATGAAATGTTAGCGCCAGTAACAAATTTATCTAAAGCATCAATATTGTGCCAGAAATTTGTACGGCTCTTATTCCGTCACTATCCGAGGTTACATCGCCCTAACGCTCGAACAGAGGATAAGAAGACGTCCACCAGCGGTGCGCCGAGTCGCACGCACGCACCGCGCTGTCCACACTTAATTGTACCTGGAGCGACTCCACAGATAACGCAGACCAACGAGTATAAAAGCAACTTCCGCATTCATTTCAATCACTGAAGTCTTGAGAGCTGATTCTAACCTGCAACTCTAGGTCCCCCTCCGGAGGCCTGGCACCGTTTCCTAATACTTTCCTGGTCTAGCTCTACCTTGTGACAGGAACCTGTATCGTAGGGCATCTCCCTGAATCTGACGCAGTTCCGCCTTATAACGGGAACTCGTTTCGTAGAACTTCTTCCCCTAACTTGGACCTGACCTAGTTCTACCTTGTGACAGGAACTTTTCTCGTAAGACAATCTGTTAACTTAAAACCCCGCATCCGACTCCACTACGTTGCGTTCAAGAAGGTTATTATAACCTAAAAACTTATAAAAATATTAGCGTACCAGCATTGTAAGTCCAACGTCGCCACCCTGGTATTCCATCCAAGGCAAATTGCTTTCGCCAGTTGGGACACTGAACAGCTCGCAATTTTCCAGCGGTCGCCAGTAGGTAAACGCAGCGGCGAAAAGCCGGGGTTTGCACAAGGTAGATATTTCATGTTTGTTATTCAGAGTAGTCCAAATTTGCAACCAGAGAACCACAACAACCTGCACGACTTAATGCACTGCCAGTGAAAACCACCCGCCCTGTATTCATTGTATTTGACGATATTTTCCAGACTGCAAAACATAAAAACCGCTATTTCCCGGTACGGATATAACCTATTTCAAACCCGTCGTTCGGAGCTGCTGTGAGCTGAATCTACGAGCCAGCAGACCTACATGGGGACTGGTGCTCGAGGCATTAACTGGCAGAACTAAGTTGCTATTTTGGTTGCACACCGGTCAGTGACGTACAACACGAGAGACCAGAAGAAACTTTATTTTTATATAAATGTACATAACATTTCCTTAAATAACGAATTATTCTGTATACCTATATTGTTATGGAGCCTTTCTTTACATACGCCTTTATTATTGTTATTATTTTTGTAATGTAACTAAATAAATAAAAGTTGAGCACCCACACAATATAAACTTGGTTTGATTGAATTTTATATTCTCTCTCTCTCTCTCTCTCTCTCTCTCTTTCTGACTAATTAAAAATATGATTATTTAAATTATGCTCTACTGTAATAAAGGTATGTTTCTCTTTTTATATTTTATTCATTTGCAACTTATTAAAGTTTTGCGCCGGCTAGCTATTGAGACTCGTATCTACAGGGCTAGGTTGCTACACTGCTGATAAATTTAACCAATGCTCGATTCTAACGAATGACAAATAGCCTCAAAATATTAATCCCAAACAAAGCTGTTCAAAACACAGAAAATGCAGCGTAGTTTGAACACGAACTAACCAACAATCCATCAGTTCACCCCAGGTAAATTATAACAATGCCTTTCTAATATTCAAGTAGGATGGCTAACCTGGAATTTGTTTTTCAAGTTCAAAAGGACGCCAACTTGCATTTGTTTCCTGGAAAGGTTTCAGCTGATGTTGCCTACCGCTGGATCACGAACCAAGTCTTCTCTAGGCCCTGAAAGTTGCTGTTTGCTTCTCGTAGCTCCCAGTCTTGTTGCATCTCGGCTGGAAAGGCGACCTCGCACAGGCCACGGTTGGAAAGGACGCCAAGCTGGAATTTGCTTCCTGGCGATATTTCAGCGACTGCTACTAGCTTCTGGATCACGAACTAAGCCTTCTCTGCACCTTGCTGTCCGCTTCTCGCATCTCCAAAACTTGTCCAATCTTAGCTCCGAAGACTAGGGCTGGGCGATATTGAAATTCTGATATCGATTATCGATAATTGAGAAATATCGATATATTTCGAAATATCGATACATATCGAAATATCAATACATATCGAAATATGGATATATATCGAAAGCTATCGATAAGTATCGATTTTACCGATAAATATCGATTAATATCGAGTTATCGACATTTCTGGATAAATATCGATAAATACGGCTACTATATCGATAATTATCAATACATGTACGTATGTAGGTATATAGTATATTTTATTAGTAGATATACAATAGATATACAAAAGTCTACTCAGCAAAAATGCTCCAACCGGCTACTGCGCTAATAACATGAACACAAACCCTAAACATGATACAAATTAAACAAGCAAATTATGCAATAACATAAACCCAGCAGGAAAAAAGACGAGTTCAAAATGCCGCATAGCAAATCTTAAGGGATTTATGAGTGACTACTAAAGCAAATGTAACTCAGCATCAAATATCGATGAATATCGATAATTATCGATAAATAAAGTAACTATCCATAATTATCGATATATATTGATATGCGCAAAACCTGGAAATACTAAATTTAATATCGTTATTTAAAGAAGAGTATATCGATAATATTATCGATATATCGTTATTTTCACCCAGTCCTACCAAAGACAATCACATACAGGCGAAGCTACAGGTCCAATTTACTCTGAAACTGCACTCCGGAATACTGCCAACTTAACCACAGCTGGCGTCCGTACATTGGCAAATAAATAAAACACACAGCTGGACACATAATTACTTTTTATCAACAAAATTTATCAAAATCGGGAAGCCAAATAACACACAAGCTTTCGGCTTGGCTTCCCCAACAAACGACTCTGTAGGTCACCATAGCAACATAATTTACAATTGTTTATCTGTAAGTGTACATTCTTTGATCTTAATTTAGAATTGTTTTTGTAAATGTCATTTGGGAAACTAACCTCACCATTGGTCGCACTTTTAGCTAAAAAACACTGATTCTCACGCCACTAGCACGTCCTTGTAGTCTTGATTAATTGTTAGGTTGCTTTTTATATGCTATTTGCATTAACCTGTGCCTTCTTGCAATGCTTTATAACCCTTTAGCTGCGTCATCGGTTGTTGGCATTTCGATATGAATACAAACGCTGCATGAAACCTCTGTAACGCTTTATACTAAAGCGATTTCATTAGCGTGTCCTGACGATACACAATTAATCTGTCAGTCATCACAAAATTAGCTATATTTGCCATATTGGGCACAAATTTGAATACAAGCATACGGCAACCCTGGCGATATTGTTCTATTCAATTACTAACTTTTGTTAATTAATTAGTTATTGCTAGTCATGTTTTATGTAATTATCAATGTTTAATAGTGACTCTTATTGTTACAATAAATAGAATAACAACGCTGGGTCTATTTGAATCTTTCATTATCATTTGTAAGTTAGCAATGCAACCAGAATTTCAGTAAGCATCATACCATTACAATATATTTAAACACATTATACAGTTCATTCCTACATTGTGTTATCCTTGTAATTATACATTTGAGTACAACGAACTCATGGGCATTTGAGCTTTACCGGAGGCAAAACTAGTCTGAAACTAAATGAAACGAATTTTAGTCAAGCTTAAAATAAGACTAAAATTCAAAATACCGACACCAGCCAGCGACATTATGAGAAAATAAAAGAAAATGATCCAATACAAATAATCCTGCGTCAATAACCAGAAGGAAAAGGAAAAAAAAGGACGCCAAAGAAAACATGGGGGCAAAAGATACAACATCTGCAAGGAACCGACAATAAAAATTGGAAAATGGAATGCAAAGACAGAAAGATGTGAAGAAAGAAGATTCAGCTATAGGCTAAATTGACCTCTAGAGCTGTTTATACACTGAATTTATTTTAACGTGTAACGTGGTCTTATTTCCATGAGAATTTGATTGTTGCCCATTTATTTCTAAGTCCATGCGTTTATTTTCAAATATATGAACAATAATTTTATGAAATATGCATGACAAATAACAGGGATTGCAACATGTAATAACTCGCATACTTGTTATAAGCTGATGTCTTTATACACAACTCTTTTCTACGTAGAATACATTTGTCAGGCCATTTTTATATTTTACGTGGCGCAGATGGGTAAGCGCCAGGCTTGCAATAAGCAAGTCCTCGGTTGGAATCCCGCTGGGGGTCAACACATCACCAAGATACACAACTCACACAATGGTTGCTGCGCAAGCACCAAAGGCGCGCTTCAACTCTGCATCCCGAATCCGGGGCAAGTTGAGCATTGTACCGCCAGATGCCAGCGCATAAAGCACCAGCCTCCTCACCGAAAAGTAAATGAGGTTACAGATTATACATTATACCTGTACACCGGTTCCGTTTTAGGCATATTTTACTGTATAGCCCTTCAGCTTCTAAAGTTGACACGCACGCAACTTCGCTCCGTGCGGGGCTCTATGCCGCCGTAGTCGCAGCTGGCTGTTGGAGTGTTTTTCTGAAGTAAATTTAAAACGAGGCCCTGCGAGTGCGGCAGAGAGGCATTCGTTCCATCGCATTCTTTGATATTCAGGCGGCCTCGTTCGCCGTTGTTATGCGAGGATACTGCGTTCTCATTGGTTGCATCTGGCCAGCGCGTCTCGCGCGAGACTCCGCTTGGGGTCTGTTTTGCATTCATTCAGTCTTGGCCCGCGAGAGAGTACAGTCGAATGGCGTGTTTCGTGGGCGCCTGCGGCGTGAAGGCGTCCGGTGTTTCTTTTGTGCTGTTGCAGCAAAGTTTTGGACATTGTTTATTGAGACGCTTCTCGGCAAGTTGTGGAAGCGACGGTGTGTGCTCTGTTTAGCTAATATTTTCGTCATCTGGTACGGGATCTTTCTCTCGAGCAGGCTAATTAACGGCTCCTCAGGTTTGTGGTCGCCAAGAAGGCGTTACGCATCCATTCCCGAATAAATTAAAGGGATTCTCTGGACGCCTTCGAGTTTCACCCACCCCCAAGTCAAATGACAGCTGTAGCGAGGGTCGTCACCCGCTTGGCGCACTGAACATTCCCACAACGAGGCTGAGCCGGTCAAAAACAAGGTATTTCGTGTTCAGTTTGTGTAACTAATTAAACACGCCCGCTAAATAACATTTAATCGAAGCACTGTACGTTCATTGTTGCATTTCACGTGTGTGTAACTAATTAAACACGCCCGGTAAATCACATTTAACCGAAGCACTATGCGTTTAGTGTATTATTGTGTACGCTGACCACGTCGGCCCTATTGTAACTTTCGGCTATGGTTTTGGCCTAATAGATTTGTTTACAGGATGACTTTGTCGCTATGTCAAGATTAATGTAAGGTGAAGCCTGAGTGTGTAAGCGTTGCAGGTAGGTCGGTTGCGTTCATCGCTGCAGTGCTGAAGTTCATGGGGCTGCTATTATATTCGACTCCCGTTAAGCTTCAGGTTTCGCTAAGGTGATAATTTAGAAGGTAGGCTCATTTGATTTTCCCGGTTTACTCTGGGTCTATCCTTGTATTTCCGTTTTTGTCGATGAAACCGGGTGCCGCCCTATTTAATTCCATTGTTGTTTACCGCCCCTCTGGAAGTTGCCCTTAGGTAATCTCGTGAAGAACCCCTCTCGCTCCATTGATGTTTAGCCGGCATATCTTGTTGCGGGTTCGGCAGCCGCCTAGGTGAGTCTTAGTCCCGATTATGTCAAATATCGTCCACGCCGGCCGTTTAGTTTTTGTATGAGCCGGCGCGGTGTCGTAAAAGTAGTTTTAGACCGTAACACATTTTTATATCTACTCAGTGACCTTTCTATATTGCGCTTTAAAATAAACACATTTGCACATTGTCTGGTCTGTCCTTATAAACCAATAGGTAACGATCAAATCCCCATAAAAACGGCAAGACCATATCGCGCTTTAAAATAAATTCACTGTATATACGTACGTATGTGCAAGCATAAATGCATGAAATGAAATTACAGAAAACCCTAATTTTATAAATCAAAATGCTGAATGTAAATTAGGAATATTTATAACATTTATATGCTAATTACACAGGAGCTATAAAAGAATTTATATTTTTAATTATACTATATACATATAATCTTAACCCAAAACATTTAAATAATAGAAGTGCTTTAAAAAAATTACAATTGCTTGAAATTGTAAAAAAAAACTTTTCATTAAGAAATCACTTTCCGTAGATAGACAACTTTTATATACATATGTAACACATATTCATGTAAGGACTCTTTGTAGATATCCGATATATTCATAGGATTTTTTCAGATAAGTTACCATTGGGTGTATTACTGTATTTATAACTTGCAGCTTTCTATACCATGTTTAAAAACATCAATGGGATACCTTATTCACTAACTTGAGTTTCCTTGTTTTATCAACTGCAGTCGTGGTTACTACTAATTCAAACACATCACTAACGGTTTTTGATCAATCCATGTTCTTGGTAGCTGTCTATCTAAAGAACCATTTATTATTATGAGCCCACATTATCTCCGCCATTGCAGAATTTGATGATGGCTGCCTTTGCTTTTGACTTCTCCTCATTCGGCCCTTGCAGGGTGCATGTGTACTGCACAGTGGAGCCGCTTTGATCTTTGATTATATCAATATTCAGGTTTGTTTGTTGGCATAGTGTCTTCAGGAAGTCGTCACCTGCTGCTTCAAAGAGTTTATAAGCAGTAGCAGGTACCAAGCTAAAAGAATTCACTTTCTTTGCTAGCGGAACCATGATGGGAAGTGGAATTACTTTGTATGGTAGCGCAACGCTTGCAAGGTTGACGCCATGAGGAGGCTGGCTAGGCTCAACGCCTTGGGCATGTGGGAAATGGAGTAAGTTAGCAGAGGGATTTCGACGTTGTAGTGGCGTATTCGTAAGAGCCACATCCTGCTTCCTCCATTTATAGCTGTTTATATTATTTCTCGCTTTTTGCAATTTGCTGTTACCACTCAAATAGGGTTTTGATTGAACCTCCACTGCTCCCCCAGTTGCACAATCAGTTGCATGAGGGTCATCTTCCTGTTTCGACTCACCACCAGCCTTGGCCAGTAGATTGGTCTCTTGAGGAACTTCTTTACCTGAATAAGTTTGAACAGCACCTAAATTTGCCTGATTATTAGGTATCATAAAATTACTACAGTCGATATCTGCAGAAAATTCATGGCTATTATTCGTTGTGTTACGTTTAAAGGTTACTTTTGCTATATTTTCCTTCAACTGTGAATAATTTTTTTCGAACTGTTCTACACTGTCAGCAGAGTAGTTGCTTATAATAACTGCATTGTACAAGCTCTTATGGTGCTTCAGACGCTCCATCCAGCCACGACCAATGCAAATATCAATACCAATGTGCAGCATTGTGCTAATCTTCAACTTCTCCTTCAACTGCCTGTCGTTACTTAACCTTTTTATCACTTTCACATAATCTATCTCAAGTGCAGAATCATAATTAAACACATAATTAAATGAAAACCCAATAGTGCTGGTCATAGTACTGCTGGCATTGCTTTGTTGGAGCCATTGCCTTAAAATTCGCATGTGTTTTGGTCCATCCGCCACATCCAGCCTCCCTAGAATCATTCCATTTAAAATCGAATAATTCCGCTGCACCTCCTTCACCAAGTTTAACTCGTTTTTAATATTCATACTTGTTTTCAACAGTTTCTCCGTCCTCAGCACAATGCGGTAGCGCAAACTAGCCAAATGCGCCCAGTGCTTGTCTGAGCTGTCTATAATTGTCAGATTCTCCCTCAAGCTCATAACGCTGCAGTCACTTTTGAAGGTTACGGTTTCTAGGATGTTACGCGACTCAATCGGATGTAAGAATCGCTCGACGGCCTCTCGTGCCTCAAGTTTGTGCCGACCGGTAGGCCCTGAAAAAATGCATGAGTAGCAAATATTGCCCTTGATCAATTGTTTCTCCACAGTGATCTTCAATGTGGTTTTATCACCAAGCGCTCGAAGAAAGTCTACTCCGTCTTCGTCCATGAGCTTCACAGCAAGGTGCTTTTTTAGGCCCATGCGGTTGAGCGTGTCTAATGGTTTCTTTTTTGGGTCTGGTAACAAGGGATTTTGGTACTTAGAAATCCATGGCAAATTTTTATGTGGAGCTTCGACCTCTTTTGGCGCTGTGTTAAAGTGAAGCTGGCCCCGTGAAACAGCCTGTCGATCAGAATTATTTGGATTCTCTGATACAGTTTTAGTAACCGTGTTTGGAGTTGCATTACTGTCACATTTTTTGCTTCCTAGAAGAGTTGCAGCTGTAGGATTGCTTTGTACGTTTGAGTGATCGCTTATTTGTGCAGGTAAATTCTTAATCGTACGCACCTTCCTTATTTCTTCTTCCAACTCTCTTTTAATAGCAAAAATATCTATTTTTCGACCTTTCTGTACAGTATCTTTTCCTTTATCATGGCAATTCTCATCTCGATGATTATATTTTTGGTCCCAACGAGATTTAGTTGCATTATCATCAGTTGCATGAGGGACCTCTTTTATTTTTTTTAGCTGCTCTAAGAAAGACCAGTTATTTATATTACTATTATCATGATCACTCTTATCTTGATGATTATCTTTTTGGTCCAAACGAGACTCAGTTGCATTATCATCAGTTGTATGAGGGAACCATTTTATTTTTTCTAGCTGCTCTAAGAAAGACCAGGTATTTATTATATCTTTATCACTGTTATCTTCATTATTATCTTTTTGGTCCCAACGAGACTTAGTTGCATTATCATCAGTTGTATGAGGAACATCTCTTTTTTCTAGCTGATCATTCTTGTTTCCATTATTGTTATGAAGATTTTCACTTTGTTTGTCCCCTGTTGCAGGAGTAACATCTTCGCTTTTCTGCCCTGTTAGCCCTAAAGCGATGGCGTGGGATTTCAACATCCTAAGCCTTTCGCCGGAGGGTAGTACCAACAGGAAGCGTCGCGGTGGTCTTGTTTTACGCTTGCGTTTGCGTTTTGAAGGCTCGCAAGAAGATTCCTGAACTTCTGATGCCTGAGGAATCAACAGGTTGGATAATGTAGCCCCTCCCGGAACTAATGACACCAAAGCTTCTCTCGTACCTACCAATTCCTCTCTTTTCTCTGGCTGCTTTTGTTTGTCAGGATTATCTTTCATTTCTAACTGAGTTTTGTTTGGGTAACCATAACTGCTACAATCAGTTTTTTCCAACTGCCGATCACGATTTCCCAAATGAGAGTCAGAATTATCATCCCTTTCACCTAATAAAAGCGTTTTATCAGATTCAACATTCTGTTTTTTTGGATGAGGTTCCACTATATGCTCTAAATCTGGACTAAGATCTCTTTTTCTCAATCCAGTTTCCGCTATATAATCAACTGTTTTTTCAAAATCATGACTTTCTTCCAACTCAGTCTTAACAACTACTAAATCATGACTCTTGGAACCTCCTTTCAAGTTAGACTCAGCTACATTCTTGTGATTTCTGCCAGAATGGTAATCTTTGGTTTGCAACTCAGTTTCAGCTTCATAATCGATATCAAAGAGACTACGCCGGCATTCCAAGCGATTTTCACTTGGTAAACCACTTGTTCGTTCTGCTGTGACATTATTTCTACTATTACAGTCATTTTTATTTTTCCATGGAGATCTGAAACTGCTTTCCTCTTTCCCGTATGTATCACTAGGTGGAACTTCTTCATTTGTCCATTGACACCGAGCTGTGTAACTACTAGGTCGCTTCCTCTTTGCATCGAGTGTACTATTTTTAGCGGATGCACAGCTGATACCACCTACATATTTATTTGTTTTTCCCCACTGACCCTGAGCACTGCGACTAGAACTTAGTTCCCCTTCTTGGAAAGGGTTGTTTAATGGATGATTGTGGGTTCGTGGTCTAGACTTATCTGCTTGTCCCCATATGCATCGACTTGTCTGACTAACCTTGGTTCTGTTGGAAGTCCCAAAGTTGGCCACTGGATTTCCATATCTGCGACCGCTGGAGGAAGCATCGGGATTAATGTGATCACACTGCAAAAGAAAGACTATTATGTAATGAAATTAGGTACGCGGTGTTCCATTCTCGACGGGGTTAAATGGAAATCTCCGTTATCATTGCAGCTGGAAGAAAATAGTTTTCACATTATGTGGTCAACTTTTCGAGAGTAACATGATCGTAGAAACAGAAATAAAATATCTATTGATTCGAGTTACAGCCGAAAAAATGCAATTTTTTACGTAGATTACTATAATCTAGTAATAATTGACATATCATTTGTTTTTTTTTGAGTTACGACATAGAACGTTTTTTTAATAGAAGTTGTAGTTGGCTTTTTTTTAGAATAATCACTAGTGGCAAATAATACAAGGCACTTTGGTATCACTACGATTAAAACCTGGTGAATGAGGTAGCCATTTTGCAGAAGCGTTAGCTCCTCTACCAATCCAGGAAACTGTACATGAAGATGGTTTCGAATGTTTAATGTCAAATGAGGCGGTGTTCCCTCATGCAGACACCACACGTCATATCTACCTTGAGCACAAGCCAATTCACAAAGCAATCTAGAAGTCACCAAATGGCACAATATAATGTTATTGATCGCAAAGTAGTAGATGCATGTCATTTCATTTTGGTTAGTAAAGTATGGGAAAGAGTATAAATTGTAGGGGCCTTTTGGTCGAAGCCGATCCTGTCCGTTTGTTAATGCAGAATTAAGCTGCTAACGTCTGCAAATTCCATGGAGATTTGCCTTTGCCGTTACGTCCTGAGCAGAAGGGAATAACAAAGCCGGCCAGCTGCAATAGTATATTACAGCCCGAGATGGGAAGTGTTTCATTACTGTCGAGAGATTAGTTAGCTGATTGAGACGCGAAGCGTCGAAATCAGCTATTATCTCGAGAATAAGGAAACTTCCTGTCGAGGTTTGTATACTATTTTTTTCGCAACCACTTTATTCTAAACAATAATTGGAAAAATTATTATATTATGATACGACAGGTTGCGACGCGCATGAATGGATCAACAAGATTCCCAGTATCCCTACCTACTCAGCGGTCGGGAATGTACTTCCCGCACTCACTTCCCGCACTTGAGCGGGAAGTGAGTGCGGGAAGTAGCGGGCTGAAATGTACGACTTCCCCCACTCAAATGAGGTCAGGAATGTTAACATTACATATATGGTTGCGAATAAATTTCATTTTCGACCTTAGTCGGGCTTACCTATGTAAGCTAGGTAGCTCAGCCATTCAAAATTCAGCTCGGGGTACTTGCTTGAGTATGTTGCAGTGTATGGGGGGGAGGGGGGAGAGTTTGTTACATAATGTAGGAACCAAGTATCTCTGAGTTAAGTTAATTACTTTTTAAAATGTTTGACTGTTGGTGTTAATTCGAGAATTAGGATTTTCCCGAGTACAATGCCTACAAAATTGTGAAGCGACTACCCCATTAGCCGTGAAAGATGCCTCGTCCTTGAATAAAATGTGTCCATAAAAGAATCTATCTATTAACATCTTCTCACCCATTATTAACACGTTGAAGGACATTAACGCTGCGCACCATAATATTACTGAATGTCAAATGTGACAGAACGGTGTCCAGCGTCCTCGATTGCATCTATTAACTATTAGTATGACTGAACGCTGCACGGCGCGGCGTCTAATTTTCCATGTAAAATAATAGTAGAGAAGGTAGCTGTTGTTAGCCATCGTGTGAGACGTTTGCAGTGGCGCTATATAACTCGTTTTACGGGCTTTATCACACCAAATTTTCGCGAGCTAGTGGCAAATCGAAGGTTAAGAAGTAGTAGCAACAAGAAAACAGAGTGCAAAAAGTGCGGCGAATGGTAAAGGCATAATTTTCAGGCATTTTAAAGCGGTTGCAGAATCGTAATAAATAAAGTCAAGCGGTCTCGATCGACGGAAGTCACAAGGTCGCCCGTGTTAACGGCGCGTATCAACGAGGTCGGGACAACAGCCTAAACTGAGATTAGACGGAGCGCGATAGGGAAACGGTTACTTAAAACTAACTTACGTGCATTTTAGAACCGGCCGAACGCGGTGATAAATTCGTCGCGGAGGGCGAGTTCGGACCAGTGGCGTAACATACGCAAGCGGCGGTAGCACTAATACGCGTATGGACAATAAAGTGTCTGAAAAGTGCGGGGACAAAAGATAAAGGAAGCCCGAGTGTAAAAGATTTTACAAACCGAAAAAGGGAAACCGAAACCCTGGCAGATTTCGAAAAGTGGGAACAAGATCAACTACAAATATTTCAAAAAAGCGCAAAAATAACCAGAAGCCCACAAAAAGATAAAGAAATACAGAGTGGTATAAAAGACAAACACGTAATATCGGAGGGGCAAGAAAACGAGAATCAAAAAAATATGGATACGCTGGAAGGACTAATAAAGGGTCTAAGAACCCAGATACAAGACATCAAAGAAGATACAAACAGCACAAAAACGGAAATTTTCAATATAAATGAACAATTAAGAGAATACGGGGAAGAAATAAAAAGACTGATGGAAGAAGCACAAAAAAAGAGGAAGAATGGGAAAAAGAAAAAACAGAAATGAAAATGGAAATTGAATTGATAAAGAATAAATTAGAAAAACAGGAAAAGAAAGAAGAAATAATATAATTATTAAAGGTGTAGCCCCAAACAGAATGAATATTAAGCAAGAAATACAAGAGTTTATAAAGAAGGAACTAGAAGCAAAAGTAGCTGTAGAGGAAGCTTACAGAATTGGGAAAGAGGAAAACAAAATAATATTAGTCAAACTAACGAATTTTGAAGAGAAAATGGAAATAGTTAAGAAAAATATAAACTTGGGAAAAAGGAAATATATATAGATAGTGACTTGACAAAAGAAGAACAAAAAAATCAAGTAGCTATCAGAAAAGTTGCAAGGGAGGAAAAAATCAAAGGCAAAAAGACAAAAGTGGGGTATCAGAAAATGGAAATAGATGGAAAGAACTTTTTCTGGAGTGATGAGGATGGCGGAAGCTTAAAAAATAGTGAAAATGCAGCTCCTAAAAACTAAATACATTAAACAAGGATGGTTTTACTATAACGAAACAGGCAAAGGAAATGGACTTGAAGAACAGCAAAAAAGAAAAAAGGGAAAAAAATAAAAATAATGACAACTCAAATGCAAACATAAAGTTAGCTTATTGGAACGTGAAAGGACTAAATAGAGAACCCAATAGTGACACGATAACGATTACGGCAAGAAAAAGGACAACGAATATAAAATATGGAACGGATAATAAGGATTTTGAAAGGACTGAAAAGCGTAAAGAGAAAAAAGAGGAAAAATACAGTAAGATAGGAACATGGAACACGAAGAGTATTTCCGGGAAAGAAGAGGAACTAATCACAGAAATACAGAACACAAAAATAGACTACCTAGGGATTACTGAAACTAAGAAGAATGGAAAAGGAACCAAGAAACTAACAAATGACTACTGGATGATATGGTCGGGAGTGAAAACAGAAGAGCATGCTAGGGCTGGAGTTGCTTTAATAATCAAAGAAGACAAAATGATGTATGTAAAGAATGAAAATTTTGTAAGCAAAAGAATACTCTCAGTTACGTTCAAGGAAGGAAATGGGAATAGTAATTTACGTTACCAGACCGGAAAGTAGTGTTTTGCAGGTCGAATCAAGCAGATTCCAGGGCGAGCCGCAGACGAGTCCTGGAAGCTTGGGGAGACCTGCAAAACACTTTCCGGTAGTGTATCGTACAATATTTTTTACGACATCAGAGTTCATACTCTCAAACTTTCAAAAACTCAAAAAATTATGACATTAGTATCTATTATTTGACTTATCGAAACAATAACACACACTTGTTTCCATAGTAACCAAGGCATCAGGGACCGGCAAAAGCTTTTACCGGTCCCTGATGCCCGCTTTCCGATCTTGACCGGCAAAACGTTACTTTCTGGCGAAAAAATTCGTCAGAAAGTGAATATTTTCTGGTCGGTCGTAAAAAAAGAATAATACCTTGTCATAGTAGCCTAAGGACCCAATGAAGATGACAACAAAGACTAAAAAGACAACTTCTACCAACAACTACAGGAAGAATTAGACAACAGCAACAGCAGCGTTATATTAATGGGAGACTTAAACGGAAGAGTGGGAAATAACAACACGGGAATAGAATGGTGTCTAGGAAAACAAGGTGAAGAAATAAAGAACTCAAACGGAGAAAGAATAATAAATTTGTCTGGACAATGAACTAGTAATTACCAACTCCCATTTCCAGCATAAAGAAATCAATAAAATCGCAAGAGAAGTCAAAAATAGAAATGAAAGATCTATAATAGGTTATTTTCTGGTTAGTAAAAATAGGTGAAACAAAGTCAGAGACGTAAAAGTTAGAAGAGGCGCGGAAATCGGAAGCGACCACCACCTACTAGTGATGAAATTAGACATGGGTAACGATAGAACTATAAAAGACAGGAAAAGAAAGATAGTAAACAGAAAGATTAGATGTCACAGACTAAGAGAGAACCAATACAAAATGAGATACCAAGAGAAACTAGAACAAAAGTGTAAAAACATCCCAACACACAGTACTACTGAGGAGATATGGACTATATTGAAAGAAGCCATTCTAAGCACAGCAAAAGAGATATGTGGAACTACAAAGATAGTAAATACTCAGACAAAAAGAACACACTGGTGGACTAAGAAGGTCAAAGAAGCTATTAAGAAAAAATTAAGTTGGAAAAAATATTTAAGCACAAAAACGCAAGCAAATTATGATCGCTATAAAAGAGAGAGAGGAGAGGTCAAAAGATTAGTGAAAGAAAAACAAAAAGCCTGGGTAAAATTTGGAGAAAAAATGGAAAAGGCATATAACGAAAACCAAAAGCTTTTCTTCGGGGCAATAAAAATGCAAGGAAAAGCACAGGAGACACACTCATGAATATCAAAGACGAAGAAGATGAAATAATCACAGAGGAGCAAGAAATAATGGAGAGATGGAGACGATATTTTAGGGATTTATTAGAGGGTGCAGATGACATAAACACGGAAGAAAATACGCGGGAACGCAATAACCCTACAGAAATAGTAAGGCAAACATTAGAACAAGACATAACTAAGGAAGAAATTGAAGAGGCAATAAAGAAAATGAAAATAGGCATAGCGCCAGGATATGATGAGCTAACTGGAGACATAAAGGCAGGAGAAGCACAAATACTTGAAATATTAAAAATCCTAATGAACAATGGGGAAGCCCCAGAAGACTGGAAAATCGGGATAATAACCCCAATATACAAGAAAGGGGGCAGGAAGAATTGTAATAACTATAGGGGTATTACGCTACTAAGTACAGTACGCAAATTATACGCGAGAATTTTAGAGAAAAGATTAAGTGAAAGTTTAGAAGAAACTATTGAAGACACGCAACAGGGATTTAGGAAGAACAGAGGTACAACGGATGCAATATTTATAATTCGACAAATAATAGAAAAAGCCATCAGAGAAGACGGAGAGGTCCACCTTTGTTTAATCGACTTTGAGAAAGCCTTTGATAAAGTTAACAGAGAAGACATTTGGAGAATATTAGAAAAACGAGGAGTAGAAGGCCCTCTGCTATTTACTTTAGTGTTAGATGAAGAGGTTAAACAAGCGAAAAGTGAGGTAAAACCTTACCCAATGGGCTACTGGAAAATGGAACTCCTATACGCAGATGATATGGTAGTAGTAGCAAAAGACGAAAAACGCTCATCAAGAACTTAGAAAGATGCAAAAACAACTTAGAAACTTTCAATATGACAATAAATAAACAAAAAACGAAAACGATGATAGCCAGTAGGAAAGACAAAAAGCATGAAGATAAGAGAAATACAATTAGAACAGGTACCAAGCTTCAAATACCTTGGCTCGACAATAACACAAGGCGGAAGACTAGATGAAGAAAGGAAATAACAGAATTAGCAGGAAGGCTATTTAATGCGATAAAGAGCAAATTCTTGGCGAAAAAAGAAATCCCAAAATCGGCTAAAACGGAAGTGTTTAAAAAAATAGCAACACCGATCCTTACCTATGGTTCCGAAACATGGACGGAAAGCCAGAAAAGCAGAATCCAAAGTGCGGAAAAGAGGTTTCTCAGAAAAACCGAGGGAAAAACAACGATAGACAAAATTAAGAACTCAACCTTCAGGAAAAACTTAAAAACAAAGCCGGTACTACAAACAATTGAAGAAGGAAACCTAAGATGGTATGGACATGTCATAAGAAGAAAATATGATAAAATAGTCAAATGAGTAGCAGAAGCCAAACCCATGAGAAAGAAAATGAAGGGAAGACCCAGAAGAACATGGTTAGAAGTAATAAGGGAAGCAGCAGAAAGGAGAGACGTAGGTACAGTGGAACGAAGTGAAGCAAAGGGCGCAAGACAGGAAAGTCTGGAAAGAAATTTGGAAACGCGAACCTAGACAATAACTCAACGCCACCCATGTCTTAAACCCGAAAGGGTAGAAAGACATTAGGATTAAGTAAGTAAATAATAGTAATCTAGTTGTTACTGTCAGCACTGGTACGTACATAGTTATATCAGTTTCACACAAACATGAGTTATTCTTGCCCCAAACAGCTCGCTTCCAGTTTTCTACCTTTTTGCTCCTACTTGAGCAGAACCCTGATAGGCATCGCAGGTGACATACAGATTCCATTAGTTGCATGCCAAACGCCATTCTGGTAAACAACACGTATTTCTTAACCACAATTACATTGCAATCTTTGGTTTATTATCCGAAAAACTGAGGACACATACTAATGGCATCTTAAGAGCAAACAGAAAGAGCAACCCTCAAGAAAATGTAAAGAAAACACTTAAGACGGGAGAACATTTTTGGGTTCGCCTAAAAAGAATTTATGTGTCAAAATGGAAGGACAAGCGTGACGTCTTAGTCATAACCACAAGAAATATCCACGTATGATTTCTGTCAAAATCAAATTTGGCAAAGAACAAATGAAACCTGAAGAAGTTAGCACCTACAATAATCACATGTCAAGAATTGATAGGTGTGACCAAATGACCGGCACTTATTCCACACCAAGGAAAACTATATGGTGGTATAAGACAGTTTTCTTCCACCTTTTTTGGATGTAATGATGGAATGCATTTTACCTATAGCGGTGATTTTGTAAGAATGATTCTCAAAAAATACAGATTTATTCAATACAAGAATGCTATGGTCCCTAATCCAAATACCTGATGACCTAGAAGGAAAACATCTAGTAGGACGCCAAAAACATGACAACAGAACCAGAAACAATGAAGACAGGCGTTGAAAGCCATTGGCCCGAACAAAATCCTGTTGTCACCGGACCGAAATCTAACAAAAAATCATTGTTTTTAAATTGCAGATTATGTTCAACAAAAAATCTTTGCAAAGAAACTAGCTACGGATGTATAGGGTGCATGGGAAAGCCACCCCTTTGTCCTGATTGTTTTGAAGAGTCGCACCAATAAAAAAAATGAGTTCCATGTTTGATTTTTTTTTTTCAATATTAGTTACAAAAGAATAGCGTTTGATGTTTTGTAAGCCTATACTTTCCAAATAAATGATTTTTTAAACTTCCGTTCCCTTTTATTGCAAAAAGAAATTCGACGCTGATCGGTGTTGTGCCATCACAAACATGTTTTGCTATAGCATTTGTGACACAACGCTGCACAGCGTCGAACGCATATCAGCGTTCTGTTGTGTTAACGAGTGATAAATTAATGTATGTTATGGCAGAAAGCTGTACAGCGTCACCAAACAAAACCCTCAGAAACCACTAAAAATGTCTTATTCAGGAGGTAGTAGTATAAAAAAATTCTCAAAATATCTTAGCTTTAAAAATATCCTAGTGTTCACAGTTCTATGTTAGGCCATTTTATTTTCCTTTTAAATTCAATAGGTATGTGACCATTTGGAGCAGTTTCGGTACAAAGGTGCCGAGTCTGCCTATATATAGGTTTCTTTGCAGTCATAATTTATCATATAACACTTCAGCTATTTGCATAAAAAAATTCTGACACGCATGTAGCTTTTGATTTTCTAAAAGGTTCAACGGAACCGCTCTAATCTCTATGCCGTCGCATGTGCAGCTGTTTTGGTCCCGTCGCGTTTAAGAGCGCTAGTTTACAGCATTTTCAAAACACATTCAATGGGAACAAGCAGGACATCTTCCAAAATAATTGTAACTTCTATCGCACTCTACCGATAGCGAGCCGTCGAGCCTGTTGCGAGTTGCGTTGTGATTGACTACATCTGGCAAGCGCGAGACAGCCCGCGACCGCGATAAGGTGGCTTGGAGTTTTTTCAAGGAGTCGGTTCTCGGCGAACAGTGCAAGTGGCAGGGTGTGTTTTGGGTGTTGGTGTGATGTGTTGGTCGATGGCATAAGCCGCTCGTAATCATCGTTGAAGGCCTGTCTGGCTAATTGTTCCGTTTCCGGTTCGGGATCTCATCTACGAGTGGGCTAATTAACGGCCTCGCAGGTTTTTGTGGTCGCTGCACAATTCTTCCCGAGTAAATAGGGGACTCATTGGACGTCGCAGGTTTCCATCCACATCACGTCGAACGACAGCTATAGCGATTGGTGCTGTCCGCCTACTGCAATCAACGCTTCGCACCGAGGCCAAGCTGCCAAAATCGAAAGTATCGTGCGCTCCTATATTTGTACAATAATCGTGCATGTTTTGCCGTCAGCCGGTCCGTTTAAATGTATTAAATTAAGCATACTTGCTATCCGCCGCCTAATCAAGGCGTTGTACATTCATTTGTAAATTTAATCTTTGTGTCACAAGCTCGGTTCGATCTTTGAATAATGTTTTGCAATCAGCCGGTTCCTTTAAATGTATTAAATTAAGCATACTTGCTATCCACCGCCTAATCAAGGCGTTGTACACTCACTGCTAAATTTTAACCTTTGTGTTACCAGCCCGGCAATATCTTGGAAATTGTCCGTTTATGTTTTTGCTGCCAGTCGGCGACGCCGATTATACGTTGATTTACTCGTACAGGGTTGAGTAATATTTTTAGATAAGGCGTCCCCAGCTGAGTTTTATTTCTTTTAGGTTTAGTCCATTATATGATGCGAGTTTGTTGTATACGCTGACCACGTCGGCACCGTTGTAATTATCAGCCATGAGTTTGGCCCAATAGATCTGTTTACTGTATATGACTTATGATTATCCCTTGTATTTGTGCATGCTTGTTTACAGGGTGACTTAGTCACTGTGTCAAGATTGATGTAAGGTGAGGCCTGGAAGCGGTTAAGAAGCGTTGCAGGTAGGTTGGCGCGCTTGTCGCTACACTGTGGTCTCCAGAGTTTTGTACCCGAGTATCTCGCCCCGTTTGGCTTTCAAGGTTCGGTTAAGCGTGGGTTACCCCGATTGAATCTTGTGGCGCCCATTTATTTGGTAACATCCTATACACACCGTCACGCTTGCCCTGTGGTGTACCGTTTCTAGGACCACGCCCATCTCCCTGAGCGTATCAAGCCGTGACCTTTGAGCCTGTTTTGTGCGATTTCCAGGGTAAGTGTAGACGTTTCCTGGACATGTTTAAATATTTGGCACTCCCTCACTCATGAGTGTCGTTAAAACAGTTTGATACTGTAACAAAGTCAGCCACTATCCTTCAACGTGTTAAACAAAATTCCAAACGACGAGCATCATCTTCACCTTAAAGCTTGTGAATACATTTTGGTTTGAACGCATGAAATTTGTTGTTGACTAAAATCCTCGGAATATTATATTTCCCACTAAGTTTCCTAATCTTTTCCTTGAGGCCTGGTTTTAGTCATTTTAAAAATACAATTCTTGTATTTTGAGTTGTCTGTCTATAAACTGTTATAGAAAGAAAATAAACCCGTGAAGATTATTGACGCAGGTTGGCTTGGATAACACTGTCTAATTATGCCACAGGTAGAACTACTTAAGACCTTCTTAGAAATACTAGCTGCAGCAATTTACAAATTCGCAAAGGATTTGAATGGTTCGTAATATTGAACTAAATTCTACCGTTATGTACTACCGTGGCAAAAAAAAATCGCACGATACTTAATCTAGTTACTTGTCATTTTTCACATTTTGGGCTTACTGTCGTATTACTAGCTTACAGTAAAAGACATGACGGATGATATTAAGTGACCATTCCTATTCTAGTTTTGCAATGGCAAAGCCTTTTTCGACCTTGCTTAGAACATGATTTGGCGTTTTAAGTTTTAAAGGCAGAACGTTAATTGTACAACTGACAATTAAGTGACTTAATCAACTTGATAAAGCCATACGTACAGAAGGCAAACAAACCATGCGTAATTTTTTGGCCGCAATAGTACCTATTTATTGTTTTGTGGACTATTACGTTTTATTTATGATTTGGAATGTAATAATCTAGAAAACATATAAATATAATTTAAAAAGTAGTTACTTATTTAAGTTCTTTGCAGTAAAATATGGTAAAAATCAGTTAAACAGATATTTTTGTTATTACCCGATTATGCGCCGATATACGTGTAAAACAAACAACAGAGGGTATATCTTTGGACACCCCTCAATTCACTTTGCAGGAACAGCCAACGCTGGAGCAGCAGCCAAGGCAAGTAGAGCAGTCACAAAAGTGACAACAGCAACAGTCCAAGAGGTAGAGGATCAGCAATGTCTAACAGAAACAGAGAAAATAGATGCATTTGGAAGCTCAGGCAACATGTGATAAGTAGGCCAACCAGTATTGCACATGGCATTCCACGCCCCTCAACCAGCAAATCTTCCAACTCCTCCTAAGGGTTGGCCCGCAGGGCTACACCCGGGAAGGGGAAAAGAGAGAGCGAGGATACTCCGCCAATGGAAATACACAAAAAGCGGAGTGCAGTTTTTACTTCTACAAAAGAAAAGATAGTCACTGTATACAAGATAGCTGCCCAAGAGAGTAAGCGGTAGCTACACTGAAGCTGTTAAATCCGGGTAGCAATCATTGGCAGGAAAAACCCATGGGACAGCTGACCAGTGGTCATACTAACGTTTTACAAAAGAATCTGGAGGTCTTTACCTTTGCATTGGGCAGTTACCTGTTCTCCCTTCCTGAAGGCTCAAATGCACCAACATTCAAATACTGGCTATACTCAGGCGAGAATCCTACGGATCACTTTGAAGATATCTCTCTCGAATGGCTACTTAAAATGGTTGCTAACCTCCCACCTTTGTGGGAGGCTGCACGTCTAGAGGTGGTCCAGGTGGATCGACTCCCAAGGCTCTCGAAGGCGGCATTATGGATTCCGGGTGAGCGGAAGACATGCATTCCATTCAAGGGTGCCTTAAGAGTGCAGAGCCCCTGGACCAATGAATGAAAATGGTGCGTCTTTTATACCGCCACTCATGAACAACCTCAAGGAAGGCTGATCGTTTTTGGTGTGGGTGAAGATGCAATAGTATTGTATTGTATTGTCGGTACCCTCAGTTTACCTTATGGTGTAGAGGTTGGTGCTTACGCTTGCGCCTCGCGGTACAATGCTCAACTTGCCCCGGATTCGGGTTGCAAAGTTGAAGCGCGCCTTTTGTGCTTGCGCAGCAACCATTGTTAGATGTGTGTGTCTTGGTGATGTGTTGACCTTGTTACTCTATCTCTTAGGTCTGTGGTTATGAGCAGAGCACAGTTAATTTGGTGCCCAACTGTGAATGGTCTCACCGAGACCAATTGCGAGGCTGCGGAAAAATTCCGACCTCCGCGGGATTGGAACCGAGGACTTGCTTAATGCAAGTCTAGCGTTTTTCCAACTGCGCTACCCAGCTTCTTTGAAGATGCAATGGAAATAAATGCCATTACAAAAAAGGATCTAAATTCAGAAGTTTGCTGGGAAGTCGGCAGATTCTGAAGGGGCAAAGCAGCTGCAGCAGCCGCAGCAACAGCTGCAAGAACAGGAATAGCATCCGCCACAATAGCAGCTGCCATTATAACAGCGGCTACCATCACAGCAGCAGCTGCCACAGCAACAGCCTCAACAAATGGGGACAGACAAGACCGGACACCTGTCTACACTGCTTCAAGAGTATGAGACTCAGTTTGAGAAGCTGAAACACAGGTCACTGGATAGCAGGTATAGTGACGAATAAGGTAAGATAGTTTTTTTTATCTTCTTCTGTAAGTCCTTCCAATGGCAGGACTAAACATTAAACAAACAAGCCTGCAACACTGTCAGGCGGCTGCAGCTATTTTGTGCAAACACCTTGGCAGTATGCCAGACATTGTATTCGTTTAAGCACCTTGGGTTAACTCAAGGATTTCTGGACTAAACAATCTACAGAATAATATCGTGCTGATACTAACCCAAGGGGCAGATGGTTACCGAAATACCTTTCTGGTACAAACTCGGACATACTTAATCGTGGCAGCGAACCTACTTTCATTACATCAAAATGCCAAACCATAATTGATATAGTACAGTAAAGATAGCTCAAAAATTGTAAAAACTCAAACAACCAAAAAAAAAAGTTCTACCCTGTTGCAAGCTGTTCAATACTCTCCTCCTAGTAAGTAGTAAAAAGTTGCATGACCTTGCGCGTCGGGCTTAGGCGGCAAGGGGGTGGAAAGGTGGTAAAATGGTAGGTTTCAAGTTTTTCGCAAATATCACGTTAACTATGAGGTTTAGCTCAAACTTTACTTTATACAAAATTAATCTAAATTTCATCTATATACAGGATGGGCCATTTTAATCGACGCATCCGGATATCTCCGTTGGTAAGCCGAATAAAAAAAAATGTGCAGACAAAAGTTATTCAGAACGATGAGGGTAATTTGACTGTACTAACAACTTTGACCTTGGCGTCAACTTTCAAGGTCATTTGAAGGTCAAAATAATTTTTTTATGGGAACCCCTATTTTTGACGCCGGATTCGGAAAGAGCGGACAATTTTATGTCCAAAATAATAGTTTATAACTCGTTGGAGTCACCTTGAAAAGGTCAAATTAAGGTTAAATGTTTAAAATTCGTCCAGAAGCAAATTCCCTTATATGCGCGAATTTTAATTTTGAATTAAAATACTATTATTGCAAATAGTAAGATCTTTTATTTAAAAAAATCGTTTTGGCCTTCGAATGACCTTCACAGTTGACCTAAAAGACAAGATGGTCTACTCAAATATTTTTTCGCCCTTAAATCATCCAAATTAGAAAAAAACAGCTTCTGGACGAATTTTCAACATTTAACCTTGATTTGATATTTTCAAGATCACTCCAACGAGTTATAAACTATCATTTTGGAAATAAAATTTTCCGTTCTTTCCGAATCCAGCGTCAAAAATAAGGGTTTCCATTAAAAAAATGATTTTGACCTTCAAAGTTGACGCCAAGGTCAAAGTTATTAGTACAGTCAAATGACCCCCATCGTTCTGAATAACTTTTGTTTGCACAATTGTTTTTTATTCGGCTTACCAACGGAGATATTCGGATGCGTCAATTAAAATGGCCCACCCTGTATATAAAAATGAATGTTGATTTTGTTTGTCCTTTATGCATTCCTATACCATTCATCCGATTGCGATGAAACTTTGGTGAGTTGTTGTGCGTACGCCCGCGTAGGTTTCGCAGTGCGACTTTCACTCTGATGATGCAAGCTGCAAGGTCTTGCGAAACGTTAGTGAATATGGATGCACAAACAGCAAAACGGCCAAATCTGCCTAAGTATCCTCGTTCTCAAGATACTCAAACAACACGAGCCACCAGAGAGCATGGCCATCGCGCGGGTTTTTGCTCGACTTCACAAGGTGCAAGGCACATTAAGCCAGAAAATGCTGGGTGTTCATATACAAATACTACGCGGTCTAAGCCGAAATTCTATGCTAAGGAGAATATGTAATGAATTATATAATCAGCTTTAAATTAAAAGAGACGGCGATAACTTTTAAGGAATATAGGAACCCACCATTGACCAATGGGGCTTTTTATAAAAAGTGCCTGACGATCAAGCTATGGAGTTCACCTGTCCTATACATAATCCTAACAAAAGAAAAGTTGTAAAAGAACAAAAATTTCCTTCGCAAATCTATCATAGAATCCCTTGAACAAGCATGCTTAGTGAAGATAACCTCAACTCGTCGAACCACCTTATGATAGAAGCTAAAGTCCATCCTAAGCAAATTGTAACAATGCAAAAAAACAGAAATATAGTTGACTGTGAGACATATCAGCACTACCAACAACTATACAAAAAAAAAGGTTAGAAAAAGACAAATGGGTTCGTGGCAATCCTTCTGTAATATGAGAAGACTACTAAAAATTCCTCTTGTCTCAAAAAATTTAAACTGTGAGGATGGTACCTTTACCACTGATGTTAAAGAAACAGTGGAAGTACTGTTGAATACACACTTCCCACGTTGCCATATTAATCCTCTAGCTGAGTGGGTAAAAGTTCTATTCCATTACTTGCTGAGGAGGATTGGGAGCTAGCGACTAGGTGGTAGAAGAAAAAAGAATAATCTCAGCAATTAAAATGTTTAACCCTTACAAGTCGCCAGGACAGAATGGCATCTTTCCAGCTCTTCTACAGTAGTCTGGTTGTGATGCTTCCTTAGCTGGCCAAATCTTTAAGGGCATAATTGCTTTCAGATATATCCTTGAAGGTTAAAAGGAAACAAAGGTGGTATTCATACCAAAGCCAGGCAGAAAACATTATTCTCTTGTCAAATCCTACCGTCCAATCAGTCTCTTTGGTTGACAATCCATTGCATTCCAATCAGCATGCCTAGCTCCCAGGCAAATTGACGGAATCCGCCCTACACTCTGTATCAGGACGGATGGAAAGAGCTTTAAAGAATAAAATGTTCACCTTAGGGTATTCACTGAAGTGGAGGGTGCGTTTAATAAAACGACCTTCAACAGTATTGAATAGGCCCTAAGTGAACATGGGGTACATCACACTTTTCGACACTGAATCATACAGTATTTACAAAATAAAGCTGTACATATCACTGTTGGAAGAGTCTCCATCAGGGAAACGGTTAGTAGAGGCTCTCCTCAGGGAGGTGTTTTGTCCACACTATTATGGTACCTAGTAGTGGACAGCCTCCCTTGTCGGCTTAATGGAGCAGGCTTCTATGCTGCGGGATACGTAGACGATATAACTATCCTGCTAAATGGAAAGTATGCACAAGTGCTGTGTAGCTTAATGCAAACTGCACTTTGACTCACTGGAAATTCGTGTACAGAGCACTCGCTGTCGATAAAGCCGACAAAGACAGGGATCATTCTGTTCACAAAAAAGAAGAACATTAAGGTTGCAAGTTCAACTGGCTTTTTCAAAGGAAGTCAAATATCTGGGGGTAATATTTGACAAGAAACTAAACAGAGCAAACACGTAAAAACAAAAACAAAGAAAGCGTGCGCTGCACTATGGCAGTGTCGCTTTGCAATAGGCACACTTTGGAGACCTTTTCACCAAAGGC
This sequence comes from Agriotes lineatus, assembly GCA_940337035.1. Lineage (NCBI taxonomy): Eukaryota > Metazoa > Arthropoda > Insecta > Coleoptera > Elateridae > Agriotes > Agriotes lineatus. The sequence goes on along the minus strand of OW679201.1, from coordinate 39,983,653 downwards.
TGCCTTATGGTTGAATACTGCTATAATTAGACCCATGCTTTGCTCTGGTGCGGTGCGGTCTCAAATGTACAAAAATTGGCGTGTGTGATTTGGATGAGTGCACTCCCACTGCTGTCTTGGAGAGTCCTAGACCGTCCTCCACTGGACATCCGTGTGGAGGAGGTGGCACTGGAAACAGCCCTAGGGCTGTGGGTAAATGGATTATGGAATAATAAAGGCGTTAGAGGAAGGCAGAGGAAGCTGTTCATAGAACACCTCTTCTCGGAGCAGTGGTCGAGTCTCTTTCTCTTGCCAACTTAGCATATTGGAGCTTGCTGTAGGAAGGCATGACCTTCAACTCACATAGGTTAAAGGACGTGCAGGAATATATGTAATGAGCGAGCCGATGAGTTGACCAGGCATGGCTTGGGCCAACCATTCTGGGGCCCCGAGCCAACTTTGGCACCATCATTAAGCCTGCTGCATATCATAATCAGACAAGGAACTAAGCGTCGGCATCGCGACAGATGGGAGAGATAGGAGCATTTTTGGGTTACTGTCATCTGTCAAAAAGTGACCAATGAAAATCCAGAATTTGATGTTTCTTGACCAATCAACAAATATCAGCGGATATATTTTCCTAGAAGGTATTCAAGTGACTATTTTAAACAAATATAGTTTTAATTGGAAAAAAATCAATTTTTGTTGTCTGTTACTATAGAAAGCGTGGCTGGTTGCTAGATCAGCAGAGTTAAGCAACGCTCTTTCTGGTCAGAACTTGGATGGGAGTTCCACGGCTGCTTCTCTCGGCGCCTCGTGGTACAGCTGCCACGGAAATAGTTGGTCCCGGATGTCATAATAACATCATGACAGTCGTTAGTGGGGTTTGAAGTCCCCATAAAATGTACAGCGACGCCTATAATTGACCTAACAGCTGTTGGCTGAGTACTAAATAAAATAAAATTAAAAATTGTTTGGTTCACTGAATAGCCCCTCGAATACCATTCATGGTCAATGTTAAGTAGATTATTTTTGCGATTGTATCACTACTCTTTTCTATTTTTCTAGCTTCCGTGAATATTTGTACATAATATGGCAACAGGGTAAAAAAGTTCATAATATAAAAAGCATTGCCCCATGTTTGCAATACTGAAAAAAACCGCTCACAAAGAATTAGTTAAAAATGTGTCTCAAAATACATACAACACTAATAGCCATATGCCATATTCATAATCGACTGATTAAAGTGTAATTAATTAACTTGTGATTAAAGTAGCCATAGAACTATTAGCTTCAGAGCCTCCTGGATTAATACGAAACGTCAACGAGACTGACGTCTCTATACGGACCGCCCCATTTGTATAATTTTTGTGATTCTGAAGCCAACGTACTTTGGTGCTATCTATTGGGTTTTTGATAAATTATCTGTGACGTATGCTTTTAAAATTAAAGTTGTCAACGTTGACATTAATAATTGTAATTATATCAAGATTTTCTTTCACTATCTCTAGTCTGTTTTACAATTTTCCAAAATGCCGTCAGTAAAACGTTAGGTAATTCACTGCAATTCACGCAGTTTAGAAAATATTTCATATCAAATTTTGCCAACAAACATAACTTGAAATTTGAAATGGAAGGAAGATTTACTTTATCACGCAGGTATAATCAAACACTGAAGCCAATTTATAGTAAGTCATAATTATTCACTTATTTTTATTTAGATATTGCCTATTTAACGGACCATTCAGTTGTTTGCAGTGCATATTTCCAACTAGACAACTTTGATTTAACGAACAAATGGCAGATGTTAACTACAGCAGCCGTACCTTCAATATTTAAGGCATTTTTATTAAACAATTTAACACGTAGTGTCAGATTAACCCTCATCTTAAATATTTTTAGTCCATAATTTGGATTGAAAAACACGTCTTAATATGTCTTGTTTTTCATTAGAAGAGAATTTTTTAATATTTAATTTACTATACTAATCGTCGTGTGAAAACTGATTAGTTGAGTCCAAACAATTTTTACATATTACCAGAAATAGAAACAACATTTACGTTTCGCTAATATAATTTAGCTTCTTCAGAAAAAGTGTTAGACATAATACAATTCAAAATAGCTTTTCTTGTTATTTATATAAAATTAAAAACATAATACAATTAGGCATGTGAAAAAATAAATTTCCTTTTATTTTTTTCCCTTCTCCAATATGCGATTTTTTTATTATTTAAAAATAATCACAAACTTGCTCTTATCAAATGATTATTCACTTGAATTTATTAACAAAAACATTAAAACTAGAATCAATATTTTACAAAAACATAACAACCAAGACAACTCAATAAACTTACAACCAAACTTTTTAAACGACGAATTCAACAACAATCAAAGGGGAAAAAAGTTACACTACAATACCATACATCCCAGGGCTATCCGAAAAAAATGAAAAAGAACTAAAAAACCAAATCAATACTGCTTTCAAAAATCACAACTCACTCCAAAAAATAGTCTATAATAACTTAAAATTTAAAATCACAGATAATATATCAAGTTGATTGTAATAATTGTAATTCAACTTATATAGGTCAAACAAAATAGTACCTTAAAAAACGAATGACACAACACATGCAATCAATAAAAACAAAAATGTTAACGCCTCATAAACCAAACACAGCCTTATCAGAGCATGCAATCAACCACTTACATAACTTCAATTTAGAAAGCCCAAAAGTTTTACGTAATGAGTCACATTTAAAGAAACGCCTATTATTAGAATGCATATAAATCAAAAAGTCACCAAATGCCATCAATTACAAAACTGACACTGAAACATTAAACAACACTTATGATATTTAAAAAAATAACTAATGACATATGTAGGAATTTTTGGTCTTTAATTTGAAAATACTTTAGGAGGGAAAAAACATTTAAATTATTATCTCACAAATTTCACTAGTCTACCAATACAAACAAAATATAATTACAGCACAAACCATAAAAATCGTTTCAACAAATCAAAATAATTGCTTAACGAAGTTTCGAACAAATGGGATTTTAACAAATGAAAAGAGACCTAATTATGCATGCACCAACACTTAATGGCATAATGGCTGTCTGATGGCTGCTATCATAAAAATGCCTTTCTACAATTTACAATAAACATCCAAACCTGCCAAATTAAGAAAATAGAAACTTAACAAATTAAAATCTATTACACCACAATCAATTACAGTTATAATCCCTGGAGATCCCATAAAGGCAAAAGAAAGTTTCAAATTTTTACAACAAAATCGCCACATAAAACCAAGATGGCCAAACCTGTTTCACCAAATTTAAACGTAATAAAACAAATTGAATTATGAAAATGTTACTTCAACAATAACTCCTAAAAAATAACTGTTAAAAGGTATTATAATCTTTCCAGAAATTAAAAACTATTCCAAACAACATTACAAAACTAATATGTAAATGAAACGATCAACAAAACAATACCAAAATAATTAATTTATAACCAATTGTTTATTAGAAGAGAATACTTATCACCCAAATAGCAAAAAGAGAGGACTCTAGTTGCAGTTGACGCGAGAATATGTGTTAAAACAACTCATCATTAAGGTAAACTGTTTTTGCCCAGCCTAACCATTGAATTTTACTCACATTAAATCACATCTTTTTCTTATCTGATTTACAAATGAACGGTAATGCCAGAAATGCTAATTTACCATTGAAGTTTAATTTAATTAATAAACCCAAGGGAAATTGTCAAACAAATGGAATATAATTTTATATAAAAAAGAATCTTTTTCCAAGTTGCATAATAATTGTTTAAAGTGGTTTCAATAAAAATTTAACTTCGTTTGTTTTTAGACAGTTGCTGAAACTCAATTATGCCTTTTACATACATTAAAACTTTTACCACTAATTTAAAATAAAAAAATCGCCTATTGGGGAAAAAAATAAAAGATAACAAAATAAAAAGAAATTTATTTTTTCACATGCCTAATTGTATTATGTTTTTAATTTTAGATAAATAACAAATGCCACTTTTAATTGTATTATGTCTAAAACTTTTAACTTGTTCTGAAGAAACTAAATTATATTAGCGAAATGTAAATGTTGTTTCTATTTCTGGTAATATGTAAAAATTGTTTGGACTGAACTAATCAGTTTTCACACAACGATTAGCTGAAAATTCTCTTCTAATGAAAAACGAGACATATTGAAGTGATATGTGATGATAAATTTATTAATAAATAAACTCACTACACATTCTATTGTTTTATTTACATCAAATCTTGACTGATTAAAAGTAAATAAATAATTGTATAAATGGGTTCATTGATTGTAGTGTTTTGCCCTTTATAGTAATTCACACATATGCAAGTAAAGTTAATTTATGGCTAGCTTCAGTAGGCATGAAAACTCAAAACCTGCAAGTTAGGTTCACCGATATGTTCATATTTAAACTCCCGTGTTACGCCACTGGGCTGTGAAACATAAAAAGCAGCAACGCGCAGACTCACTACGCTGTCAAATTTATCTATCAACAAATTGAATTTTTTTGTGCGGGTCGTTCCTGTGTAATTACAAGTAAATTCAAAAGCAAATCTATGAACAAATTATCAGGTAATTCGAATATCGCGCTTTATTAAGCGTCACTAATGGTGTTTTGTTTTTATATCGTTGTTTCGTGACGTAAACCGACGCCGTTTGGGTTAATTCAGTTGTTATTCGCTCACTTAACCTCACAATTCTAATTTGGTTAATTATTGGCAAAATAATTTATCTGGAGACTTGGATATGCCTGCTGCTTACTCGAAATGGTAATGTCTCGCTGGTACATAAATTTCCGGCTCCTCAACCTGTCAATGATGTTTTTACTGTACCTTAAACTTTTCAGGTGATGGTACGTTCTTCCGGACGGAGCCCCAAGCTGGATCTTCTCTAGAACTCGCTGCCTTCGATGTTGATGATGCTGGCCTTGTTGCTTCAGCTCCACACGATACCTCGCAGTCGTCAGCTCTGGTCTTGGACCCCTGGTTTAATTGCAGTCGACCCTCGTAAATTTGAGTTGGCCACGACTCACGTTCAGAAGCTTGCTGTGGTGAAATAACTTTTTTATTGGGAAAACGTTGCCCACACGTTCACTTGTGCTCCACAATTTGCTGATCACAATGGTATAATTTTTATTCTAATATTTCGAATTTAAATTGGTAAAATCAATGATTAAATGAGAGACCAAAACTAGCATGACATCAATTAATTTTATTTTTCAATTGTTTCTCCTTTGTTAGTTAACAACAATTGCCTATCTAGCTTCATAAATGTGGATGTTAACTAAGTACAAATCAATGACTTATAAACTAAATTTCAACTTATATTATAACAATGTACAACATCTTAATTCTAAAATTATTGTTTGTTTATGTTCGTATTTAAACTAAGTTATAGCGCCACTCACTATGTTTTATTTGGATTGTCTGTTCACTTATGCCATTTCACTGACTCATTTTTGTAAACACAAATCTCGTTCATTTCCTGTTGTGTGAATTTCTTGCATTTTATAAAACTTGTCGGCTTTTCACCATTCTTCAAATATTACCGCTCCATTCCTTTATAGCCTTATTCGATCTAGTATTGTGCTCTCTTTGCACTGTATTAAGAACATTCCGTCCTTCTTACCTTTATTTAAAAAGTTCATAGAACTGTACTTATTCAATTAAACAGACATGTAAATTTATTTAACACGCATGTAATAAACCCTTTGGTGAGAGATTTGTTGAATTTTGATTGGCTTTACTTTGCACCAACCTCTTAATTTATGCTAATTGATATTTCTTTGACTTTAATTTACGAATTGAGCTCTGCCTTATTGCCATTTATTCTGAAGTAATTCCATTTAATATCGGCAATGCTTTACCAATGTAGTTATGAATTAAAATTTCTAATGTAACTTCTTGCAGTTGCCTGATTACCCCAGCTCTGTGCTTTATTGACTTGCTTTATTTATCTATGCTGCAAGCAGAGCTGAGTAACGGGCTAAATACCATCTCAATATATTGACTTGTTTTTCAATTCAAATTATTAATATTAATACAGCTGTAATAAAAAATAACATAATTTTTAGTCAATGAGTGAATTAAGTTTATAACAGTTCAAATGAACTCCAGAATTTTTGCAATTCTCGCAATATGGATACTCAAACTGCCACTGCATCGTTTGAAATAACAGATTTACTGCATATGAAACGACCTTTAATTTAAAAATTAAAACGCTTGGAAATTCGGTTTAATAAACTTAAAGAAGAACTCCAAAATGAATAACTGAAAACCCAAGAAAACTCTGATATGAATCATATTCGACAAATTAGAAGAGATACTGACAGAATGAACTCGCGCGCAATACTCTTGTTGGATCAAATTGAAAACTACAATAAAAAGAATCCACGATGGTCCGAAATGACTATTCGTTAGTGCATTGCATGGAAATGTTGTTCCCCTAAGGGTTATGAATTTCCTAGAATTTCTCTCTTGAAATTACCAAAATATTTTACGCACAACCAGGCCGAAAATGAATGTTTACATCTTAGTTACCACGACTGCAAGTACAATTTTACGCCCGGCGGGTGGTAATGTAATTTGCGGATGGTAAAATAAAAACGAGGGCGGCAATAGTATATTACAGCCCGAGATGGGAAGTGTTTTATTACTGTCGAGAGATTAGTAAAATACGCAACCAGGCGTATAAGCGCAACGAACTGTAGCGCCTCTACAAACTATAAAAAATACCTTAAACTAAAAATGCGGCGGGTCATATAGAGACGTCAGTCGCGTATTAATCCAGGAGGCCATGATTAGCTTAATGTATAGGCCATTCACTAAACACAAAAACATTAACTATTTCTTTAAGTTGGCATATACTGTTATGACTGCCTTAACTGATAAAGGCTTTAGTGAAAATATAAATAATTAAATAGGGCAAGTCACCACACAATACTCTGGGCAGTTCTATTAAATTTTAAAAATGCCTGTCAGTATCTTAGGCTAATCAAAATGAAATGTATTTATTATTCTTTAATAAAATGGTTAATTACCCCTTTCTATATTTTATGAAATTGCAATATTTCTTTGGGCTTGCTCCGGCAAAACACAAGACTAATATCTCAGGTTGGGTTCAAATATGAGTTTTATTTTAAAATTATTCTTTAGAATATTTTAGTAGAACCGCGCTACTCGCTGCAATTACTCATAACCTCACAAACTTGACTTAACCACAAAAGGTTCGCGGGTACATACAGTGCTTTATTTTGATATCCAAGAGCGAAATTTGCAAGAAACCACAGGTAAACTGAAGCAAATCTCCCGCCTAGCAATAACTAACTTGATTTTGTTTCAGATTGTGACGTAAAATGCCGCTAGCTATCTTTTGTTCTACTTCCTGTGATAGCCCCAAATCCTGGCCAAAATCGCATTTTCTGGTGACGTCACACAATTTACTCGAAATGGGACGGATCTGGATGTTCGGAAACACGATAAATCTCTTCAGCAAGGTGTATTCTCGAAGTCCACTAGCTTTCCGGACTCCAACCACATAAAAACATGCCAAATCGTACCTTTGAAATTCTCGCCGATCTCGCCTCAGAGCTGGTGCAGGTGACGCCGATGTCCTTATTCGCTGGAAGTCGCTTCCCTGGACCCAAATCTTGTTCTGGGATGCTCTTACACCTCTTCCTGGCCTGTAGGACTTGCGATCCCTGGCTTCTGAAGTTCAAATGGACCGGTGTCGCAGCTCGAAATATTCAGGTGCTCGGGCCGAACTCCAGCCGAACTTAGTTTGATTAATTTTAAACTTTTTTTTCGGAGAAACTTTTGCTAACACTTCCACATGTGCCCGGTAACTTGTAGAATAATTCTGTATACTTCTTTTACTTGGAAAATAACTTTTATTGTATTAAAACGTTAAAATTCAGGAGCCCCATTTGCCCACAACTTGACAATTACAGGAATTCATTTCTTATTATTTAACAAAAGAGCATTGCGTTACCTAGTAACCGCAATCTGATATTGTTTAAAGAAAACAAGTATTAGTTACAATTTCACATAAAGGAATAAAATTTGATTAACATGTTTGTTGCTTAAATCTAGAAATTGTCTTTATTTTTTATACATAGAAATTGTTCTTTCTCGTCACATAAAACGTTATTTATCACTGCTCTGCTATGAACACTTAATTTTAAAATGCACTGGCACTCGAGTTCAATTTTAAACACGTCACTGATTATTTTTCATTTTGATAGCCCTCGTTCTGTATTGCTCTTTGCAAATTCTATCTTATCTTGCTTCGATTTCCATCTACCTTTTAGATTGCTTGCTTTTCACTGGCCTGTATGTTTATTAATAACTTTACGCTCATATTCCTTATGCACATAACCAACCTTTTGTATTATTTACTTTCATTTGGTCCAGCTTCCAATATGCTCAAACCTATCATATTACTTATATTATATTAGCCATCTTAAATCTTTCTTTTACTCAAACTTCAAATTCAATCCTTCTGAAATCTGCTTTTCTTGTGCCTGCCTTTATCTCTCTAATTATACTTCTTGCATCTTTAATAACTTCAACTACTGTTTAGACTGCAATTAAATTAAATATTTCAACTCGGTGCTTTAATTGATTTTGTTCAATATTTCTCTCTGCATAAAGAATTAAATTGTGAGCTTTAAACCATCTCAATACATACAATTTTTGTGGTAGGAATTCTGTATTTTGTTTTACAAAAGTTTCCACAGCTGCATAAAGACGACTTTGAATTTAAAAATGACATTTAATATTTCTCTAGACATTCTTGCCTAAACTTTTATAAAATGTAATAAAAATACCTATCAATAAACGCTACATTAATAGTATCCAACTGAGTATTTCTTTAACATCCTTAAAAGTAGTTAGTTATAACATTTATAACAGTTAATAAATAAATGTCACACCCCCAACCTATATGTTTCAGTTACTTTTTGTAAGTACATTCCTAGATGAAGATGAATTTTAGAAATACATTCATGAAATTATAGAAATCAAAGGCCACTTTGTGTTTTTACTGAACAGACTATAGTTTAAATGCATATGAAAGAGATGGAGCCGGTCACCATGTCAATTACTTGCCACTAAAGCATGACTAATGATTTGGAATACTACACCTTTTTCAATTCTAATTCAGATCAGTAAATTGTAATTCAGAAAGCATTAATTGATATTCAGATAGCATCAATTGTAGTTCAGAAAGCATCAATTATATCAGAAACCAAGTGACGATCTTTATGAAGAATTACTATGTAGATACATAAATACACAGAGGACATGTGTAGTGTTCGCAATAAATTTAATATATTGCTACGAACAAAGCTGTTTTGAAACTTAACTGTACCTTTTTTTCTTTAAAAGTTCAATCACCATAAAACCTACCTTGTTGTAGATATCTTCTTGCATATAATTATTAACTCGGCTAGCTCTATTTATCTTAATCTGCAGGGTAACTGTTGAATTATGTTAACAAGACACTGCAGTCTATTTCAATGTACTTTTACTAGTTAAATAAAATATTTTAGAAAAATAATATTTATGTTTTATTTATGTATCCAATTATAATCTTTGAATGACAATTTATCAGTTTTGTTATTTAATACATCAATATAAAGTTAATTGTTAATGTTTATTGAAGTTACTCGTATTCTGACAATTTAAACAAAATTTTGTTAATGACACTTCCAATAATTAATTACAATATTTAAACTTTAGGTTTACAAACCAATCTTAATTTATAAATCTAATCTAACTGCATTCAAAATTTCTATAGGCCTTTTTAATTCTTTTTACTTATATTGTTCGTAGCTCAGTACTGAGAAATGATTTTTAAATTGACTCACTTTGCTTTTTCGCTTGTATTCACGTCTCTGCAATCTTCTCTGCTAGAAGTTCCCCCTGGACTTCACTTGATTCTGCCACTTCTGTATCGATGTTCTCCAATTTTAACAATAGTTCTTCCACTTTAATATTATGCACTGATAATCACTTTTAACATTGTTCTAATTAAATTCTACCCAGACTTTATCGGTTTTAGCATTAATTCTGGAAGATCATTTTATATCCGTCAGAAAATTTATTATTTTTCTATCCGCCTCCTTCTCTCTTATCAAAACATAAACAATTCCTTTTCCATCTCTCAGCACTCTTTTTCAGAAGGAAATTTTATTAATTATTAACTTAAATCAAGCTAGTTAAATATCTTGACAAAAGTAATTTTTTAGGTTATCAATATTTATGTAACAGTTTATAAACATATTTAAAACTTTCCTGGATTATAAATAAACCACCACACTAACAAAATTAAGTTATACCTCAGTACGTTGTAACATTCTGCAATGTATCTCATATGAACAATGAATAATTTTAAACAATTCAAACCACTTGCTTTGGGTCATTCTTTTTTCAATTGAGCTTCAAAACAGTGCATTGAATGAACAATTATACATTATCCATATCAATACCGATTTCTACTATATTAATTGACTTTCTCATATTTTGTAGGTGTTATACCAATCTTGGCCAGCTTTTAAATGATTCAACCTTTTATAGAATATATGCTTTTTTTACCATTTTTATATAGCAATATATTGTTAAAAAATCTGGTGTGATACACGCACACAACTTCTTTTTACAGTGATCTTATAATTAGCCAAAAATTTGACTTTAAATTTTTAAGCGTTTGACAAAAATTTTCAAAAATTACAAATTCTACAAAAACGGTACAAAACAGAGCGTTAGGTGAAGAAACAAATTTTCTCTACAATTTTAAGCTGAATTCAAACATGTTATAATGTTCTATTTAAAATAGGAGTTAATAAAGAAAATAGAAAAATAAAACAAAAGAAACCCATTTTTAGAAGTATTGAACTGGAAAATCACCTATCTCACTTCAATACACATTAAAAATGTAATAAAAATGTGAAGTTTGAAAAAAATCGTTAGAGCCATTTTTGAAAAAATCGAAAAAAACTGAAAAATCACAAGAGTAAACATCTACTTCCGGTTATGCGATTTTCTTCAAAATTTTGCTGTCGCATTTAGATAACACACAAAACTTATATATGAAGTTTCAACGCCGTACCTCTTTTCGTTGTTGAGATATTCTGTTCACAGACAGACAGACAGACACACAGACAGACAGACAGACCAATGGGAAAAAAAATATGTTTTTGGGTTCAGGGGACTCTAAAACGTGAATATCTGTTGAAAACTCAATTTCGAATTTTTGGGATGAATCCAATACTTCCTTTATTGTAAAAGGAAGTAAAAATCATCGAACAGGTCAATTTTAATTTTTGTTTTGTCATATTTTGGTTGCTCATCATAGAATTCAAGTAATTATTATATGCTCTTAATAAAATCATTTTCCTTTCTTTTTCTTTCGTTTCCTCAACATGACTTACTCATAATACTTTACAACTTCATTCACGTAAACGGCAGCAGCATATAACAATGCATAAATTATATGATGGAAAATTAAACGATTTGTTTTCAACCAAAAGATGGCACACAAAAAGTAAAATCAACCGGTCCTAGTATTTTTTTACACATAGATAGCACAATAAATATTGTATTTGTTGCAAACTTTATACACATTGTATGTATGTATCTACAAAATTGGCATCCCTTCGTTTCTGAATTAGAATTGATGCTGTCTGAATATCAATTAACACTTTCTGAATTACAATTTACATTTTCTGAATAATGGCACTTTGCTTACGGTCAATCCCACATTTTCTAATTTTTAGAACACCTTATATACTTTATCATACGGGAGGAGTCATACTGATGTTCAGGTCGCTGCGAACAGGATGTCGCAACCTGGTGGCTTGTACACTTTTGTCGCCCAGGGGTGTCACTTTGGCGTAGCAAACGCAGTGATGATCTGCTGCTCGCTCTTGCTGTATCTAGTTTTGTGAAGAGGAAGAACATTCGGAAATATGTTGTGCACAGCTGCAGGCTTTCCTTAGGACAATTTCATTCTTCGTTAAACAATCTTCCAAATCCAAATACATTACATAATGAGTACAGAGAGCTTCGATTCGTTGTGTTTAAGCATACGAGGAAGTATTGCGAAGCAATCCTGCGATCAGTGGCCGTCCCCAAAGCCATGAAATGCTTACCTACACCGTTTTCAAATTTGTCACTGAGACCCGGGCGGCACTCCTACCACTCTGATATGAAACAATACAATATACTCGAGCGACTTGGTCGTGACGTCCTGATCGCAACGACTTGAACACCACTGTTACTCCGATCTAAGTTTGACCACAATCAAAAATGGGAAAGGAAAAAGGTTACAAGAGTGTGATACCCCATAGGGACACACAGTATATTAAACAATAGCCATCCATCTATAAATGTTATGTATATGATATTGCAAAATTGAGATTAGCGGCAATTTTAAAGATACATGGGTTAAGCACAGATATACTCACTGGGTCCATAGTTTAGAGCTTAGGCAATCATAATTTTTCTTGAATCTTAGTTTCCATGCTTGGCTGAAATCTCTTCTAAAACAACCATGTCAGGGCTGAAAATTTTGCTACATCCCATGCCAGTTACGATTAGCGTACCAGTTAATGTAGTGGATTGAAAGAATTTTTCTATTTGTGCAATGTACTGAAATTCAAGGAAGAATTAACATTTATCCAGTATTTAAACTGTTCCTTACATTGTTATTAAATGCAGACCCTTGATCTGACAGTTCAGTTGACAAAAATTTCCTGCTACAGACCGGCAACATGAGACTGTAAAATACCCAAACTGTCCATTTGATTTTCAATAGGTGAAAATACAGCGGTATTAAAAAGTCTTGCCTCATTTTAAAGTTAAGGAAACTTGCTTTTAAACTAACTTATTTCAAATATTTCCTAACCATTCACTCTCCATAGTTACATGAACCGATAACGATGCGGGGGTGGAAGATATTTCTAAAAGTACTAGTACTTCTGCCGTCTGAGATTAAAAGACCTCGTGCAGCTCAAGTTTTTATATGGTATAAGCTCAGCATAGAAATAAAATGTGCACTCCAGGTGTCTCCCTCCCTGGTATTTTTTAAAGTCACTAAATTACGTTAGCTTCGCTAACACGGTAAGAAAACTCCGCGTCTTTATGTCAAACCTAGAGAAAAACGGGTAAAGTACGTTTTTTTTTCTAAAAAAAATTTCAAGGTCAAGTTAAAATTGGCAAAACTGCTTTTTTTAAATTATTAGAAAATTTATTTTCGTCAGGTTTTTTTGTAAACAACTTGTGTCATTTTGACATTTAAAATTAAATTATCAGATTTTCTTTTTTGAAACTGAATACGCGTAAAAACGGAATCTTTTAAAATTAATTGTAAAAAAAGCATTTCTGAAGTGTGCAGAGGAACTGTTGGATCTGCAGCCTAATATACCAGAAGAAGACGTTTATGAAAGATTAGCAAGAGCTTTCGAAGTATATAGAACTTTAATGCCAGATTTTAAATTTTCCACCATTTTTTAGTTCTAAAAAGGTACTAAAACAAATTCTACCAACATATATATTTTTTAAAGAAATCAAAGTTATGCCAACATAAACCCTAAATTCTTTGACCTTGAAAATTTTTATAGCAAAAAACGTACTTTACATCAGTGTATGGAGTTCAGTTCACTGACGTAAATAGATCATAGTGACAATATTTTAACATGTTGGTGCCGTTCTAACAGTTCCCATGCTCCTGAACTACAATTACCTGTATTGCAGGTATTGTTTAACGTATCCATACTCCTAAATTACTGTTACCTGTAATTTTGTTGCCATATTCTTCAAATTGCAAATAAAAACGATATGGTTATAATATAAATAATTAAATTTACAAACAGAGAATGTGTTCCAACAAAAACCATATTAATACTTTGTAATGTGGTCACGGTTGGCAATTACAGCTTGCAATCTATCTGTCAAGGAAGTTAGGAAATATCTCATATATCAAGGCGGCCTATATTGTTCCAGGCCATGACACTCGGCGACTGGGCCTATAAAATGACCTTTGGAATGGGCTACCACAATCTGGCAACATGGCTTCGCCAACCCTTAATAAAAAATTACTAGTTTGGTCACTAAATGGACAATCTATCAGTGTAGTGTCCCTGTCATTTGGATACTGCCAGTTAAAAAAACTATAAAATCGTTGCTATTTATATCGTAGTGTGTCACTTCACCGTAACAGTCGATTTAAAAACAATTCCTATAGGGTAGGTACCTAGCATATATGTATTATATCGAGAGATCCAAAAAAAAACTGTTCCTCAGCGGGCTGTGGAAATTCAACGTATGAATAATATGTTGGTGACACTGTCCGTCAATGTCATATTCGAGGTAAGCAGGTTAGGATTTGCGTCATTTTGTGTCATAACTGACGGAAAACCTAACCTGATAACCTCGAATTTGACATTGACGTACAGTGTCACCAACATATTATTCATACGTTGAATTTCCACAGCCCGCTGAGGAACAGTTTTTTTTTGGATCTCTCGATACATATATTGCTAGTAGGGCCTCGGAACGCCCGAAAACATTACGGCGCCGACATAGTGTCACTTAGGGCCGGTTGCAGAAAGCAATGTTAAGTCTGGTGTTAGCTAACGTTGCGTCAAAGTGAACAAAATCGCATCAAATTTTGTTTACTAATGTATTAGTTACCATAAACATTTGAGATTTGATTCGTTTTTGTTCACTTTGACGTCGCGTTAGCTAACACCAGACTTAACATTGCTTTCTGCAACCGGCCCTTAGAGTATAACGCGTCTCGTACGCATTCGTGAGAATTCGAACTCCGCCTTTAGAAGCGAATTTTAAACTTGGTTGCAGGGTGCCCAGATGATTTTGTCCAATAGTAGCCAAAAGATGGCGCGCAAGTAGCCAAAATCGCCAATCTCGTCAAACTGATTACAAAATTGTACTTTTAACCCTTTTTAGGATATTTTATTTGATAACGAGAACAAATAATTTTTTTATAGTTAGGTTAAGCATATTTTATTTTTGCAAAATACAACTACTAGTACTAGAACTAAATATTGATATATATGTATATATTGTAAGTAGCTAATCTTTCTCTTCCAAAACATCAAAGAAAACCTCCAATTGTAATAATTGAGAATTATTATCATTAGTAACAGTATTTTCCTGCTGGTTGGTTTTGTACATATTACTATTAATAAATCTAACATCTTGTCGCTGTGCTGAAAACTATTACAATATTTCGGTTAAAACAAAATCCTTAGAATGAAAAATCCCTACAATACTGCATTGTCTGATCTGAAAAACTGATTTTTTTTTATAGAGGATTAGATAAAATTTGAAATAAAAACATAAATTCGCGTTAATGATAAGAAATCGCCAAAATCGCAGCCAGTCGCCAACTGTAAAATACTGTAGCCAAATAGGGCTATGAGATAGCCAAAATGGCGATAAATCGCCAAATCTGGACAGGCTGCTTGGTTGGTTCACTTCCCTACCGCGCGGACGACGCGCTTGCGCACAGCTCACCATATACATTTAGGAGTTGGGTTGTCTGTCTCACTTTTTCGTGAGTTTCCCACTCTAACAGCCAGTCTTATAAAGGCCACTAATCTGAGGTTAACTTTAATTCGTTGTTAAACTAAACAAAAGCGCATCGAGACGTTAGTGCTTATGACAT
Source organism: Agriotes lineatus (assembly GCA_940337035.1). Taxonomy (NCBI): domain Eukaryota; kingdom Metazoa; phylum Arthropoda; class Insecta; order Coleoptera; family Elateridae; genus Agriotes; species Agriotes lineatus. Next base: position 39,967,927 of record OW679201.1, on the reverse strand, counting down.
TTTATTCATTAGTAAACAAATTTTGATGCGTTTTTGTTTAGTTTAACAATGAATTAAAGTTAATCTCAGGTTAGTGGTCTTTATAAGACCGGCTGATAGCCGCTAGCAATATAGTAAGTATTACATATATGGTACCTAGTAGTAGTAGTAGTATTAGTTGTGGGGAGACTGATGTCAAGCAAGTAGGCCTTCATAGGCCCTTTTTGCCAACCCCGTGGACAAGGTCTAGACATGCAGAGTACCAGGTACCTTAGTCCTACTTAGAATTTTGGCGAGTCTAAGGAGTTCCAACCCTAACAAGGAATCTTTTACATGCTACACATCGTAGTAACATGGGAACCACGGCTTTATATCACTCCCGAATGATGGCATTCTGTAGAGGTTTTCATCTGCATTTTTTTATTTTTTAAACACCTTACCGGGATTGGGGATCGAACTCTCGACCCTTAGATTAGTAGCCAGAATGCTTACCACTTCTTCCTGACCATGAGCATATTCCAAATATTTTTAAAAAGATTTTAAGGTTGCTTGCTAACAGAAATGTTGAATCAATCATGTATTTTTTGGAATAATTTTTTTACATTTGTATCCCATCGATTTCAATAGTTTGTAAAGTTTTGTGTAGCCTCCTGTGTATTCCAAATTCTATCCACCACGGTCTAATAAATTGTGAATAATAAAATGCCCCTTTTTTGTGGTATTCGCCCATTTTTCGGCCCAGTTGGAATTTCAAAAATTCATTATTAAAGTAAGTAGTTATTTCTTGGCTCTGGTGAAAGTTTTTCTATGGTCTGAACATTAGATTTTTAAGATTTATAAACAGTATTGATTGAAATCTAAAAATTAGCCAGGTTTATTAACAATACTAGTACCTATTTTATAAGCTCAACTAAGTTACAGAAAATATTTTTCCAACTTTTAAAATTATTTCGAAATTACTTGTGCCTTTGCACACCTTTTCTAAATTCTTCAAAGCAGCTTCCAGCAGCTGTTTGTTATCGGCATTCATGACATTACTCATTAATCGGAAATCATAACTTAAATTAAGCTTTATTTTCACTGACAAGTCGCTATCAGAAATTACGAATGTTTTATCTATATTGAAAAATTTTAAATTTCCCCCCATGTAATATGAAAACTTTGAACATTTAAAATTTCAAACTAATGTGCTGTCATATATACCTACTATAAATAGTTCCATACTTCAAATTTGGTAAGGGAAGCATAGGGCCATGTAAATCTTATGGGAGTTTTCTGAATGACGGCGACGTTGCCACTTCTCGGCAGGGACCGACGGTCTAAGTTTGCTTGAATAATGCCAGATACGGATTAGACAAAGCAAGTGATTAGTAGTTGATAAGTGCCTCGAAATACAAAAGCGGGATTTATTTATGATTGGCATGTCCTTATTTACTTCTAAGATTTGTGCTGAAATGTGGCAACGTCGTTCTACATAAGACACTGTACTGAACTTGAAGTATGAAACGATCTATAGTACAAGTACTATAGAATGTAAAGTACATTTTTTTTCTATAATAATATTCAAGGTCGACTTTCTAGGGGATAAGTTGCATTCCTGCAGGGTCCCTAGTTTTAATAATGTTTGTACATAGATTTTTAGTTCTTTTTTCCACTAAAAAAATTATTTGTCATTTTGACAGATATGAATAGTGGGCAAAACGAACAGCATAGTAAAATATTGCAAATTTATTAATTATTAAACTTACAATATTTGAAAATAAACATAATGCACGTTTGATTCCATGTAAAAAAATGAAATTTGTCAAAAGTTCAAATTAAGAAACTTTGGTATTCAAAATTGACACATAACCATAATTTTGAAAAAGTTCTACCAACACGTGGTATAAAAATTTCCTAGCGTTTTACTCCCATATCTACCAACATTGTAACACTTTGACAGTTATTATAGAAAAAAAAAGTACTTTAGATAGCAGTTGTGCTGCCAACAAATAAGTGTTGCTAATATACTTAAATCTAGTGTCTATCCTACTTCCAAAACTGTTATACAGAGTGACTTTAATAGTTGTGCAAATATTTTAACCGGTAAAAGGGAACAGTAAAATAACATGATTGGTCCAATAATGTCTTACGCAAAAGCTTTTAGTTTTCGAAAAAAGCAGGTTAGTTTTTCTAAAAAAGTTTGAGAGCGACAGATAAGTTTAAATAAAGTAATAGTTAACAACCAAAGGAGCCTGTTCTTATTAACATATGTATTAATGGGTGTTAACGTCATAATTTTATCAAAGCTGAGAGGTCTGATATGATTTTAGTCTCAGCATTGTTGAAATTAATTTCGTGTTACTTATATGTGGTTCTCAAACTTTGTTATAGAAACACTTTACCCTGCTTTTTTCGAAAAGTAAAATTTTTGCATAAGACATTATTAGACTAATCATGTTATTTTACCGTCCTCTGTTACCAGTTAAAATATTTGCACAACTATTAAAGTCACCCTGTATTTTGATTCATCAGCTGCACATCCGTGCCCAGCGCGCAATAAGAAGTTGGCATTCGTGTCGCCTATGAAAGTAAGCGAAGCTACAAGCCACGGAACGATACCTATACAGGGTGTCCCAAAACGAATGGAACACAGATTAGTCACAGATTTCTTACGTCATAATAAATCGATTAAACCCAATATACTTTAGTACAAAATCCCTTCAGTAAGAAGTTTGGCCTTGAAGTTCAATTTTTTATTTTTTTGTTAATTTCCACAAATGTAGAGATATCGATTTGAATTTTAGTATACGTATGTACTTACTATTATGTACCGCACTAATATTTTTTTCATAAATTAGACTTGACTGTAAGAGGCACTTTACCTATCTTTCAAAACTTTTTTTAGCTGTAACTTCATTATCTGTAACTTTTTTGAAATTATAGGTTATTATCTGAAATAATGTACTCTTAGTTCTTGAGTCTAAAAGCAACCTTTTACCTTAAAATGCCCATCAAAGGTTTTTGGTTGTCATTAAGACGTGCAATTATCAAGTAGCCATGATCACAAAAACAATGGTTATCTACTAAAAAACAATGATAAATCAATTAATGACATTAGTGACAAAGAATTTGTTCTTTTATGTTTAAGAAAATGCCGCTACATAACGAATTCTCCAATTCTGAAAGGTTCGTTATCGCAGCATTTTCGTAAGCACAAAAGACAAAAAACTGATGTCGCCAACGTCATTAATTTATTTCTTGTTGTTTACTAGATTACAATCATTAACCATTGTTTTTGTGATCATGGCTACTTAATAATTGCACATCTTAATGACAACCAAAAACCTTTGATGGGCATTTTAAGGTAAACGGTTGCTTTTAGGCTTAAGAACTAAGAGTACATTATTTTTGTGTTTTTTAATTCTCTTTCAGATAATAACCTAAAATTTTTAAAAATGTTACAGATAACGAAGTCAGAACAAAAAAAAATAGAAAGATAGTTAAAGTGCCCCTTACAGTCAAGGTTAATTTAAGAACAATTTCGTATTAGTGCAGTACATAATAGTAAGTACGTATACCAAAATTCAAATCAATATCTCAACATTTGTGAAAATTAACCAAAAATAAAAAATAAAAAATTGAACTTTAAGGCCCTATAACTTCTTACTGAAGGGACTTTGTGCTAAGGTATATTGCGTTGTATCGATTTATTATGACGCAAGGAATCTATGACTAATCGGTGTCCCATTATTTTTGGGACACCCTGTATATTGATGATGATATACAAGATTACAAGCTAACTTCATCTGCAACTACATAAACATTAAATTAAACAAGGCAAAGGACTTGTCAGGGGTCTTTAGGTGCAATTGCATAGTCCCCCAGTTAATAAACTTCTTTGGAGTTATCGAGCTTTTAATTATCATTCAAGAACAAGCTACAGTGCAAGTAAGAATAGTTAAATAATATTAATTCATTTACAACTGACAGCTGCCATACCGCCAGTTACGTTCTGATTGAGCAGAAAATAAATATAGCTATTTGCTGACTAATGATTTAATCCTGTGTGTAGGGTTATAATGTTAAAGCATTTACCAGTTTCCTTTGTTGCAGACATGGCAATTTTAAGTATTAGTAAAGGCAAAGCATAATTTTATCAAGTGGACCTAAACGACTATCGTGAAGACAGTACATACAAGTGTGGGTAGTAACATTTGCAGTTCCACAACATTTGCTTCATACAAAACGTGCAACATGGATTACAGTATTGATAAGTTACCTATCAAACAAGAAATCCTTGAAAACACTGATACCAGTATTCATTCAGTAATAGAAATTAAGCAGGAGGATATCAATATAAAAGATGAATATGAGCCATCAAAAAAAGGTGAGTACAGTCATAAAGATCCATATAAGGTATTAAAACACTATTTTTACAGATAGAGCGATAAGGAAAAGTATTTTAAGAAGATGTGTGAACTCTCCTGTTACAGAAAAACGTTATAGTTGCTGTGTATGTGAATACGAAGCAAAACGAAAATGTGATTTAGTTGCACATGTGAGGACTCATACGGGGGAAAAACGACATAGTTGTGCCGTTTGTGTCTACAAAGCAACATCAAAATCTAATTTGGTTAGACATATGAGGACTCATACAGGAGAAAAACCATATAAATGTTCTGTTTGTAACTATAAAGCAGCACAGAAAAAATGTTTGATGATGCATATGAGGACTCATACAGGGGAAAAGCCATATCGTTGTTGTGTTTGTGACTACAAAGCTGCATTGAAACAGCGTTTAATTAATCATATGAGGAGTCATACAGGAGAAAAACCATATGGTTGTTCGATTTGTAATTACAAAGCAGCAATCAAGATCGATTTAGTTAGGCATATGAGGACACATACAGGGGAAAAACCATACAGCTGTTCTGTTTGTGACTATAAAGTAGGACTGAAAAAAAGTTTGGTTAAGCATATGAGAACTCATACAGGGGAAAAACCATATAATTGTTCCATTTGTGATTACAAAGCTGCATCGAAACAACATATGACTATTCATATGAGGACTCATACAGGAGAAAAACCGTATGGTTGTTCGATTTGTAACTACAAAGCAGCAATGAAGCATCATTTAGTTAAACATATGAGGACTCATACAGGGGAAAAAGCATAGAGACTCATATCAATGGAAAAACCATATACATGGTAACTGTAATGTCTTTGCACCTTTTGGTTTCAATTAAACACAACTGATATTAAAAGATAATTTATTTTAATATTAATAACGTACAACAATGAAACTTGTTCGAATAGCTTCATGGCAGAACGGCAAGCGAAGTAACGTCCTCTTTTCCTTGTTTCATAACATTCTTACATTACCACCTTAGTAACTAAGATCCATAGTTTTAAACAATTGTGAATTCAATGTACTGCAGTAACAACATTGCAAATGCTGCTGGATAGATCATTTACGCAGACAATTAAAAAAATTAACCAAGAAGCCCCTTGAGAGGCTTCATAATGTACACTCATGGAATCAACATAATTATACTTTAATTGTACATCACCTCGAGTTCATTATATTTGAACTGTGTTGTCTTTCTGATAAATAGGACATTAAAAGCACTATTTTTTTTTATTAATAAATTATGAACCACAATATGGAAAGCTTTAGGTGGATTGCAGTTTAGGCTAATTACACTCACCGGCACGAAAAACGGAGCACTTGCATTTTTTGATTAGATTTAAAATTGTATCCCTTTGTGATGTTTTATTATTACATTTATTATACATGTTATAATGTTAAATGTATAATAAATGTATAATAATAAATGTAATAATAAAACATCACAAAGGGATACAATTTTAAATCTAATCAAAAAATGCAAGTGCTCCGTTTTTCGTGCCGGTGAGTGTATTAGTTTGCTTTTGTTAAGAGCATGTAAAACATCTCTAAGTACACTATGTAAAGCAGCTGACAAGGATCTGTTTCGTATAAAACCATGTTAGTTATCACACAAAAGATTAACATTTTTGACAGCGCTGGCAAAACAGAAATTGGTCTACAATTCTGAGCTTTTTTGAGATTTTTTATCTTTTTCATCTGAAGTTATATAATTTTTGAATGTTTAAATTGTTTAGGAAAATAACCATCATTAAAACAACAATTTATGAGATATCACTGATATATTCTAAGAACTTGTTTGAAACGGCCCGGGCCAGTGACCACAAATCAGCCCTTTTCAAAAATAAAATTTCTTCTAAGACAAAGAAACCCAATTATTAGACCTAAAAACAACTTTCAGGTAATACAAACAACCATGAGATTAAAAGAAAAATGATTCTGAGCAGGCCTTGATATGTGTTATACGTTTGGCAGTACTGAAGTGTATTGACAGTCTATGTCAAATTCGAGATTTGCAGGTTAAGTATTACGTCAGTCTGTGTCACACAACAAACAATCTCGAATTTGACGTAGACTGACAATACACTTCAGTACTGCCAAATGTATAACACATCAAGGCCTGCTCAGAATCATTTTTTTTATCTCATGTATAACATACACATAACAAAGAATATAGTATTAAAATTAGGGTAAAATAGCAAATTACAAGTATAGTTCTTCTCTGATTTTGAAGTTTAAACAAAGTGCGAGCAATTTTTATTTCATGAATACTAACTGTACGGTAAGAGCTTCCTTGTTTTCGCTGACGAATTGTGCCAAGTCTAAGTGGCTCAACTTTTCGATAGTTTATGGACTACAGCCGTACTGTGAGGGGCGAAGGCGGTAGGTACAAAGATACGCTATTTAGCGCTGAATTAGGGCCGCTTCAGCTTTGGCCCAAGCACTCGAGCCAGTTGCGATAATATCTCGGCCTGCTATCAATTGTTACATTAAGCGAAGCTTCGCGGTAAAACGTACAGCATGTTGCAGCTCTTGCTTTTTCCACTATCGAAGTACCTTAGCATGTAGCACCAAAAGGCAATTGGGTTATGGCATATATCTAATACTTACTATATTGCTAGCGGCTATGAGTGGGAAACTCACGAAGGAAGTGAGACAGACAACCAACTCTTCCCTGTATAATGGTGAGCTGTGCGCAAGCGCGGCGGCGTCGTCCGCCCAATGGGGAAGGGGTCAAGTTTAAAATTCGCTTCTAAAGGCGGAGTTCGAATTCTCACGCATGCGCACGAGACGCGTTATACTCTAGGTGAAACTATGTCGGCGCCGTAATGTTTTCGGGCGTTCCGAGGCCCTACTACCAATACATGTGTATTATATATATGGGTTATGGGATTACTCTTAGTTATTGGAGTGCATTAGTAAGCTAGAAACGTGAACATTTGCAGGCTTCACCCACTTACTACATAGGTATCCACTAAGACGGAGTTCTCTAAAATTGCAATCCCAAGGGGTATAAAAAATGGTTTTTTATTGAGTGTGGATTTATCTGGCCAACTTGAAACAATTTTTTGGCTTTGCTTAATTGTGTCGCCAGTTATCCAATTATTTCAGGCCTAACCTGTATATTTTTATTTGAATTATAAATCCTTTGCATGTCGAATTCTTAAATTTTCCAAAGCAGCTTAGCAGCTTATTTTGTACCTGGATCGAGTTCCTTTCGTTCGCGCGATGAACTTTTGACCCGTGCTATCTCTTTATCACAGGCCGTTGTAATGCGAGCTTTCCTTTGGAAACGAATTTTTCGTCCGAGGCACTGGCTGTTCCCTCCTGAGCCCGCCGTCACCGGCGCGGCTAAGGTTTGTTTGTTTAAGTCAAATTACGGGCGCTCGATCAATTTTTATGAGCATTGTGTTTCCAAGGGCTGATTATGATCAGGTACGATGGCGCTTTTCTGTTTTGTTATTCCCATAGTAATTACATTTTCTTTAGCTCTTAATTAACAGTTTCATCCAAGAGTTTATCTCGGAAGCAAAGTTGTTAGCCTAATCTTATTTTCGACACCTGCTGGCGTTCTGCCTAGTTGCTGCCGTTTGAGGGTGCCTTCGCTACAATTACCGGTGCATCCACGGCGATTTCGACCAATGTGTGTAGCAGTTCACGACCAGCATATGTTTAACCGCAGGTTGTAGCAACCCCCGGCCGGCGTTTGCCTGTCAGCAGTTTGTGGGCGCTGGAGGATCGAGGTTAGTTAATGCTACTCCGGGATTAATATTATATCAACTTATCTTCAATACTTGGAATTTCCATCCGTACATTTTAAACCCGTCAGGATTTAAAATTTAAATTCATACTTTCCGCAATTATTAACATGTAATGTTCAAATTCTTACATGCACTTGTTCTAATATTTGACGTTTTATGCCTATATTTAATTATGATTATTACTGACTTTTAAAAAGTTGGAAAATGAGCTAATCCCAACTTGTAACTTTTCAACCGGTCGGAAAAGTGATTGCCGGTTGGAAATGAATCCATTCCCGACCGCTGTGTAGGTAGGGACAATGGAAATCTCGTTGATCCATTCATGCGCGATCTATTCCCGACCGCTGAGTAGGTAGGGACACTGGAAATCTCGTTGATCCATTCATGTGTGTGTCACAACCTGTCGTATAATAATATAATAATTTTTCCAATTATTGTTTAGAATAAAGTGGTTGCGAATAAAATAGTATACATACCACGGTAAAAAGTTTCATTCCTGTCTCGAGTTAAAATTCACTTCGACGCTACGCGTCTCGGTTAACTACTTAATCTCTCGACAGGAATGAAACACTTTCCACCTCGGTATGTAATATACTATAAAGTTGCAATTATTATGTGTAGTGACCCTTTGTTAAAGGAGCATTCACGCTTTTTTATTTCAATAGCCTAAACAGAAAGGTTTTATCAAATGACCGAGGTATGCATATCCCATGATTGGTTTTGATGTTACAGTTAATTTAATAACCCGAAAGGGGTCTTTGATCTTTGTGCGTGTTGCAGCCTTCATTTGAAGTACACAATTTTGTTATGGCATTATTTGCCTTTTAATTGTTCTGATTATTTATTACTGATTCTACAAGTTTTCCAGATCTGTTAAATAAACGCTAGTCACTTGTAGTTTATCCTTTATTATTCCAAATCATTTGATTTCTGGCGCTCATTTCCTTTTTTGAAGATATTACAGGGTGCACAGCTGGTGATTTGAATCCACGACCATATCGCCGAATTTGAGCTAGCTCGGCCATCGCGGTAAGTAAAGAGTTTTCAGAGCTACCGTGGTGTATAGACTGTAGGGGGGTTGATCTGCGATTTTTTTTACTACCATCGATTAATTTTAATTAATTAATCGCAAGTCGGCTTCTTTATCGTTTCAAACTAGGAAATTTGATCAAAGAGCCTCTTTTATAAATTGGGTCAAACTATTTTCCAGGATTTTTGGAATTCGCCACCAAAGAGGTTAAATGGGGTGAATATGTTTTTCCAAAGTCGCCACAAAGCAGTAACTATTGCAGGTAGGAAGCTGAAGTTTAGCAAATCCGTTCGTTTTATAAATTGGGTCAAACTATTGCCAGGGTTTTTCGGAAACAATGTTTTCTGAGTGATGTCATTTTTGACAGTGGTCTATTATGAGATGTTTTGTCGAACTTTTTCTACTGTCTCAGGTGTTTATCAAATGACGTTTCGGGAGTTTTTGGACTACTGCCGTCCTCAGGTGAATGAACTCCTGGTTAATCCTGAGAACCGATTTTTGTACGTCTTTTTCACATACACTCGTGCCTAGCGTTACCATTTGCATGTTTCTAATGCAGTAGCAGCAGTACTTTCCTACTACACTATTTACTCTTTAATTTATCTTACTAATCTCATCAAATAATGTTTACTCCTTCATTTGAACAAAATATAAAGATATCTACTACACTTTAATTTGTTATAGATAGTATCATCCCCCATAATAGATTGGTTTATTTGAAAATTCGAATAAAAATGTAAATACATTATTTATTTCACGTATTAAACTGATTTGTAACTCTTAACACAAAAACACAACATTCAGCTATATTTATAGGTTAAAATAAACAACTTTGTCAGCTCAACGTAAATTGAAAAAGACCATTGAGCAAACCTACATTGCTCAAACTGGGCGCTTGCTCAGCGCTCACTCAACGGTTGTGTCGTCTGAACGCGCCCAATGTGGTATTAGCATAAACTCATAATTAATCGCCTATTTAAAAAAGCCTTTGAAACTCAGATTCCACAATAGCGAATAGCCAGATACTGTATACACCATTCTTGTTAAACAACTAGTTCTAAATTCTATTTGAGGTATAACCATAAATTTTCTTGGAAAATCGGGACATTTCGGAACAGCATTTCGTTTCGGGACTAGTTCCAAATCGGTACAGTCCCGAAAAATCTGGACGTACGGCAACCCTACTCGTGCCTACCCCAGAGTTTGAACCTGGGACTACTGATCGCTGTGATTACGATCTGTCACTCTTACCACTAGGCCACCAGCGCGGCCATATATTTTACATATATTGTAAAGGATTATGTTATATATTATGATTATGATTTATAATTTAATAAATAAATAAATACACACCCTACACATATTTTTTATTTTTATTTGATATCAAATTTTTACTGATTAAAAGTAATTGAATATCGGTATCAATGGGTTCATTGAATCTGTGTTTTGCCCTTTTTAGTATTGCGCACATCTGCAAGTTAGATAAATTATGGCTAGCTCTTTTCGATAGGCATGGACTCAAAATCTGGTTGGGTTCACCTATTTGTTCAAAATACAAATCTCCGTGTTACGCCACTGGGCTATGAAATTTAGAAGTATCAAACGCGCAAAATCGCCGCGCTGTCAATAATATCTATCAGCAATTCGATTCCACGTGCAGTTCATTTCTGTGTGATTATAGTGGATTTAAAAGCAAGCCATGAACAAATTAACAGGTAATTCAAATCTCGCGCTTTATTAAGCGTTCCTAATCGTGTTTTGTTTTAGATCGTTCGCGGCTTCCTTGGCAATTCAAATGTTTTCAATGCGTCCCTAACATAACCTCAACTTATATTTTCACAATTTCTGGAACTCCTGCTCTATTTTGACATATTGTAATACTGGGATCGGCTTCCTCTCATAGTACTCGTTCCTCATGGTAAATTTCGTAGCTCTAACACGCTTATTTGCTTGGCACCACTAACCTGACCTTTCTTAGGCTGCGGCAACTTGCTCGGACAGCTTCTCCTGATGCCTGCGGGTAGAGCTGGGCCCCCGGGTTGCTGCAACTGCTGTGCTGGCCTCGTACACACCGGGCGGAACTGCTGACACCCTTTCTCAGGCTCTGGACCTTGGCTGAAGCCCGCAACTTGTGCTCGGAAAGCTGGACTGGGCTGCCGATCTTTTCGGAAGCGGTCACCGGAGAAAATAAATTTTATGTGATGGATTTTTACACCCACACTCTCACATGTGCACTGTTAACTCCTGATTACGCCGGTATAGTTCTTTTTAATTTATTTTAATGTTAAATGGTATAAACTTTAAATAAACTGGAGACACAAATTGGCTTGTCATAGAGTTAATTTATTTCAATTGTTTCTTCCTCCGTTCTTTAACAACAATTGCCTATCAGGCTACATAAAAAAACGGATGTTAACTGAATACAATGCAATTACTTATAATCTAAATTTACAACTTAATTTATAAAACTGTACATAATCTTATTTCTAAATTATTGTTTGTTCATGTTTGCAGTTTATCTAAGTTCTAGCGCCACTCACGAAGTTTTATTTTAATTGTCTGTTCACTTCTGTCATTACTAGAGTCCGTCAAAATATTCTCGTATTTTTTCAAAATATAGCATAGCAAAATGGCATTTATTTTTTTAAAATATGGCATATAAAATAGCGTTTATTTCAAAATAAAGCATAAAAAATGGTAAGTATTTATTTCAAAAAGTTAAAATTGTAGAAAAAATGTCACCAGTAATATTAAATCCCACAACACAAATATAAAAGACAAAGTGATCTGATAAAATCGACGGACACAAGGCAAATGAGTGAAAAGTAGGTATCCGTGGTGCAGTGAAGAGAAGGGGAGAGCGCGGGGTTGTTGATGAGTGGATGTAACGGGATACTTACCTGAGCGTTGAGGCGCGCGACCAGCGGTCACCCCCGCCCTGAGTCATCGACCTTAGTACCTGACACTCACCAAAACTTCTGCATGTTTATTTTGCAATTTGTAAGCCCTTTTGTTGTGAATTAGCCTCATAATATTAATTTTGATTGAAATACAGCATTAAAATATGGAATTTATTCAAAATATAGCATTTATCACCAAAAAAGGCATTTTATAGCATGTATGGTACCAACAAATGTGACTCATTCCACCCCTTATTACGTGAAACGACTAAATACGAAATATGGCCCTAAAGGGGCCTACAGTAAGAAACATGGCAAAATGGCATTTGACGGACTCTAGTCATTACACTGGCTTATTTTTTATAAACACAAATCTTGTCCATTTCCTGTGGTGTCATTTTCTTGCATTTCACAAAACCTGTCTGAATTTCACCAATCTTCAAATATTACTGCTCCATTTTCTTATAGCCTTATTCGATCTAGTATTGTGCTCTTTTTGCACTATATTGAACAGTCTGTCCTTTTTACCTTTATTTAAAAAGTTCATAGAACTGTACTTATTTAATTAAACTGACATGTAAATTTATTTAAACTGCATGTAATAAATCCCTTTGGTGATAGATTTGTTGAATTTTGATTGGCTTTACTTTATACCAACCTCTTAATTTACGTTAATTGACATTTCAGTGACTCCAATTTACAAATTTGAGCTCTGCTATTGCCATTCATTCTAAAGTAGTTTCAATTAATATCGGCAATGCTTTACCGATGCCATTATAAATTCAAATTTCTAATGTGACTTCTTGCAGTTGCCTGCTTACCCCAGATCTGTGCTTTATTGACTTGCTTTAAATTATTGATTCTGCAAGCAGAGTTGTGTAACGGGCTAAAGACCATTTCAATATGTTACTGGTGTATGTGCAGTAGACTATTTTTGTCTAATTGTAATTCTCTGCGCAGTAGTGGCATCCAAATGGGCTTTATTTCTGCGCTAGTCTGACTAATTGGTTGTTCTGCCAGTGCTATTATTGTAGCTTGTTTCGTACGAAACCTGTTTTCTTCTTTAGCTACTATTGATGCGTTATCTTATTGTATACGGCGGTCCTTATTTCAGACGTGTCCTGTGATCTTGGATTTGTTGGTCTCGCTCTTTCTAATATCCTTGCGGTGTTCCGATAATCTCACTCGTAGGGGGCGTTGTGTTTCCCCTATGTCTTCCACACTCGCACGGTACGCTGTAGATACAGTTCTTTGAACTCTGATCTTCGTTCTGAGGCATGCCTCTCAGAGTTGTTGTGGACTTGAAGTACGTTCTTATGTTGAATCTGTATTTTATCAGGTATCAGTGACATATAATTTTGGCGCCTTTGTAGGTGCCCATTTGATTTTCAGTTTGAAACATAAAAACATACGAATTGGAGTCGGTGTGACCACTAACCAAAAAGATACTATTTAATATCAACTGCCTCCTTATCATGTTTTTATTGTTTGCAATTTGCAACACAAAAGCTTCTTGTTTTACAATTTTTGCCTTTCGAATAGTGGCTGTAACTCTATTTGTTTTCTGCTTCATGTGAATTTCAATTTCGATTTGGTTCCGGGAAACGAATCCAACGGACTCGTTTCACTTGCAGAATAAAATTGGAATGAACGAGTCCGCAAAAGTATCGAAACTTCCCATCAGTACTTCGTACAGTGATATATCTTTTAAAGTATTATACAACAAAAAAGTAAAGAGTGTGGTCCTTAGGAACATGTATTCTTCTAACGATAAAAAAAAATTGATCATGGTCAAACTTTTTCAAAACTAAACGTTAAAACGATAAGGAAGCTGACCTGCGGTTAATTAATTAAAATACTCAATGGTAGTAAAAAATCACAGATTAACCTCCTTAAAGTACGCACTACACGGAAGCTCTAAAAATTTTTACTTACCATGCAGGCCGAACTAGCTCAAATTCAGCGATAAGGTCGTGAGCTCAAACCACCAGCTGTGTACCCTGCAAAGTCTTCAAAACAGATATGGGCGCCAGAAATCAGATGATTTCGAATAATATTACGAACTACAAGTGACTAGCATTTATTTATTAACGCTAAATAATCTTGCAGTCTATAATGGTAATTCAATATTAAATAATTAGAATAATTTGGTCATAAAGAATGTAATGATAGAAATATGCAAATTAATTGAAGGTTGTGACACGCACCAAGATCAAGAACCCCTTTCAAGTTATTAAATTAATTGCAACCACAAATAAATCGAGTGATATGCATATAGCTGTCATTTAAAAAACCTTTCTCTTCAGGCTATTGAAGGCAAAAAACGTGAATGCTCCTTTTACACAGGTTTGATTACACATATAAATTGTAGCTTTCAATATTAATTGTAATTAAGTATACGCATTTAAACTTCAAATATTAAAACTGATAGTTATGGAATGTACGAATTTAAATTTCAAGAATCGAATATAATTTAATATAATATTAATCCCGAAATAGCCAGTCCGAATCAGCTTGAAAGCAGGGAGGCCATCCACTTTTAATGCGGTATTCACCACAAAAGTAACACTAACCTCAAACCTCCAACTCCCATAAGTTGCTGACAGGCAAATGCTGGCCGGGGGTTGCTATACCCTGTGGTTAAAAGCACCTTGGATGCGCCCGTAATTGAAGCAGAGCCACTCCCAAATTGCAGAAGCTGGGTAGGACATTGGCCGGTGTTGAAAATTAAGTCGGGTAAAACTGTCAATTAAGAGCTAAAGAAACATAACTAATACAAGAATAGCAAGCAGAAAATCTCAATCGTATCTGAATCAAAACCATCAGCCCTTCAAAAATTAATCGTCGTACGTAATAAAGCACGAACGGGACCTTTTAGAAACAAGTTGCTTCGTCGAGGTGCAGGAAAAGAATCCTAGCGCATTCGGCCACTAACGAAAAACAGCTGAACGCTGCGACCTCGCGATAAGCACGTGGAAGTTTTTGGGTTTTCCAGAATCGGTACGAAATGAGCGAACTAATAAATTGCAATAATTCGAAATACAATGGATTATATTTCAAATAAAAATATACAGGTTAGACCAGAAATAATTGGATAAATGCAGAAAACAATTAAGCGGCGCGAAAAATGGTTTCAACGTCAATGATATATATTTGTCTTTAATATAAAAACATACTTGTTTCTTGAAACTTTATTACAATCTCCTTTACTTTCTGGCTAAGTATAAATACATATGTACAAATGAAATCGATAGTAACAACTAATTGAATAAAATACTAAACATAAGCAAAAATAAAATGTACATTCAAATACACAAACAGTTACAAAAGAACAACTTTAATGTTTCTCCAATTACACTGTATTTAATTGTGGCCTCTGCTGCTTTCTCAACTTATTTCTCTTTTATTTTTCTAGATGGTTACTTGATATTTCTTCTCTCGATGATTATCCCTTTTGCCTCAACTAACATTGCTACCATCCGAATGATGATCTCTTTTGGAATAAGCTTTAGTCACCTAATTATGATTTACTTGAGGAACATCCCTAAGGTTGGCTTTGCTCAGGTTAAGCCTTTCACCGTTGGTCAGCTTCCGCCGGAGGCTAGGCCATCGTCTCCCACGCTTGCGCTTGCGTTGTGGAAGCTCGCACGGAGATTCCTGGATTTCGGATACCTGGGGAATCGACAGGGCAGATAAAGCGGCTCCTCCAGGAACTGACGGCACCAAAGCTGTTCTCGTATCCACCGATTCTTCTCTTTTCTCTGGCTGCGCTTTGTTGTCAGAATTCTCTTCCGTTGCTAACCGACGATCTCTTTCTTGAAGTGTCATTTCAGGTAGATTATCATAATCTGATTTAATTTCATCCACATGGTCAAGTCTATCACATCTGGAAGGCCTTTTCAACTTAAATTCAGCTACATTATTGTGATTTCCGCCAGAATGGTAATTTTTGGCCTGCAACTTAGTTTCTGCTTCATAATCTATGTCGAAGAGACTACGTTGGCATTCCAAGCGCGTTTCAGCTGGTTTATCACTAGCTTGTTCTGCTGCCATGTTATTTTTACTATTAGAGTCATTTTTCTTATTCGCTGAAAATCTGTAGCTGCTTTCCCATTTTCTGTGTGTATCACTAGGAGGAGCTTCTTCATTTTTCCACTGACACCAATAACTACCACGTTGCTCTCCCTTTGTATGGAGCGGCTGGTTATTCTTAGTGGATGCACTACTGATACCACCTACATGATTATTTGTTTTTCCCCACTGACCCTGAGCACTGCGACTGCAACTTTGTTTCCCTTCTTGGAAAGCGCTGCTTAAGGGAAGGTTGTTGATTCGTGGATTAGACTTATCCGCCTGGCTCCATTTACATCGACTTGTCTGATGAGCATTGGTTTTGTTGGAAGTCCCAGACACTGGATCTCCATATCTGCTACTGCTGGAGGAGGCATAGGGATCAATGTTATCCCACTGCAAAAGAAAGACTGTTATGTAATGAATTATTCTAAGTACAGTAAAATTAGCATGCAAGCGGGGGATTTCCAGAAAAAAATTAGTATTTTTTTATATTCATATCCCTGATTTGTAATAACACGTCTGTATGTAGCTTGCCATATTGCGACAAAAAAACTGAATTTAGAAGTTAAATTCGAAACTGTTGCCTGCCAAAGTTAGTGACAAACATTGCTTAATCACCACTAGAAACATTAAAAAAATAGGAGTATTAAGAAACAAACGTAAATTTTAAAAAATGGGAGGATCAGAAACATATATATATAAACACAAGGACCTTACAATAAATGAGAGAGAAATACAAAGCAAACTAAGGCAGATAGCAGAGAAGGAAAGGAAAGCCGGGAAAACAGCTATATTTGGATACCAAAAACTAATAATAATTAACATGGAAACAGGCCATAAAAGGAAAATGCCAAAAAACTAAAAGTGAAAGCAAACGAGAAACAAACAGGAAGACAAACATAGCGATTGGATAAGGATATGACAAATAAAATGGCGACAAATAGAATAGACCAGCAGAAACTCAGGAAAAATAATGAAAACAAAAATCAGAAAAGCTTATAAGTTTAGTAACATGGAATGCACGAGGCACAGAGAAGGAAGACGCACTAAAAAATTTAGCAAATGAATTAGAAAAGTAAAAAGTAGATGTGGCAGCAATACAGGACACAAAACAAAAAGAGACTCAGATTATAGACATAGAAAAAAGACACTTTCTTCAATAGTGGTAGAAATAAGAGAGTTCTAGGAACAGGTTTCATGGTAAAAAAAGGACTTGCAACATAGTATAGTGAATGTCAAACCTATAAACAAAAGACTAGACGAGAATAAACAGAAGACACAGAAAGATGAGCATTATTAAAGTACCTGCACACACAGAGGATAAAGAATTACATATCAAAGACATAAGAACATCAAGAGGGGCAAACACGAATTCGGACCAATGCATAGCCAAAGCACAGATAAAGGAAGTACCAAGACAACTTGAAAAAGAAGGAAACTCGAAATAAATATCAAGATATAATGCAACACAGCATAGACAAGAAGAAAGGCAGTAAAGTGTTAGAAACAAAAAAGAAAACTTGATGGAAAGACTGTTTTGAAGATGACTGCAAAGAGGTATTAAAAGCAAGGGCACGAGCGAGGATAAAAATGTTGGAGAAGGAAACCAGAGAGACAATTTTAGCATTAGCAATGAGAAAATTAAAGGGGCATCCCCTGATTAAATGTAGCATACAAAGTTCTCGTTAGAATAATTGTGAAAAGACTGTTCCTCAAAATGGGTACGCCAGCCAGATGTAGGGGGTACACAGCCTGATGCACATAATGGTGAATATAAATATGACACAAGAAAAAAAATTGGAAAAGATGCGAGTTGGTTTTGAATAATACACAGAATGTGCATGTATAATATCTAAATACTAACTGCTAAATTTACTCATTACTCTTTTGATGATCAACGTGTTGGTACATTGAAAAAATCGGAAATAAGTTATGCTTAAGCATTCAGGCATTGCAAATATGATAAAAATGTCATAATTTGAATTTAAAACTGTAAAAATAGCATTAGCCTTGACATGAAAATAACACAGTAACAAACAATGGGAGACCGAATTGTGGGGTAAGAAGCAAACCTAGTGTGTTTTGGCTTCTCACAGAAAACAAAGTAAAAAGTTACAATAAATACCAACTTATACAATTTACTAAGTGTTTTCACATTAGTGCAGTGTTGTTGGACAGGCTGCGGAGGTTTACATTCATTCGTAGTGTCTCTGCAGATGATAAAAAGTGTTCATGTGTGCATCTGGTTTTGGGGTGCCTTGTTGGTGATTTGTTCAAGGTCTAAAATAGAAAGCGGAGGCCTAGACGCCCAGGGTAGGCAGCAGCCATCGTGCATCGCAGCTGTGGGCAAGAAAGCTGATTTGGAGCCCGAAGCAGCGATCAAACTACATGCATCGCATTGGCGAGTCATCAGGGGGCTTGCAAGGCATGTTAACGATAACAATGGGGCCCATTCATTGAGGGAGTTGCTGGTGGCCTGATAAAGGCCTAAACATCTGTCGCAGGAACAGAAAATCAAGGTCAGACGCACATTTTTCTAAAATAAATTCAGTGCCAACATAGCAACTGGATAAGGATATGACAAATAAAATGGTGACAAAAAGAATAGACCAGCAGAAACTCAGGATAAATAATGAAACAAAAAACCGGAAAGTCTTATAAGTTTAGTAACATGGAATGCACGAGGCACAGAGGAGGAAGACGCACTGAAACATTTAGCAAATGAATTAGAAAAGTAAAAAGTAGATGTAGCAGCAATACAGGACACAAAACAAAAAGAGAATCAGATTACAGACATAGGAAAATACAGTTTCTTCAATAGTGGCGGAAATAAGAGAGTTCTAGGAACAGTTTTCATGGTAAAAAAGGACTTGCAACATAGTATAGTGAATGTCAAACCTATAAACAAAAGGCTGTGCTATACGAGAATAAACAGAAGACAAAGAAAGATGAGCACCATTAAAGTACATGCACACACAGAGAACGAAGGGTTACACATCAAAGACATAAGAACATGTAGAGGGGAAGACACGAATTTGGACCAGTGCATAGCCAAAGGACCAAAGGAAGTACCAAGACAACTTGAAAATGAAGGAAACTCGAAATAAATATCAAGATATAATACAACAAAGCATAAAAAAGAAGAAGAGCACTAAAGTGTTCGACAGCAAAAAGGTATTAAAAGCAAGGGCAAGAGCGAAGATAAAAATGCAGGAGAAGAAAACCAGAGAGAGGAAGCAAAAAGAGAAGCCTAAAGGATATGTAGAAAAAAAAAGAAGAGGAAGAAGTCTGTAGAAAAATTGAAGAATACCATACCAACTGAGAAGTAAAAAATGATACCAAAAGCAAACAACATATTGCACAAAAAAGAGAAACTTGATCAGAGGACAGCAAGAAAAAGTACAGTGAAGGCGAGTGTATTTCAAGGAAATGTTGAACATAGAAGAAGAGGAAGTAGAACAACAGTATGAAGACATTAAAAATCATGAAAATAACATACAAGCAGAGGTTATAAAAATTAAGAACAGGAACTTCAAAAGACTATTTACAAACTAAAGTTACAATAAATACCAATTTATACAATTTACTAAGTGTTTTCACATTAGTGCAGTGTTGTTGGATAGGCTGCAGAGGTCTAGATTCATTCCTAGCGCCTCTGCAGATAATAAAAAGTGTTCATGTGTGCATCTGGTTTTGGGGTGCCTTGCTGGTGATTTGTTCGGGGCCTAAAATAAGAACCGGCCTAGAAGCCCAGGGTACGCAGCAGCCATCATACATCGCAGCGTAGCCCTAGCCGAGGGCAAGAAACCTGATTTGCAGCCGGAGCTGCGATCAAACTACAGGCATCGCATTGGCGAGTCATCAGGGGGCTTGCAAGGCAGGTTAACGATAACAAGGGGGCCCACTTATTGAGGGAGTTGCTGGTGGCCCGATAAAAGCCTAAACATCTGTCGCAGGAACAGAAAATCAAGATCAAATGCATATTTTTCTAAAATGAATTCAGTGATTTTTCCGGTGGCATCCTTTGTGTGTTTTGTTTTAGTGGCGTTGTTTATTTACGTTATATCAACTAGGCAATGCAGCAGTAATTGTTTAAAATTAAGTCTACTCTGATTTGTTTCTGCATTATAAATGTGCGGTTAGGTCACTATAAATTGACATTGAGAACATTTCCCACAATTTCAAAAATTTCATAATAAGTTATCCCATTAGTTAAATATGCAGCATAGAAACGAGCTCAATTAATAAAATCATAACAACTTATATAAAAGCTAGTATAATAGCAAATAGTTTTACAAATTTCAAATAATAAATTAGCTGGATGTAACAACCCAACCCATGAGATAGGAGTATAATTAATTAACACAAAAAGCAATTAATAACATTAGAATATCCAGCCGTCTTTATCAACCCAATATAATTACTAGTTTCTAGAGTTTTGTATTCAATATTACAGTTTTTTCTTGGGAACTGCGTTTTCCATTATAAGAAAAGCGAATGGGTACGATTAAGGGCTCAAGTCATGACTGGTAACCCCGTTTCCGCTAAACATTCTTAATTTTTATTTAATTTACCAATAAATTCTACTTCTACCGACGGTCGGTTGATGTGAAATAGACCTTAAGCAAAGTATGTACCGTTATTTCTAATTTTTGTAAAAATTTTATTTAACCAAATGGTTTTGACAGCAATCTGCTTCGGTCAATGGTTTTCGAACGCCTGCTTTAAGTCAATAAAAACACTAACAGCCAGTCTTATAAAGGCCACTAATCTGAAGTTAACTTTAATTAGTTGTTAAAATAAACAAAAGCGCATCAAAATTTGTTTACTAATGAATAAAATGTCATAAGTACTAACGTTTTGATGCACTTTTGTTTATTTTACCAACTAATTAAAGTTAACTTCAGATTAGTGGCCTTTATAAGACCGGCCATAAGAACGACTTTACCATCACTTACATCCGACTTCCCACAGCACACACAAGCTGAGGAGCCGTTTCGCACAATTTTTTTCAGGGACACCTAATTGTTGTTCATAGATCAGCTGATTTTTTCTACATAATTTTGTAGTTGCTCACATACTATCGATTCTAAACAAACAGATTCAGTAAAAGCCGAGTGTACATATCAATTTTATTTGAAATAAAACACTTTTAATTCTTCAGTTTTTAATTTATAACATACAAAACAGTAACAAATTTAGCGGCCTAAACTCTGCAGATGTGTTTGACACTGAGATGATAACGTGTACTGGTTTTGCTATTACCTGTTCATTTTTCAGTAAAAAATTATTTTTCATTAATCTCCTTTCACACGTGAGATACCGGTATCACAGATACAGAAAATTCACACGTTCAAATGGAGCTTTTCACACGGCATCGGACGATGCATACAGCATCGCAATACTAAATCTGTCCGATTCGGCCACCGGCGAGAAATTCTGTATCTCGGATACCGATTTGCCCTTAGACCATACGGCACAGATGCATACTTTTGCAAGCCAGAACACACGATACCATATTCTAGGCATAGCATATTTTCTTCAATTTCTATTTAAATCGTGTGAGTAGTGTAACAGTGCGTTTGTTCTATAGTTGTCTAGTCTGTGCGATCACGCAGCGTACAATATGACTGCGAATAATTTATTAGTTTAATAAAGCCGCATATTTCGATAGAAATAAAAAGCAACAATGCTAGGTCCATAATTGCACTGCACTGGACTGGTCTCGCAGGTGACTGAAGGCCTTGCGTATCCGATCGAGTCACCACGTTTCAACGGGGCCTCTTTCACCTAGATTCTGTATCCTGCATACTGTATCTCGCATACAGTATCCACGTGTGAAGGGGGCCTAAGGCTTTTCTTAAGTTTTGGAACAACTTTGTTAAATAATTTGTTGGGAAAAATTTGAAATGGTACTTTGCTTAAGGTCAATCCTACATTTTCTCAAAGATAAAAACATGGAAAACTTTACAAGAGTGTGGTATCCTATCCGGGGACACACTGAATAATAAACAATAGCTACATGCCAGCGCAAAATTGAGATTAGCCGCAATTTTAAGGATACATGGGTTAAGCACAGATACTCACTGGGTCCATAGTTTAGACTTAGACGATCGTAATCGTTCTTGGATCTTTAGTTTCCACACTTGGCTGAAATCTCTTCCGATGCAAAGTCAGGGCTGAAAAATTTGCTGCATCCATGTCAGTCACGAATGGTGTACCAATTACTGCAATAGATTGAGGGACTTTTTCTATTTGCTTGTGCTATGTACCGAAATGCAATAAATAACTAACATTTACGCACAATTTAAACGGTTCATTACTGTTATGAATGGCAGACCCCTTGATCTGACAGTCACAAAACAGTTCGGCTGCCAAATATTTCCAGCTACAAACCGGCAACCTGAAACTGTAAAATACCCAAACTGTCGATTTTATTTTCAATGTACGAAAACAGCGGTATTAAAAAGTCGTGCCTCACTTTGGTGTTAGGAAAAATTAAGTTTTTGCATAGTGATCATTAGAGAGCGGATCGGTAGGTTACAAAAAACTTAAAATAGGTGCTTATTTAAGGTTAGTAAAATCCATATTTTAAAATAGGTGCTTATTTAAGGTTAGTAAAATCCATGGTGTAAAGAATGCAAATTACAAATTCTACAAAAACGGTACAAAATAGAGCGTTAGTTGAAGAGACAAATTTTCAGTAGAAATATAACAAGTGCTTGAAAAATTTCCGGAAATATTTGGAAATATGTTCTTCAGCTATTTTTTCAATAAGAGCATGAGTGCATGCCAACTGAAAAAATCCCGACTCCGAAGGAGGAGGGATTTTTTCTTGGAGGCATGCACGAATGCTTTTGTTGAAAAAAAAAATAGCTGCATAACATATTTCCAAATATTTCCATAGGGAAATTTGTTGAGCACGCGTTATATTTTGATAGAGAATATCACGAATGAAAAAACACAGTAGCAACAATCAGTATCGGCCTACTGACTTTGTTCAGAGCTTCATTGTTTCTAAATACTTTGATGACAGTGACAGAAGTGGAAATTTCCCGGTAAATTTCCGATTATCAATTTTCGCCGTTACCATGGTAACTTTCCAACTAAATTTGCATAAGGGATATTCTCTTTAGAATTTTAAGGTGAATTCGAAAATGTAATAATATACCGGGTGTTTTATTTAAAATAGGAGTTAATAAAAAAAATAGAAAAAAAACAAAAGAAACCCACTTTAGAAGTATTCAACTGGAAAATCACCTATGTCACATCAATACACATTAAAAATGTAATAAAAATGTAAAGTTTAAAAAAGATCGTTAGAGCCGTTTTTGAAAAAATCGAAAAAAACTGAAAAATCACAAGAGTAAACACCTACTTCCGGTTATGCGATTTTCTTCAAAAGCTTGCTGTCTCATCTACATAGTAGGTACACAAAACGTATATATGAAGTTTCAACGCCATACCTCTTTTCGTGTTTGAGATATTCTGTTCACAGACAGACAGACACACACACAGACACACAGACCAATGAAAAAAATATGTTTTTTGGGATCAGGGGACTCTAAAACGTGAATATCTGTTGAAAACTCAATTTCGAATTTTTGGGGTGAATCCAATACTTCCTTTATTGTAAAAGGAAGTAACAAGTAGAGACACTCATGCCAAATGTTGAAACCCGTCTAGACTGCCTGGGACAGTAACTTGACTATCAGATGGCAGCACAAAGTTCTACCAATCAGAGACAGTTACTGGCTCTGCTACCAATCATGATGCAATTACAGTGCCTTCATAGAGACAGTGGCGACAATAGGCACAATTTGCCACAAAATGGCGGCCAATGGCCTACTAACTTTAATAAATTGAACGTTTCTGAATGGTCATGGTTACACAACGTATAAATAATATGTTGGTGGCACTGTAAGTCTATATCAAATTCTAGGTTATCAGGTTAGGTTTTGCGTCAGTTTCGACACAAGCTGACGCTAAATCTAACCTGCTAACCTCGAATTTGACACAAACTGACGCAAAACGTAACCTGTTAACCTCGATTTTGTATAAACAAACAAAAGCATCAACAAATTTTGCCTCTTAATGGCGCGGCGGCCGATTCGAGCAACTAATAAAAAGAATACACTCTATTGCCGCCACTGTCTCATATAAAGTCACTATAGATGCAAATATACAGGTACTCTAGATGCAATTACAGTGCCTTTATATAGACAGTGGCGACAATGGGGTGTCCTATTTTTGATTGGCTCCCTAGATCACGTGGTTTTAGCCGCCATGTTTATGCTAAATCGCCTGTGATTTGTGTTATACTTTTGGCAGTACTGAAGTCTATTGTCAGTCTATATCAAATTCGAGGTTAGTAGGTTAGGTTTTCCGTCAGTTTTGACACAAACTGACGCAAATATTAACCTGCAAATCTCGAATGTTTTCAGTACTGCCAAACATAAAACACGTATCACAGTCGACTCTGATCACGGATTTAAATGAACACCCGTTCGAAATTTGCATAAATATGGCGGCGGGGGTGTTGCTTAGTTATATTGTCGCCACTGTCTATATAAAGGTAGAGATCCTGTATATAGTTTACTAAGAGTTGGGCAAACAGCGTAATTTGACACACAATTTTGATCCAAATTAGACATTTGACATATGTCGAACAAAGAGGTTATGAGAACCAATTCCACTAGTTTTCTTTTGATGAGGGAGTTTTCAGAGCATTGACCATTCTTAGGATCTCTACATCTCTACAACCTACTATTAGGAATATACGGCCAACCTAGTTAAAATTACGATTTGCATGTGTGAAACCATCGGTCGTAACATGTTACAAAATATGCGAAAACGGCACTTTTATCACACATGCCTTGTAAAAGTTGATCCAAACCAATCAAAATGTATCACGCTGTTTGCCCAACTCTTAGTAAACTATATACAGGATCTCTAGATGCAATTACAGTGACTATATAATCACAGTGTGGCCATACAATTGTTGGCTGGTACTTTTGGATCCAATGTCAAAATCAGATTTTGCGAAAAACCATGGTGATGTAATAAAAAAATAGAATTTTTTTAACGGTGTAACCGACATTTGGTAACAAAAAATTACTAAAGTCAAAATAAAATTTGACAATTCATTTGCTGAAGTGAAAGATTGTTATTAAAAATGACTGATGTCTCAAATACAATAAAATACCACAATGGGGTTTAAATGTTGAAGAAATATGAGTCATACGGTGTCTTCAATTTATTACAATTAATGGAAATTGGAAAGTTCAAATCCAAAACACATATGATATAGCATCATTTGTAGAAATCTTTTCGGTAATTTAATATGCTTTATTAACATCTAAATTTTATTAGATAGTTACATGGGCTAAACCCCAATATAGCCCACTGGTGCTTAGGCGCATGCGCGTGATAATGTGATTCTCAGTTTGTCGGAGGTTCTACAAATGTTCAGGCAATGGAGGCAAAACACGGGAGTCTCATGTCAGACCCAATCTTGACTGCCGTCAAGGTGTGAATTTAAGTTAGCTACAGTTTAAGATTTGTGTGTACTTAGTACAAAAATGCCTGTGCATCACCGTAAAAAAAGGAGTTACTCCAATCGTCGTATATAATTGTGAATTTGAATTTCCCAATGAGTATTTCTCTTATCCATAGCTTAAAATCCAGTTTCACCACTGGCATAACAGTTCCTTTATGCGCATATTCCGTAAATGTCAAAATGTACCAGTGGGCTATACTAGAGTTTTCCCGATACATGTTTTATAGGTGTAATTTGGCAAAGTACTGAATATTTTGAAGCACGATGAACAACAAAAAGAGATATTTAAAATAAGACAATTTCGGACATGCTTTTGAACCCTATAATAATCTATTGAGCAGTTACTTACGAATATTTAAGCAATATGAAACTTATGAAAATATTTATTTCTTAAATGTTCTGGTTTGTGTGATGTTAATACTGAATATCGTAAATAACTAATTGGCAAACTATAGTTTGGAAAACTCACGGCCACGGGAAGACTAATGGCAGATTGCACTCAAACTTTTGACAAGTTATAAAATACCAATGTGTTATTTTGACATTAGTAACTTTTTGTAACTAAACATTCTGTACACTGTTAAAAATGACAATAACTTGGAATCCTTTTGCCTTCAACCAATAGAAAACATGACCACCGTATGGCCACACTGTGATTATATAGTCACTGTAGATGCAATCAAGTAGTGGCGCCATCTGTTAGTACTATCGGAAAGTACCCCCCCAGGAGCCGTTCAAGGGCATCCAAATCGGAATTTTGACATCAAAGGAACCGACGCCGACGGTGAGTGTCCCTATAAGCCAGCGGTCGGCAACCCGCGGCCCGCGGGCCGCATGCGGCCCGCGATCCTCCGTCTTGCGGCCCGCGATGTTTTGTAAATGAAAGTCTTATATACCAACCTAAAATTTAAATAATTGCGTCATGCGCGCGCAAAATTCAAGCAAGCGTGCATTTAATAAGAATGTAATATTACAATCACAGACACAGAGTGGGTGCGTTCAGCCGGCATAGCGCTGAGGTAGCGATTGCGTTGAACGCTTCGCTGACCGACAGCGCGTTGGTTTCGCTTCGGCATCAGTCACCATTTTTGGGAGCGAATTTATTTTCGCTCCATTTCCGCTTTATTTCCGCTTGACCACTTAGCAGAAGACGGTGTTTGGGTTTACTTCTAATTATAACCTAGAAAGGCGCGAATTTTTTAAAAGCATGGATTCTGAAACGACCCTGCTGCAGTTTAATGTTAACTAATTAAAATAACCATTTTCTCAAAATCAGTAGTTCCTTGAAATTATTGAAACAAATAGCCACTGAAATGTGATACAAAAGCAGTAATTAAAAAAAATCAGTCTAATTTTGACAAGAGTTAAATGCTCAAACTGAAAATTCTTCATGAGGCCCATCCTCATTCTCATTATTTTCTTCCACATTTAAATGGAAATTTTGCAGCCCTTGTCCTGGCAAAAATACGTCACTACGCAATCACAACATAACTGACGTTTCTGTTTGTAAACATAGCGCTCGCTAGCCAAGGTCGTACAGCCGTTCGCAGCTGCTGCAACTCAGCAAAATGTTTTCGCATTTCTAATATCACCCCGACACAAGAATAAATATAATAACCAGAAGCATATCTTCTACACAACCGCTTTGATGTCGATGCCGACAACGGGTGACCTCGAACCATTGTATTCCATTCCAGCCTCTACCTACACTGACTGCACTGGCCGTTTCAGTTTAGAATTTCCGTTTAGAAACGTCCCAAGGCTATGAGGCGCCGGCGGTCAGGTAATACGAGATATCCTTCTGGTTATTATATTTATTCTTGTGACCCCGATATACATAGTATACTTATTATCAAAATTATGAATAAGTGCGGCCCGCCTTCACTTCATTTTGCCACTATGTGGCCCTTGCCTGCCAAAAGGTTGCCGACCGCTGCAAGCCGTTCACGACCTTTTTGGGACAGGGTTGGCTATGGTTTTTTCTTTTCATGTTGGACTAACTGATTCGATGATGTAGCCGGTAGCGGATGCAATTTTTTTTTCTGTCAGTGTCTGTTCGACATTTTCTTGCCCCCACATTGCCAGATTTATTATTTTAATATTCCTAAGAAAATAAATGATTTATCAAATGTGTAAAAATAATTTTAATTTCCGTCAAAGAAAAAGTCAAAATGCCCAAAATAATTTTGTTACAACAAAACATTTCCATTAAACGATGCTACTTCCAATTTAAAAAGGATAGACCAAATTTAAAAGAACGCGAGTGGATGTGGAGACTAGAGAATATCCGGCAACAATGTACCTATTCAGAAAATATAACCTTAAACTGAAAACAACCTAACCTAACACAAAAAGTGTCAATTTCCATGAGGGAGTTTAGTTGCAACAGAGGTTCTGCCAACAAAATTACTAGATGGTCATAGCCTCACCTGACCCAAAAAGATCGTGAACGGCTTATACTTGTTTGATTTATGTACGCTGGAAAATCCGTCATGGCCGCGATCGTATATTGTTGCTGGCACTGTCAGTCGATGTCAAATTCTAGGTTAGCAGGTTAGGTTTTTCGTCAGTCAGACACCAACTGACGCAAAACCTAACCTCGAATTTGACATCGACAGCGTCTTCAACAATACACTTCAGTACTACCAATCGTGCCATTTGTGGGCCCATGTCCTATTGGTTGAGTCTGAGGTCCACCCACATTCTGGGGGAACGTTACACCTTGTATTCGTTACACCATGGTAAAATCCATATTTAAGTCGAAAAACGGCCAAAATAGGTGCCGATTTCAGGATAAAAAATGAATATATTTTTTAAAAATAATTTAGAATCGAGTAAAGTTCTTAAATTGATTTATGTCATAAAAATAAAAACAATGTACAACATAAACAAACCCCAATGTATAATTAAAAAGAACAAGTTATGTATTTTATCATATAAAATAAAATAAAAAATATAATAAACCTCTAACTGAATATAATTTTAATATTTAAAACAGATTGAAAAGTAAAATTCACAACATTTTTAACATTTTACAAATATTGAATTATGCAAATAACAAGATGTTGGCATTGTGGCTTCATGTTGTGCAATGAGTTTTTTCTTTCGCAGACAAACTATAAAATAAAAGGAATATTATGTGGGGGTATATATTAACTTACTTTACTGCAACATTTGCAATAGTATATTGTAAACCTAGGCGGTAAAGTGATTATTTTCCAGGCTGAAAGAAGAAATGGACAGGCGAGCTTTAGCGAGCCTGGACACTTCTTGAAGCCTGGAAAATCACTTTACCGTCCATGGTTTACACATTATGTTTCATCTTACAACACCATCCTGCAATACTTTTTTCAACATAGCTGTCATACAGGTTATTATTTTGAAATTGACAGAGCTGTCAACAATAATAAAACAATGTGCAAATGTTGGCAAATCGAATAGAGTTTGTAACTGCAGCGCCATCTACCCACAGTTAGATATAAGCTTCTACAGAAATCTATCTGATGTTTATTTTATATTAAAAATGTAACGAATATATTGCTAAAATTAAGTTTTATTGAGCAAATATTTTTATAAAAGGGGGATAGCTATTATTTAAAGCAAAAAGGTTAATTATAAACGCGATTTTTTTTAAAATTTGGTTTGACAGATAATTGCAGCGTCCCCTACTGGAAAACGTCGAATTTTTTTTCTTGCCTAGCCATTGGGAGTTGTTTTGCAGGGCTAGCCTTAGAAACGCACACTTTCTCGTCTCTATGGAGATGGTAAAATTCGATTTTCTAATCAAGTAGGATGAAAAATATTTTATTGTTTACTGCATTAACTTCGTAAACGGTGGGATGTGACTGACAAGCCACCATCTTGCATTCTCTCTTTGGTCGACTTTTTTGATTTCGGTATTGTAGTTCTATACAGTATCACTTTTCAACTTACTTTCATTTTAATACTACTCTTTTATACTTAAATATTGGCGGCAGAATTTCAAACATTTAAGGTTATGTCGACTTAAAGTAAAAAAGTGAAACTGTTCACGATGCTGTTTCTGTCAACTAATACCACCTACGCCAGTGACCTACTCCTACGCACTACTAGTGGCACTACACAATTTTACTCACAAGTTGAAGAGCAGCATGAAAATATAAACAGAAGTTTATTGTGTTGCATATGTGTAAGGCAAATATGAATGTTCTAAATGCAAAGTTAAAAAATTTAAAAACTTATTTTAGATAAGTTAAAACAATAAATAGATGCGAAATGCAAAAAATAGGCAGCAAATAGGGCGTTAGGTCTTATATTCTCTAAAATAGGTATTTTAGGTGCTATCAAATAGACGTCTAAATGCATAGGTAGTTTTTATTGAAATGAATTTATATGTATCTAAAAGTGATGTGCCTAAAAAACTCACGAAAGGCTAAAAACCTATAATCCGCTCTCTAGTCTTTTTTTAATGAAAAATCGTATTGAAAGTATCACTTTTTTAACGCAAAATCGTGAAAAATACACTTTTAACTATTTTATTGAAATGGCAATTTGACAGTTGTAAATTCCGAAGTCCTTTTCGATTATATTTCGAGTTACAGGAGATCACTAGGCACAAGAACTACGTGTACAACACGTTTTGAAAGTCCCTTTTTTCATTCATTTGCTTGATTAAACTGCAAATTCATGAAAAAAAGTATGACTTTCAAAAATAGTTGTATAATAGTAATTTATTCGCAATCACATTGTAATGTGTCAATTTCATGACATGACAACAGCTGGG
The DNA here is from genome assembly GCA_940337035.1 of Agriotes lineatus. Classification (NCBI taxonomy): domain Eukaryota; kingdom Metazoa; phylum Arthropoda; class Insecta; order Coleoptera; family Elateridae; genus Agriotes; species Agriotes lineatus. The sequence continues at coordinate 39,937,472 of OW679201.1, read as the reverse complement.
AACTAGATGATTATTTGAAACTAGCCAGGAAATTATTACATACCTACCCCGAAAAATATTATATACCTGAAGAGTGGGGTGTTTCCATGGTAACAAAACATTGAGTGAGTTGTTTTCATGGTAACAAAAATATTAGCTACATCAAGATATCTATTATTCAGAATTCAATTGCAGTTCTTTTTAAAATTAGATGATTGCAAATAAAATAGTATACATACCACGGTGGAAAGTTTCATCCCTGTCTCGAGATAAAGTTAACCTCGACGCTACGCGTCTCGGTAAACTACCTAATCTCTCGACAGTAATGAAACACTTCCCACCTCGGTATGTAATATACTATTACGTTACAAGTATAGAAAGTGGAGCTTTTCAGTACGAGTGAGATGTTTCCGGAAGAGGCCGTTAGGCCGAGTCCGGAATTTCGAGACGAGTATGGAAAAGCCACTTTCATACGAGTTTCGTACAATATTTTTTCGTACACTAGCATACAAAACGGAATACTAAATGTATCCTCGTATATAGCAAATAAGTAGAGTAATGTTATTATGTACGTAACGTTTTATATGTGTTGTAACTAAGGAAACGTACGGCAAAGTAGCAAAATACTACTTTGCCGTACGAATACCGCAAAGTGCAACTTTCTGATTAATAAATTGTACGGCAAAGTAGCTCTTTCAATGCTAGTGTACGAAAAATTACTATTAAGTTTTTAAAAATTTGACAAACATTAAAAAACCATGTACCTAAAAAACAAATAGACATTTTGCCACATATGTATCGAATATGTACACAATTTTTTTTCAATATCTCAACCAGTTTGGCTACTACAACCGTCTGAAGTGAGCAACTTGTTTGCAATTAACTCCCTCTAGAACGGTTGACAATTGTTCAATATACTTGCATGTCAAATTGACCAGCACTGCTTTCCAAAAATGCCACAATATATTGGATGTTTCACAAAAAAAACACATTTAGTGCAACACCCTGTATGTAAACCAACCAGAATATTAAATGGCAATATGGCTTTTTATATAGTTGCAGTACTATAATAGTATATTATGATACGAGTTTTATAATAAGTATTTTGTAGCACGCACGGGTTTAGGGTACTGCATAGTTAGTGGTTAGATTAGCTTACTAACTGCATTAATATAATAATATTATATTTGGAGAAATAAAACACAAGGTTTGAGTTTCAAATAGCAAAAACAATCTTTATTTATTAATATATTTGTAATCTAGCCATCTGCAACCAGGTTACATGTAGGTATCCTACATAACTCCCCCCCCCCCGCCTTTTCGAAGAATGGTGTTCGAAGTGTTATTTTACGTCGGGGTCACCATTATGCAGAGTTAGTGGTTAGATTAGTTTACTAACTGCATTAATATAATAACATTATATTCGGAGAAATAAAACACAACGTTTGAGTTTCAAATATCAAAAACAATCTTTATTTATTAATATAATTGTAACCTAACAATCTGTAACCAGGTTACATGTAGATATCCTACATAACTTCTCCCACTTTTCGAATATTGGTGTTCGAAGTGTTATTTTACGTCGAGGTCGCCATTATGCAGAGTTTAGTGGTTAGATTAGTTTACTAACTGCATCAATATAATAATATATTCGGAGAAATAAGACACAAGGTTTGAGTTTCAAATATGAAAAACAATCTTTATTTATTAATATATTTGTAACCTAGCAATCTGTAATCAGGTTACATGTAGGTATCCTACAGTACGACGAGTGAAGCGAGGAGTCCCCAAAAGGAGTAAGTGCGACAAAATGCCTTATAAACGAGATATCATACAGTGTTTTATCTACTTTGCCACTTTTTTAAACAAAAAACTAAAATTTCAAAATCTAGGAAATTTTGGCGGCAGTTGACAACATTTGTGTGGTTCAATAAAGTGTTACGTGTCAAAAAGCATTTGATATTAATGAGGAATCTAGTGAGAGTGACGCGATAAAATTAATATCAGATTGGCTTTGTTCGTTGCTAGGGAAGAGAAAAAAACAAGGTTTGTTGGTTTGAGAGAAAATTTGTATATCAGCTTTTAAAAAAGGCAAGAGTTTTCGTGGGGTGTAAATGACAATCTCGCCATTTAATATGGTTTGGTGATAGTAAAGAATTGGGTTGCTGGCCAACCGTTCCTGTAAGGGAGATCATTAAGCGGATGTCATTTTTCCAATGAATATTATATTCAAGCTGTGAAGCGATTTGGGAAACACGAATTCAACGATTGCGAAGTTTATTGCCTGTGAACAGGGTATGTAGTTTAATGTGGCATTTGCCTTTTGTTACCTGGAAATTCGATTTATAGCAACAACTATTAGGCGGAAAATCTTGGAAAGATAATCTACGGAGAATCAACCGCAGTCTTGGGGGTCGATGTGTAGCGAATGACAGCCGAGGTTGGGGCCTGTCAAGCTGACATGTGATAGGAGTAACGGGACGTATTAAATGTCTGCGAGTATATCGGCACAAAGATAAGTGTTTTAGCTAGAATCTGATATTTTTGCATATAAAAACTGTGTAACCATTAAACTTACGAGCGGTTTAAGTTAAGCTATTTGGGGTACCCTGCGTTAGGTTGTAATATTAAAGATGCTAATTGTCTGATCGATGGTAATAATGTTCTAGTAGTAATAAAACTAGCTACAAGTATTGCTTTCTTTCATTTTGATAGGGAGTTCAATAATCGTATTGTTATTAGTTGATAGAAAGTGAAGTTACAAGTTTCTTGGCTTATATCAGTATATTTGAGTTTAACTTGTTGGCGCCAATTATCAACATCATAAACTAGAATCCGCGTCGTCTTCACTGATGCTAGAGACGGGCCTCAAATATACTCTTATAGTGATCGATTGTTGACTAAGAGATATAGCGATGACCTAAAGGTAGGTAAAGGAAAATATAAATAAATATGGCTAACAAAAGGCGGCTAGAACAGTTCGATATGTACAGCTTACAAAATCTAGATTGACTCTCAAGGTAGGCCATGAAAGGCGCTGTGAACATATTTGATTTCACTGAATTGGCAATATGTGGAAAGAAGTAATAGTCAAACATACAAAGTTTGGTTATATTTTGTAACGTTTCGCTTGTGAATCTAAATTCTAAAGATACTTGAAACGTATTGGGAATTTAATTCGCCGCCTTATCAAACGTTTGCATCTCAAGACCGCGCTAAGAAGCGATAGCGCGGGCCGGTAGCCGATGCGCGGGAAGCTACGTTTGCGCGCAGGAGTGTTTCCCCCGCCGCCAGAGTGGGGAGCACGACCGCCGACCGGGAGCCACTGAACGTATAAAAAGGAACACATGGCAGCTCCTGGGTCAGATCCCATCCTGGGGTTCTCCCCTAAGCCTTCTCCCAATCCACCTGAGACGATTACTCTTTTGCCCTGTGCAGGTTACTGTCTAAGCAAAGGGGAAATCGGCTAAAAGGTTCTTACGGTACTGGTATGGTTACTGTCAGTCCGTGAGAACTTACCGATAACCTGGAGGTCCTTATCGAACCCGTTCACCTTCATTAATTTAAAGGCCGAAACCGTGGCTACTAATTAGCTGTCCCCGTATCCCGTGTAACCGAACCGCTGTTAGTTAAAGGCCGAAACCGTGGAATTAGTAACTAACATTCCTGTAATCCGCTGAACGAGATCACCGCCGCCGTCCCGTCAGTGATCATCCGAACTCCGAAGGCGCATTTCATTTGCGTTCTCGAAAGCCGTGTTTCAACTGTAGTAACTCGCCCGAATTGTGAGGCACCAGGAAGTCATCAGCAGCCCGCCACCGCCAGGATGGACGCATACAGAGATTGTGCGGTAAGGGACCTGCCTGTAAGTGTCACCGCCAGCATACTATGAGCATTCCTGAAGCCATCCGAGAGAGATTTCCGCACTGCCACAATCCAGTCGAAGCCGCAAATTCGCTTGAACGGCGAATTTCCCGAGAGTCCGACCGCTGCATCGTTTCGAGCTGCGAAAGCCGGCAAATCGTCTGGCGGCCCCCGGTCCAATTTGGCTCACCGAACGCGAACTCCTGCAGCTTCCTACGCCGGCAGGTATGTTCTTGAAACACCATTTCTAATCCGAAGTGTTCGCAGCAGCTAGCCATTGTAAACAAATGTCACCTGGTGCCTGCGACCGACGACCTTTGCTCCGAAGTCGATGCGCGAGGCAGCTGGTGCGCGGCTGACCCACTCCGAGACATCGCCCAGAGGCGTAACATGCGCTAGGCCGGGGCATTCTGCCAGATCCCTCCGCCGCCGCGTAGCAGCCCCACCGGCGTCCAGGAGCAACCCCTGTCGATGCAACTACCCCCCTGTCCGTAATATACAGTGTGTTCTATTAAGTTCGCGTTTAATGTAAATAGTTAAAAACAGTATATTTTATTTTCATTATTTATCCTGTGTTATTTATTGATCTACGTTATATCAGAGCAATTTGAACGTATTCTCCGGCTTAGAGCATACCTGAGGCAATAAGGCCAATTAAAATATTCCTAAATAAAGGCGGGACGTTACAATTTTAAATGACAAGTAATAAGTGGCGGTGGGTAGAGGAATTTCGTTTGGACAGTGACTAACGTCATATGACAGATTCTTTGTGTTTTAAAGTGTGAAAATTGCTGTAGTTGTTGATTTTTTTTAATTCTGTTATGTTTTTATTACTATTTTTGTGTATATTGTTAATTCTGTTTTGAAATGCGACATACCACAATGTTGAGTACGCCTTTGATTTATTGTGTCATTTAGCTTAAATAATGTTAACAATTTAATGTCAATATGATAGATGTCAAAACTGGGAAATTACTTGATTCTAACATTAGTTCCGATTTTCACTGCGCTTCAATCTAGAATCTGTAAACTGTACACGAAGCCATGGTGTAACGAATACAATGTAAAACGTTTCCGGAGATGTGTAGTCGTTCAGAAAGTAGAGGGGAGATGTCAACCAATCTCTAATGAACTTACTCAGGAAACCCATCATGGCCGCGATCGTATATTGTTGCTGACACTGTCAGTCGATGTCAAATTCGAGGTTAGCAGGTTAGGTTTTTCGTCAGTCTGACACAAACTGAGGCGAAATCTAAACTAGAATTTGACATAGACAGCGTCACCAACAATACACTTCAGTACTGCCAAACGTATAACAAGAATGACAGCATTTTTAAAACAAATAGTTTGGAATATTTCTTTAATAAAATTAAAATGGTTCTTGTTCTTGTTCAGTATACAAAAAAAATATACGACACACGGCCGGTATTTGTGTGTATTACAACTGTCTTTTTATTTTCTTTTACGCATCTCCATTTGAAAATTCGCGCCCTTTGTAGGTGCATTTCTTATTGGTAGAATTTGAGGCTCCGCCCACAATGCCTCCATTCTGCGGAACGCTACACCTTGTATTCTTTACACCATGCACGGAGCGAAGTACCTATGGTTGCCAACGTTAAAAAAAAATAGTTAGGTACTCTGTTTTTAGTATTTTTATTATAGCATCGCTTTTTGTCTATTACGATACACAAACGAGTATCGTAATAGCCTTAGTACGAACGCAAAGTAGATAAAAATTATATTTTGCATACGTTAATTCTCTTAGCACCTCGTCTATAAAACAAGTTAGTGCAAATAAATTATGAACTATTGGCGAAATGGAATAGTTTCCAGCTGTATTTATCTAATCACCAAGTTTTTCAATTTTCGAACGGTAAAGTGGGAAAACTGTAACTACATAAATACAGCTGGAAACTATTTCGTGTCGCCAATGGTACATTTGTTAAAGTTTTGTGTTTTACTCCTAATAATATTTATTAATAATTAAGCGTAGTAGCAACCCACACGATACTGCTTTTGAATAAATTTGGCTCTATAGATCCCGCCCACCACTGGACATTAACTTCTTTCAAATATTTTCCAACCATTAACTCTTTATACAGGAGCCGGTAAAAAATTATTCGCGAGCACCAAAGTGTCGTTTAGTGCACTAGATACATAAATAACTATTTTTCAAATGTCATAAAAGTGACAACTTGGCCAAACCTGGTGCCAACGATTCACACATCTAGGAAATTGAAGGAATAGCTATCAGCCAACCACGCAGCCGAACCGGATGCCACATGCATAGAAACAGGGTAGTTTCTGTACATGATGGCTATAATGCAGTTTTACTAACACTATCCGGAAGGGGTACCTTCAGGCGAGGTGAAGAGCGTCTCAGGCAGTTCAACATTTCGAGGAGAAGCTAGGATTAGAAATTGTCTTTGGGTCCTTCCTTTTATATCGTTTCGAGGATCTCGACCTGCTTTATTACAAAGGGGGATAAACTTGAGAAACTGGCGGGGGCTGAGAGTGGCAATTGCGCTGAACACGCAACACCGCGTCGCTTGCACAACCCGCAGGCTTCGCGCCTGCGAGTTAATTTTTCTTTACGTGGAAAACACTTTTTAAAAATTACTTTTATTTATAAAAAAGTAAAAATACGGAGTTTACAAACATCTTATTACAATGGGAGTGAATGCAGAACTAAATTCTAAAGTTGCAGCTGAAAGTAATCGCAATATGCATATACAAAGGCTTATTATAACTTATCTACAGATGTGTCGTATCTTAGCAGCGTAAGCTAGTCTAGGCATGGTAACTTGCGTCCTATCAGATAATCGGTAATTCGTCTTTTGCCGTGAACTCTTTCCTCACTTATATTATGATATCTTATAAATTCTACAAGCATCTATTTGTTCTCGTCACTTTTCTTTATGGGTTGTTACGGTATCAAATATTTTTAATGACACTTAAGGGAGACGAGAGTGTCACTTGCTTTATCATGTCTGCCAACGCTTGCCCTGGAAATCTCAAAAACAGGCTAATAGACACGGCTTCATACGCTCAGGGAGATGGACGTGGTCCTAGAAACGGTACACCACACGATATGTATAGGGAGTTACAAAATAAATGGGCGCCACGGAATGCAGACTTGGTTCCCACACCAAAAGATGCAAAAGGTGCTGGTCGGCCGCATTCTGCGTGTAGGTACATGATCAGAGAAAATCGTCGATTGACAACAGGACGTGTAGCGGAGAAAACAGGCCTTTCAAATGGTACGATTGGAACCATAATAAATGACTATTTAGGGCTTCATTAGGTGTCAGCAAGATGGGTACCCCGAATTTTGACGCCCGAACAAACGTGTGTGAGAGTCACTTCTGCAATAGCCAATTTATCCTTGTTTAACCGTAATCCTAAACGTTTCCTCGATCGCTTTACTACGGTTGATGAAACTTGGGTTCATCACTTTCATCCAGAGTGCAAACAACAAAGTCTGGAGTGGCGTCATCCAGGATCTCCCCCTCCAAGCAAATTTCGTGTACACGCTTCAGCGGGCAAGATAATAGCTACAGTTTTTTGGGATGCCGAAGGAATTTTACTGGTAGATTTTTTGGAACGTGGTCACACAATCACTGGTTAATATTATGATGCATTAGTTACAAAACTTCGTAATTCCGTAAAAAAAAGAAGAGGAAAACTGTCACGCGGAATTCTCTTTCATCAAGACAACGCCCCAGTTCATAAGAGCCTTATTTCTATGAATGCAATTCATGACGCTGGGTTTGAAGTTATGGAGCATCCACCCTACTCCGCGGTCTTAGCGCCCAGTGATTTTTATTTATTTCCAAAGCTAAAAGAGAGCCTTCGGGGAACAAAATTTGAGAGCAATGACGCTGTTATGGCAGCAGTGCAGGACTTCTTCTGTGATCAAGACTCCCGAGTTTTTCAAGATAGGTTGAAACGATAAAGAATCCGACCTGCGATTAATTAATAAAATTGATCGGTGGTAGTAAAAATCGCAGATCAACCCCCCTACAGTTTATACACCACGGCAGCTCTGAAAAATCTTTACTTACCGCGATGGCCGAGCTAAGTCAATCTCGGCGGCCTTGGATCGTAGATTCAAATCATCAGCTGTGTACCCTGGAATGTCTTAAAAAAAAGAAAATGGGCGCCAGAAATCAAAAGATTTCAAAGAATTCAAAATAATAGCTACAAGCGACTAGCATTTATTTAATAATCAAAAATAAGTCGTCTTGTGAAGTCCACAGTAACCATTGAAAGTAATTTAATCACAAACAAATTATCATAATACAGTGGTGTAAATATATTGAAGGTTGCGACACGCACAAAGGTTAAAAACCCCTTTCAGGTTCTCAAATTAATTGTAATTACCAAATAACTCAAGGGATAAGCTTATCACTCTCATATCGTTAAACCTTTCTACCCAGGTTATTGAATTCAAAAGGCGTGAATGCTCCTTTTACAGAGGGCCTATTAAACACCAAAATTACACCTTTAATATTGATCAAGATTAAATATAATATCCAGATACATATCAAACAAAGGCATGAATTAAATTGAACTACATAATCAAGTAATGATTGTAAATGCGAATCTTTTGGTTTCGGAATTCAAATTCCAAATATTAAATATAATTAACGGAAAATAATTGTAAACAGCCGAGCCAAATCAATTCGAAGGCCGGGATAACCATCTGCTTTGAATATACTGATTACCGCCAAGGGCGGCACTTACCTTGAGTTCCTGGCACTCGCTAATCACTGACGGAAAAACTGGTCAGGGGTTGCTATACCGAACAGCCAGGGGTTCCCTTAATGGGCCCGTGATCGAAGCATAATCACTTCCCAGGTTGACGCATTAAGACTGGACATTATCCGGCGGAGTCGAAAATTAGAGCAGCACGGCGGCCTAGCGTCCCAGATCGAATTTTCCGGTTTTACAATATTAATTAAGAGCTACGAGAAAATTTAATTACTATGGGAATAACAAAACAGACAAGCGCCATCGTACCTGATCATAATCAGCCCTTGGAAACACAATGCTCATAAAAATTGGTTGAGCGCACGTAATTTGACTTAAACAATGAAACCTCAATAGCGCCGGTGACGGCAGGCTCAAGCGAGAACAGCAAGTGCTCGGACGAAAAATTCGTTTCCAAAGGAAAGCTCGCATTACAACGGCCTGTGATAAGAAATAGCACGGGTCAAAGGTGCATCGCGCGAACGAAAGGAACTCGATCCAGGTACAAAATAAGCTGCTTTGGAAAATGTAAGAATTCGAAATGCAAATGATTTATAATTCAAATAAAAATATACAGGTTAGGCCTGAAATAAATTGGTAACTGGTGAAACAATTAAGCGAAGCCAAAAAATTGTTTCAAGGCGTTGCTATGCTTGAACATAGGTGGAATAAGTGTCTTCACGTTCAAGGGGATTATGTTGAAAAATAATGTTGTATTCTATGCTAAGAACAATACATACTGTACATCCCTCGTATATACCAATAAAACAATATCAAGGGGGTTAAAGTTGATAATGTATAAAACGGTTATAAGGCAAATTGTAACATTTGGAAGTAAAGTGTGGACCTTGAGAACAGCAGAACAAAAGATGTTAGGAATATGAAAAAGAAAAGTATTAAGAAAGATATTCATGGGGAAAAAAGTAAACGTAAGTAAAGGAAAGTAAACTCAGATGGTTGGGACATATAACAAGAATGATGATAGAGCACCAACAAGAATACTCGAGAGTAACATAGGGGGCAGAAAAAGACGTGGAAGATCTGTGAGGAAAATTTGCTGTATTTTCGCCCTTTTCCGCCTTTTTCTCCCATTTTTAGCTCTTCCCGGTTCATTTAAGCCTAAATTAGAAGCTTAGCTGTGTTTCCAAACTTTATTCAGTTCGTTTAAATAGTAGCGTTTCTGGGCTTACTTTAGGATCACTGATTCAAGTTTATGTATGCGTGTTCTAAATTTAGATATGTTTTTTACACCGGATAAAATGACGTAGTCCGCTTATCGTATTTTAATTGCCGCTCTGAAGGCCCGTTGTCTACGATTTTGTCGTTTATGCAGGTCAGAACTGCCCCGGAGTTTCCAGGCACATTGCTGAGTTAGGATTTCATCATAAAGGAACTCTCTGCGTGGTCGACATAAATTGAAAAAAATGCGAAGCTATGTAGCGCGTGCGTCCTTTCATTTGGTGTTAGAATTTCATCCCGAAGCAAGGAATTCCCGATCCGGCTTTGAGTTGGTTAACAAGTGTTTCTAATTCGCTCCCCAGCAGCCTCGCGCTGCTGGGGTGCCTTGCAGGAAATTGAATCTAACTGTGTGCTTTTGACAGCGGCTTACGTTTGTTTTGTGTGTGTGCGTGCCGCCTGTTTAAATCTGAAGTCCCGTCGATCAGAGATCGTAATTTTAAGTGACTTTATCCGCATTCTGTGTTCGGACTACACGTGTTAGGACGGTCGGTCCTGGGGCTTTTGTTGAGCATCTGTGGGTGACGTTGTAAGCCTTGATTTCCCAGTTATCGTAAAGTGGGCAGCTTCAAATTACGTCGTTTGATGGATTATCGTGGGAATATCAGTAACAGGCTTATTTTGCATTATGAAGTTTCGTCCCTACCGTTTAGAGCTTTGCCATACCGCCAAGGACTTCGAATTTACCCTCGTTGGAGATGTTGGACCCAGACCTCTTCCGTCAGCAGCTTCCCGTTGCTATTGTGCAGCTTCTTCAAGCGTTTTAGAGCAGTTTGTTTGGGAAACGACCACTTGCAACTCTGCTGGACGTCGAATGCAGCTAAATAAGCTCCTTCAAGTACCGTTTTTTATGTACTAGATTTATAGTGCGTAGTTTACCGTGCGCGTAGAGTCCCGTCAAAGTGTCGGACAATTTTGCGTAATGTTGCAGTCATCGTTGCATTTATTGTTTGAACCATTGTAGTTGCCAATAATCAAAGTAATTAATTGCCGTCAGATTTTATGTTCTCAACTTAACGTTGTGGCAATTGAAATGTGTATCACATTTGAGCCACGTTTATTTACTTACCGTCAGGTAGCATTGTTTATGGGTCAGTGCTTTGATCATTTAATGTTGTTACCGTTTGCGAGTCATTCCGTTCATCCGTCGTCAAGTTTACCGCGTTTAACTAGTTTAAGACGTTACGCAATATAACCTAACCCTCACTAACCAATTTCGTTATACTCATTCATAAAACCATTGTTCATTGACATACTATTTTTCTCACTACCAAATGGGTAAAGTGACATTACATTGTTAAAAAATGGAAAATAATGGAAAGTCTAATATACAGCTACCTTAGCAACAGATAAAATGAATACAAACGAACCGTTTCTAAGGACAGAAAAAACTATTTTCCGTAGAAGGTCACTTTCCCCAGATTAGTATTAAGAAATGAGAAACCTTTCCAACGCTTCTTTAGTAAACATTTTGGCTTTTTAAAAAATATAACCATCATTCGTTTTCTTAAGAAAGGGGGGAGCCCCGAGGGTCCCCTTGGGGAGGGGCGGAGTCCCGAGGGCCTCTTGGAGAGGGGCGGAGCCCCGAGGGCCACCTTGGAGAGGAGCGGAGAACCGAAGGCTCCTTGGAGAGGGGCGGAGCCCCGAAAGCTCTCTTGGGGAGGGGCGAAGCCCCGAGGCCCCTTGGAGAGAGGCGGATCCCCGAGGGCCCCCTTGGAGGGGCGGATACCCGAGGGCTCCCTTGGAGAAAGGCAGATCCCCGAGGGCCCCTTAGAGAGGGGCGAAGCCCCGAGGCCCATTGAAGAGGGGCGGAGCCCCGAGCGCCTTCTTGAGTAGGGGCGGAGCCCCGAGAGCCCCTTTCTTTGGTCAGGTGGACGGCAGTGCGAGGCAGGGGCGGGGTGTGTAACAGAACGGAATCGCCCAACATTATAGCTCTAAAAATAGTGGTAAATTGAATAGGATAGGCCGCGCAATAGCGCGCGCAGCCCCGTTTATAAATATTAATAATTAAATAAAAATTAACTTCTTGGTAGTGAGAAAAACGTTATGCGCAATGCGTAGGTAAGTTTTTTTCTGTCTTCGGTCGTATTATGGACCTTAGCTCCGCTTCGTTCCACAAAAAACCACCTCAGACAGAAAAATTCACTTACTTTTACTTGGAGCGCAAATTACTAATTAATACAGTTAATTTTACTTAACGAAATTCTTCCTTTGTTGTTTACGATATATGCATGCGGTTTGTATGTATTTTCTTTTGTGAACGAAGTTTAGGAAGCTGCACCAGAGTTTCCAGCAAGGTAAAACGCATTTAGTTCATCATTTCGTACGTAATTGCTTTAACTTGGTGTAAATATTTTTTACCGGTTTCAGGATATTAAGCCTTTGTTTACATATACAAAAGTGGGCTGGTAACTAGGTCATAACTTATCTGTAGGGTAATGGAATATTACCCTACATGGCAACCATAACCATATAGCAACCGATAAACTATTGAACATATCACGGATGTTATGAATCATAACAGCCTCAGATGTTTTAAAATCCTCGCTCTACGAGCTCGGATTTCAAAACATCTGCGGCAGTTATGATACTCATAACATTCCTAGATATGTTAATAGCTATAACAAAAGCTTTTCGGCACTACATATTAGTTTTATTTCTTGTAGACTGACTAAGTATATAAGAATTTTATATAGGTTGTAATAGCGGTGTTTGAGTTTGAAAATAATGTTACAAGGGTTTCAAAATATAAACTCTTTGTGTTGGATTAAATTTGTGGAATATCTAAAGCAGAATTTTACCATGTAGATCGGTTAAGCACTATTGACAGGTACTGCAGGTTATGTTTTGTGTCAGTTTGTGTCAAAACTGACGAAAAACCTAACCTGATAACCCACTGCCTCCTTTACTTTTACCCTCGAATTTGATATAGACTTACAGTGCCACCAACATTTTATTCATACGTTGTATAACCAACCTAAAACTAGCTGTACCAGTTTTCTATGCAACCGATGGTACCATAAAAAACTGGAACAGCAATTCCATTAGCCATGTATTTTTATTACTTTTTCGTACACTAGCATTGAAAGAGCTGCTTTGCCGTACAATTTATTAATTAGAAAGTTACACTTTGCGGGATTCGTACGGCAAAGTAGCACTTTGCCGTACGAATTTTACTTTGCCGTACAACTACCGCAAAGTGTACCTTTCTAATTAATAAATTTTACGGAAAATTCAGATGAGAGAATACATTTATTATTCTGTTTTGTATGCTAGTGTATGAAAAAATATTATACGAAACTTGTATGAAAGTGGCTTTTCCGTACTCGTCGTAACGGCCTCTTCCGGAAACATCTCACTCGTACTGGAAAGCTCCACTTTCTATACTGGTAACGTAAATTACTATTAGTTAATTAAATGACTAACTGTTATATGACAGGTTAGAATTATTCACATATATCAAATTTTCATGTCAAAAGCTACAATATAAAACCATTATAAAATTAAATAAATGTGCAATTTGTTGAATAGATACACCGTTTTCTAAGCAATAAATAATTAATCCTAGCTTTTGAAACTGAATTTACTTTAGGCGTGATTGACAGTGACATTTTGAAATAATTTAAAAGTTATTCACATGTCAGTTGCCAATTAAACAAAACTTTTTTTTTGTAGCGATAGTACATAAGGATTTTGTATGATATGGTTCGTAATAAATTTGTGTTTATAGGTTTCGCTAGCAAAACGTGAACGCCATTTTTTGTTCCAAAAGGCAAACGCTTTGTTACCGTTACTTTAAATTAGTGTAAATATTTAAAAAAGAATTTTAGCGTAAAATTTGGTAAGTACATAAAGATTTTGTATGAAATGGTTTGTAATAATTTGTTTGTAGGTTTCGCTAGCTTTTAAAAAAGCAGCTATCATGGAAACGTCTACACAGTGCATGTTATGTGAGTTTTCCTTCTTCCATTATTTTCAAACACTGCTATTCTAACTTATAAAAATTAACATTTTATACACACAATCCTAACTAAATTCTTATATACTTACCCACTGTACACAGTAATACAATATGTAATCCCAAAACGATTTTTAAAAATATTTACACCAATTTACAGCAACCAATTACGTGCGAAACAATCACACAACAAACGTCTTACTCTGTAAGAGTGCACCGAGCGCGGCGATTCTCTAACAACGCAAATGTCTAGAGAGGGTCTTACCCCGTACGGCTGAATAGCAACAGAGATAGATGCGCTGTCGCGTGCAAAACTGCTTTGCATTTTCACGGGATAATTTTGTATGGTTGATTACGTTGTTCAAACTTATGTTTGATCATGGACCAGAACTCCCGCTAGTCGCCCACTTCGCTCGGCCAGAATGTTCAAACTTATGTTTGACCATGGATTAACAAAAAGGTGTAAAACTAAGTGAAATCATGTAAACCCAAAAGTGCGTGTAATTAGGCTACAAAAACTAGTTCAACGCGTGCTAGATAGTTGTTTGTAAACATTACTCGGCAGTTTGCATCGAGTTACTGGGTCAAGTTGCAAATTACTATAGGAAGCATTTGGCCAACCTTTGCATTATGCGACGTGCACTGGGTCATATTGCGACCACTTTGTATAATTACGCTACATTAAGTGCATGCTATCATGTTTTTTAGTTTATGTTGATAGTAGGTTGAGAAAACACGACACACATTTGATCATATATAAGCTTCTGTATTTTTCATTTAAATCAATATACTTTTAACCATTAAAGTATGTTCATTTGTAACGTGAGACATAGGCTAAGATTGTCTTTAAAGGGGTGGTAAGGCCTGACCACCCCCCGTTACATCTTATCGCAACCAAGAAGTTCCATCTCCTGTCAAGAAACAACCTGGTTCTACAATACTATAAAATCTACCTTTCGAATTGGAAATTGGGAAGGAAACGTCACGCAAGATTTTAACCAATGCTGCACGATTGCAGTCACGTGATAATTTTTAAATTATTCTGCAGTTTGTTTATTTAATTAAACTATCAGGATTATATACGATTATTTCATGTTTCTATTTGCAATAATATAGTGAGTATTACAAATACTTTTAAATTATACTACTTTTGACAAAAAAAATACAGTGGAAACTCCTATTGACAAATTAAAAAACCAAAACACCAACCATGACACGTTGACCGTATCTGAATTAAACAACACGAAAGCGTCGTTACAACATGAATTTGACATCCAAACTACTCAACCGTCAGTTGCCCGATAAAACGACACAAATCGGAAATTTCTCGGATCCGTTTCCCCAATTATACGTTACGATAGGTTGCCACAAAGGTTGCCGGCTAAGACATCAGAAGGAGGGTTCCTTACGACCTTAATTAGGGCTACGACCCGGTAAACGACATAAAGATGTTTAATGTCAGACGCCACCACTTTACTAAATCGGAAAAAAAAGAGGTGGGCTCATCGAGAAAGTGGTAGCAATGGTCCAACTTTTCTGATTCAACCTTGGCAGACGCGACGATCCACATGCAGCTGTGCTGGACTTACCTTACTTGCATTGTCTTACAGCTGTCTGAACTCCTTTACAAACAAAAATCACAAAACACACATGCAAACGTTATAAATCTGCTAAAGAAAAGCACAACTAATTGAAAATGACCTATATTAACGTGGAAATATGTAGGTGAACAATGAACAATAAATGAAATACTCGATAAGGTTAGTGTGTTAATTGCGCAACATTGAAACTAATGTTACGTTTTTAACGTTCGGGCTATTTAAAATTATACGACAAACATGGGTTCAAACATTTATTTACTATGATTATTTAAATATGCAAGAATTATGAAGCAGAACACAAATTACTAAAACTACGAACTATAATTATTTCACTCTTAACACTAACGACTATATATGGTTATTTATTTCTATTATTTATATGTTCACGCGTTTTTATTTATCTGGGAGCTCGGCGCTCTGATGCTGAATTCGAACTGATCTCCATCCCCGCTGCGCGAGTATTTATATTTCACTGGGGAGGTTCCAGAAACGCCTCGATATTCACTGGAAATTCCAGATGGAAGCACGACGCATCCGCGTTTGTTGCCCTCGAGCGCGTCCCTGAAAGCGTGAGTGATCCGTTGCACCTGGCTGTAAGGGCGCTTCCAGAGCATTCGACCGCTGTGACTCATATTTCCGCAGCTGCTTCAAGAAGTTCTGGAACGCTCGCGTATTAATCTCCAAGGCTGCCGACTCATCCATCCCTCGGCCCTCAGGATCGTAACACTGCCCCCGCCTTAGGTCGTTCTGTCCCAGAACGAGTTGCGTCGGGTGCCTGTCTTCTCGCTCTTGTGGGGTTCCGATGGCGGTACTTGCAGGTGGTGCCCTCCTTGCAAATGGACCGGCTGAAGAGGCAGCAGCCCACCGTGGTCTCCAGACTTCGCAACAGCACACCTCGATCTGGACGCCGGTTGTCTCTTGTACTGCCGATCGGTAGGCCATCAGGAACAGGTGCATGTACTGGCCCCAGTCACGCGGATGTTCGGAAACCCCCTTGGACAGATGCTTCCCCATGGTTTCGTTCATCCTTTCCACCATGCCGTCCGATTGAGTATGGAGGGCAGTGGTCCGGGTCTTGCGTATCCCCAGTAGCGTACAGACGTTCCGGAACGGTCCAAACTCGAAATTCCGGCCCTGGTCGGAATGTAACTCCAGGGGGACTCCAAAACGGCTGAAGCACTCCTTCACCAGAACATCAGCGACAGTACCGGTCTCTTTCTTCGGAACGGCGTACGCTTCGGGCCATTTGGTGAAGTGGCCCATGCACACCAAGATGTATTTATTTCTCGCTTCGGTTTCGGGGCATGGTCCGGCGATGTCAATGGCTATACCCTCAAACGGACCACCGACGTTGTACTGCCACCTCGGAGCTCTACGTCTTCCAACCGGTCCGTTTCCCATAGCGCATGCTTGGCACCTCCGGCACCACTCTCGGACGTCACCTTTGCAGCTCGCCCTGTAGAACCTTTCTTGGACCTTCTGCAACGTCTTCTTCAATCTGAAGTGTCCCCCAAAGGAGCCATCATGCAGGTGGCGCAGAACCTCGGCCACTCTACTCCCTGGAACCATCGATCGTGATCTCGTTGCCCTACTGTCCTCATCTTCCAAGATTCTGGTCAGGACGTTGTTGTCCAGCTGCAAGGAGTCCCATTGCGCCCAATAAGTCTCCACTGTTGCGTTGGTGGCGGGGACCTCCTGCCAGGTAGGTCGACGGCCATCTTGCTTCCAGGCTATAACCGCGCCTAAGTCGGGGTCGTTCTCCTGGCTACTCTGCAACTCGTCTGGCTCCCACGAGTCGTCGACCACAGTGGTACGATTAATGGGTACCGCACGACTCTCCAATCTCGAACAGTGGCCGCAGTCCGCAGGGCAGGGCCTCTTGGATAACGCATCGGCGTTGCGGTGGACTGTACCAGGTCGATGATTTATTTCCAAATCGAACTCTTGTAGGCGCTCGATCCACTCAGCCACCTGTCCGTCAGGGTTCTTGCACTGCAGCAGCCATCTCAGAGCAGCATGATCGGTCCTCAGCAGGACTCTTTCGCCAAACTCAACTGATTTATGTTTTCCTACGTCAGTACGGCCGCTGGGATGATCTCCGCACTCGACGATGTCTTGGTACCCGGCCACCAAATCTTCTATCTTCTTCCGTTTTCGTTGACTCATGCCCCCTCCCAGTATTGGGTTCCTCCTGACGGTTGCCAGTTCCCTGCTGACGTTCATCATCCTTACTGGGACCCCAAGCCCAGTCTTCCCCAACGTCTTCCCAACCAGGATACCATGAGTGAGCTTCTTGCCACCATCAGGCTCGACCACGCGCACCACGTTGCCCCGGAGATCGCCATCCAGGTATGCATCCACGACCCTCTCGGCTCGTCCTTGCAGAGTAACATCTTCCGCCCATACCACTTGTGCCGCGATCTCCCCTCTTGGGTGTCGGGAAAGCTCCTCCCCACCCACGGTGCAACTCGCCGCGTCTCAGGGTCCAAAGCGCACTCACACTTATCCACAACATCCATTCCCAGGATGCACTCGTCCGGAATGTCAGCATAATCGGGCTCAACCACGCGCACCACGTTGCTCCGGAGATCGCTATCCAGGTATGCATCCACGACCCTCTCGGTTCGTCCCTGCAGAGTAACATCTTCCGCCCATACCACTTGTGCCGCGATCACTCCTCTTGGGTGTCGGGAAAGCTCCTCCCCACCCACGCAACTCGCCGCGTCTCAGGTCCACAGTGAACCCACTCTTATCCATAACGTCCATTCCCAGGATGTACTCGTCCGCACTGTCAGCCATCAGGTCCCGATGCTTGAGGGTTTGATTCCCAATCTTCAAATCAGTTTCCCATGTGTGGTCACCGCGCCCCCCGTGGCAGTGCGAAGGCGTGTCTCGTATTGCAGCAGCTGACCCTCGTCCCTTACTACGTCAGACCTGGCGATGGGCTTCGTCGCTCCAGTATCCAACAACAGAGACCGAACTCTTCCATTTATTTTCCCATCAAGCTTTTGGACTACTTTTTCTTGCTCGGCCTTCAGCCATTCCTTAAGTGCTTTCTACCCGGCTTTCAGCTCTTCCTTAAGTACTTCCTTGAGGTCTTCTTGGGCG